>JAJEJO010004415.1:0-94295 GCA_020662805.1 Glaucomys volans
CAGACAGCTGAAGATGGCGTCTCTCCACCAGGGAAGCTGCAGAATGGCCTCTACATTTATTTCTATAACCATATCTATATATCTATACCTATATCATGTTTACTATGGCTGCTGTAACAAATTTTCACAAAATTATTGGCTTAAAACAGCAAATTTATTCTTTCACAGCATTAGAATCCCCAAGTCTGAAATTAGGGTTGCATGAAATGAAATCAACATATCTCTCCTTAACTTACTCACATCTACAAAGAAAATATTTTCATATAAACAACAGTAATAGATCCCAGGGAGCAGGATCTGATATCTTTACGAGAAAGCTTTTCAGTCAGTTTCTGGTAAGAAAAAGTAGCTTTTTGCCTTATTCTTGTACTCTTGTCTGTACTAGGGAGATCAATGAATTGGTATGCTGAAGAAGATGTTGAACTATTATGTTCAGTTTTTATTTGAATTGTATAAGCAGCTTGCTTATATTTTGTTTCTTCCTGTTGCTTTTGTCTAAAAAATCTTTAAGTAAAATGGAAGAGGAATTCTTCAAAAATCTTCAGAACCCTTCATTATAATAAAGGGAACACTATTTTGAGTTTGTTTTTGAGCAATCACAATGCTGGAAATCATGTATTGTACATTGTAGGTGGTCAATATGTCATTTTTCAATGGTAAGAACAGATTTGGAGCTAAAATAGATAAGCAATTCGCAAATTGCATATATATAATTGGTTTCATATGAAATATATGTATAGTTTCCTATATTCTCTTGCATTTATATATGTAATTATTAAGAAATCTCAAGTCGTTGTAGAAAGAAGAAAATAAGTCATGTGTTATAAAAAGAGGGATCAGATTTGCTAAATGTATTTAGGCAGACCATTATATTCCTTTTTGAGTGAAAATATGTTTATAAAACAAATAATAATTTATGGGAAAGAACAAAAGTTACATTATATTCTTAGTCTCTTACAGTCACTTGATATATATGCATTACAACATTAAATAAAATAAAAATTTTAACATACTTATACATTCATAATTTGATATAAGTCATGTGTTTTTTTGCACAATGAAATACTTTTGGGGAAGATTTTAGACTGTGTGATGTTGAATTAAAATCAAAATACCTATTTTGTCCCCTCAACATTTCACCCTGTAAACAGGAGAACTACAGAATCATGTACAACAGCACAGCATCCGTGTGCAATCATTTCAGACAGGTACTGTAATTGCATCAGGAATGCGAACAAAGAATAGAGTGTCAGAGAAAATTGAGGTCCTCAAAACATGTATTGTTCTCACTAATCAAATTTCAAAACAACAGACTTTACACGAATGCTCTAAACAGACAATCCTTTTTAGTTTTGAATTTATGGAAGCTAAATTTTTTTAAAAAGGCTTACTGATATGATGTTTATAAACTGCCAACCATTTATGTTGGTTGAAAACAAAGGATTTTAGAGGACTTTCAAGCTATGAATTCTAGATATAAAATTCCTTCTAAAAAAGCAGGTTATTGAAATAAAATTTTTAAATTAAAATATTCAGCTTGGTGCAGAAAGGTGAGTGATATTCTTATATGTGTGATTTGTAAATGAGACCTGTGTTTAGTATTGTGAAGAACAATACATTGACCAGAGAGGAAGTTAGCTACTTAAAAGCACTGAGAGATAATCATGCCACACTGTATCAATATTTTTAAATCTGGCTGGTATAATTTTCAAATAAAATAAGAATAATGTTTAACTTTAAGAATGACTTATTTATTCTTGAATCTTATTTCGGTTTGTGTGTGTGTTAAACATGCTGCTAAAAAAATCATCAAAACCAGAATCTTCTGCTGATTCAATTTTGTCAATGTACAAGCCTGTTTCAATGTAGCTAGGAATGAGAAGGTGGACTAGCGTACAGATTTTGTTTGTGTACAAGTACTAATACATCTTTCAGAAAATATCCTGAGGGCTTTTAACAATCTCCCACTTGTCTGAACTTTATTTATTAATCTTTTCACCTCCAATTCTCTTTTTGCCTCCTTCATTCTGCCAGTTTATCAAAATGACACTGTCAAGTCACTGATGACTTGAGTGTCTTACAAACAAAAATGTCATTTTTCTCTCTTACATTCCTTGAATATCAGCAACATATGACAGAGTTAACTATTTCAATCTTCTTGAAACATTTTTGTTCAAATTTCTTACAATCTCTGCTCTTGACTGCCTTTGCTTGAACACACCTTGCTTGGCTATGACATTCTTCATTATTTCATTCTCAAAAAGCTTCTAGGTATTATAGTCTTATAATTAAGCTTGCCCAGACCTATGAAATTAATACTAGTTAGGTCCTGACAACTTTTAGAAGATCTCCTATCCTGATCTCTCCTCTTCTCCAACACGAACAAATTCCAGAGATCTAAATGGGTCTTGATGTAACTGGGTACCAGAGTCTACTCAAAATTAACATTTCCCAAGTAAATATTAATTCATCCTTTAGAGCCTTCAAATCTTCCATGTCAATGTACAGCATCACCTTTAACATTGGTACTCAAGCCAACAGTTTAGCAGTATTTCTTGAATCTTTTCTTCTGGCACCTACATGAACAATACATCAGCGATTTCTGTCCATCCTGCCCTGTGAGTATATTGTGACTATGTCCACTTCCTTCACTTCTACAGCTTAATTCAACCCAGTAGCCTCTTTCATTAGGAACACTGAAAATCTTCACTATTTAGTTTCCTCCCATTTTTCCAAACAGCTGCTCAAGTGATCATTTTGGAAAGTAGATCAAAGCTGCATTAGTTTGGTTCTCACCAGAAGCAGACTGCAGACAAAGAATCACATTTGAGAATCGTCTTTGGGGAGCAAAGGGATAGATAAATTGGAAATGGGGATGTAAAAGAAGTGTCTTTTTTTGTGGGGGTGCAAAACAAAAGATGAATTGGAATAAGGAAGTAAAAAAAGGAAGGCTGTCAATAAAGGCTGTGTTGTAAAGCCAGGTACCTCCATGACTTATTAAAACTTAATCCCCCAGAAAAAAACGGAAAAATGACTCATTGCAGTTATTCCATCAGAAGGGTGAAGGGAGCTGAGGTATATGTTCATGCATGTGTGAGTGTGTGGGCTGAGTGTGGCTCGCACACCTCTCCCACCAACACACAGAGCAGTTATTGCCTGAGGGCTGCCTCAGCAGTGTAAATTTCCAAAGCTTTTTTCAACTGGTGTGAGGGTCAACGAGGCTTGCAAAGCTTCATAGGAAGCCCCAGGCAGAGAGATACAAAAACCAGCTGTTGGAAGTCCTTGGAAGAGTATCTAAGTGCTCCCATCTGATGGAAATGAAGAGGGTGCATAAGCTGTTATGTTACCTTCTTCAAATATGAAGAAAAAAACAAAACATATTTCTTTTGGAAAACAATTCCAGCACACAAATTTATGCAAAAATGTTCAACATCACTCATTATAAAAGAAATGCAAATCAAAACCACCTTAAGATTTCATCTTACCCCAATTAGAATGTCTTTTATTAAGAACACAGGCAACAACAGGTGTTGGCGAGGATGTGGGGAAAAGGGTACACTCATACATTGCTGGTGGCAGTGCAAGTTGGTGCAGCCACTCTGGAAAGCAGTGTGGAGATTCCTTAGAAAACTTGGAATGGATCCACCATTTGACCCTGCTATCCCACTCCTTGGCCTATACCCAAAGGACTTACCATACTTTAATGGCCGGCTTGTTGGTCTCCGTTAGCTGAGGCTGCCCACTATAGGATTATACTGAAGCAAAGTGCTCTTCTGCTCGATCTTTACCTGGAGCATTCTTGTCCTTCTGGGCTCATAGTCTGTAGTATTTGGTCAGTGAAGCATCTCCTGCATACCTTGAGGAACTAGAGTAGTCACCAATGTCAGATTATCACACTCCCTTTTTATTCTATTTACCTTTTAAAAATTCATTTTATTCAACATTTTTGCCTCTCTCAAGAAAATCTAGACTTCATGAAAAATAGTCTAATTTAGCATTATATCACTAATATTTTGAACAATTCTTTATACATAGTTGATGTTCTAAAAAGTTATGAACTAGTTCTTTTGATTATTTAAGTCAACTTATAACCTATGTTTACTATTAGCTCTTTCTTTTAAATAGGCATTCTTCTGGGTCATTCCCAAATATGCCGTTAAGAGTTGAAATAGAAACTTGCCCTGTGTTTTGCTATGGAAAGAGTACATCATCAAGATGTGTAACCAGAATAAGCACTGTTCTATTAAATAGTAGCTTTGTGATTAAATTAGGTCCTTTCTTGGAATTTCCCTCTCAATCTGTAACTGGGATATCAAGGCTTATAATTTGGAATTGTCCTGAAGAGTAAATAAAATGTGTATAAATGGCATATAGAAATTGTTTCCAAAAGCATTGATGTTTTTGTCTCTTACGGATATTAATTATCTGAGTGACATTAGAAGACACTTACCTGGGATCATGTGAAATAATTAGTATTTTCCAATTTTATCATGGGGAGGAGGAGTTTTCTCAATTTCCATGTCTTTCTACCAGAATAAAAGGGAGGAGGGGACATGGGGTCCAAATCAATGTGGAAAATATTTTGGAAGAGTCCAGACAAATATTTACATATTATAATATCTTGAAAATCTTGCAATAAAATAAAAACAAAACAACAGCAAAAACTGGTTAACTCTTTTTTAGCATAACTTTACCCAACATTAGTCCACAATAAAACAACACTGACACAGAAGGTCTATAAAGATCTCAGGAATATTTCAGTTTGCTGCAAGATGACATCTAAAACCTTCCTATTTTAATTTCTGAAATTTCATTAACTTTTTCTTTCTGTTAGTTCTGTCATTTTTTATGTCTTTTAATTGTTCATCCAGCACTTTGTGCTGAGCAATTTATTTCAGCTGTGTTCTTTCTTATGCACTGCGGCAGGTCCTCCATTCTTACTGCATTGTACCTTTATTTTACCTTCTAACCCTTTATGGTCTAATTCTGTACCTCTGCCTTTTAAACAATATCATCTTTTCATTCTAGATGTTACACACATCAAAATATGCAGGGAATATGAGAAATCCTTAACTGATATTCACAGGAAAAAGAAAAATCCAACCATTTTTTAATCATTCATTGTGGCAAGAGAGAATTATAAAGAAAAGGAAGATTACAAAATTTCAGAAATAAAAACATCAACTGAATTTTTCTTTTTAGTTTCTCAAATACATTATTTTTTCCTTGTTACCAGTAGTTAAGGGCATGCAAGTCCTCCTACAGTAAGTTATATTAAGATCTATTCAATCTGGTAATCAAATTATGCCAAAATTTGCAATGGTCCATTTTATATTAAAACATCATAACTAAATACCTCTTACAATATACATAAAATGATTTTTATTGCCAACACATTGCAGAAAATTAGAAAGGAGATTTTTAAACAGGGAAAGATAATTTAGTAGGAAACAATCAAAAAATAAAATAGAATTTTAATATACAAGATAAGCCTTAATTTCAAATATAATTGAACCCTATAAAATTCAAGTCTCATCTACTTGTAAAATATCTCCATGACTTCAATTCTTGGTGTTTCTAACAGTCTTTGGACTCCTTACAGATGAGTCTTTTAGCAGTTAAGGAAAAGGCAAGATGCACTGAAATAAAGAAAACTCGAATGCTACTAGCAATCATCTTTAATCCCTGTTGACTTGTCCCAAAGAATGATTTGCCAATTTTATTCCAAAGGCTAACTTATGCTAATTTTTGTATGTCTGTCTCCTTCTGATCCTCTGGAAACTTTTTCAGTCACTCTTTTCCTTTTTGGTTTCTGTCACCAAAATCTAGTTTTGTGATTTAGATTTTAACAAGACTTATGTGTATGTACTTCGCAAGATCATTATTAGCAGTCTTTCATTAATTCCGAGAAGTAGATATAATTATTAACCATATGTTAAAATATAATGTCTGGGCTCAGACCATGAGAATGTGCACAAGCAGGACCAGCTTCATGGGCTTCTAATGTGGGCTGTTGTATAGTTGAAGGTGCTTAGTTTAATGCTCTGTTGACACTGACCTGAAATTCTTAGTAATTTTATCTTTGAACTTGTGTTCTGTCAATGAATTCTGATGGGACAGTGCATTTCAGCAGAGGAGATACACACATTCTGTGTATACACTGTTTTCTTTGTCACACCACTTGTGTGTAGTGGTTCTGGAATTCCATCAACATCCTAGAATGCTGGTGGAACCAGGACAGATGAGAATGCAGCAGGTCTCAGAGCAGGTTCATGCTGTGTTACATCCATGACTGAGCAAGTGAGGAAAATGTCAGTCCTGAAGGATAACAGTTTCATCAACATGAAAAATTGCTGCAAATACAAAAAAGAAGGTATTCTAAGAATCCTGCCTGACTAATTAACCCCACTGTATACTTTTTAACTCATGCTACTTCCTTGGATCAGTTATATCTTTGTGTTAACATAAGTAACAGAGAAGGAAAGAGAAAAAGAGAGCAAGAACTCCGCTTCCTTATGGTCCTTCCTTACTCAACAGTAAACCACCAGTAGAAGATTTCAATAGAACATGCATACATTAAGAAGTAAAATTAAAAAATTAAGTTTATTTTGTGCAGTGTTTCCACTATCATGATAAGAATGAAATACATATACCTGTATGAGCTACCTCAAATAAATCATAAGAATTAACTGATTATGCATAGGAATTGTTTTTGTATTTGCATTTAAAATTGATTGCAAATAACTTGAATGTTAAAAATCATGATAATAATTAAGAATTTTAATTTTCCTTTAGTATACTAGATAACAGACAATTAATAAATAGCATTTTATTTATATATTTATGTATATATTTATCCAAAATATCTAATCAAGCATGTAAAATAAAATTTAAACATAATGAAACAAATATTATTAACTATAAGATTATTGAAAATAGTAAAACTTTTCAAAAATTTTCCGTTTAATCTTGGATTATACCACTAGGGCCATATAGTCAAATTACTCTGCTTATAGGTACTTGAAATTATTCCTCTCCAGTTATGCCACCAACACAAATTCAATTATTACTTTAAGTGCATTTTGTTTTACTGCTTTCAAAGTAACTATTTTTATTTTGCTTTGTAAATATTTGGAATATGGCTATTAGCTTGAAGTCTATACTAGAAGGTATACTCAAAGCAGACTAGCTTCTGCACACATGAGCATGCACGTGTATACAGAAAACAAAACACACACGCAAGTGGTATATATACAGAGCATGCATTGGATCAGAGCAAAAAACGGAGCAGAAAAGAGTTGATAGACCCACTGGTTCAAAGTTTTACTAGTGAACAAATGGAACAGCTAAACATTCAGCTAAAATGAGGAAATAAGTGTAAATTTGTTTGACATTGTCAAGTGTCCTAGGGGTTGTATCAGTTCGCATTCTCAACAGCAATATATGTCAGTGATTATCCTTGGCAATAAAATGTGTTGTGAGGCTACTAATCAGTATTTTTGCTCAAGGAAATTGGGCAAAAGACAAACAGAAAATTTACAGACATGAAAAAGTAAAGAAATAGATACTTAAAGAGCAGATCAATGATAAATAGAAAAATATAGGTTATAACTACAAAGTAATAATTTTATCCATTTATATCAGTAAAATTTTCAGATTCTCCTCAGAACAAGTACGGCCATATTGTGGAGCCACAGAACTTTTCTGCTGTGTGTGTAGATATGTTCCATTCATTTGAAGAACTATTGGCTTTATACAATCAAGATTCAGCTATTTTTAGGATCAGCATTTCCATTTCCAGGTGTTTATTCTAGAGAAACTTCCGTGTGTGTGTGTGTGTGTGTTCATGTATATACACATGCATATTTTATGCATACATAATAAAGACCTTTGTAAGAACATTTATTACATCATTTATAATAGCAAGAACTTAATTTGCATGTTAATCTATAGGGGAATAAATAATGGTAGATTCATGAAATTAAATGTCATACAATAGCACAGTCAATGAACTCGATTCTATGAACAAAATGGATAAATTATAAAATAGTTTGAACAAAAATAAAAAGAATCATTACAGATGAATAAAGTTTGATAATATAATGAATACCTGGTAATATGGAAATTGCATTAAATGCATTTATCCTATGTATTATATTGTAGGTAGTATATGGTAAAATATTCATGCATATAAAACTATATAGAAAATATACCTTCCAAATATTATATGAATATAGGAAGCGTTTCAAATATAAAATGTGCATATTTATATTTTATAGTAGAAAAGTACATATGGAAATGCCTAAAAATATAATGATTATCTATAAATTTAAGATAGATACTACCCTTAGGAATGGAGAGAGGATTAATATGAGTAGGCAACATTGTCTTTAAAAACAGTAATAAAAAGGCAAAGAAAGCATTTGATAAAATACAACACTCTTTCATGCTCAAAATATTAGAAAAAAAAGGTATAGTAGGAACATACCTCAATATTGTAAAGGCTATCTACGCTAAGCCCATGGCCAACATAATTCTTAATGGAGAAAAACTGAAAGCCTTCCCTTAAAAACTGGAGCAAGACAGAGATGCCCTCTTTCAACACTTCTATTCAACATCATCCTTGAAATAGTAGCCAGAGCAATTACACAGACCAAAAAATTAAAGGGATATGAATAGGAAAAGAAGAGCTCAAGTAACCACTATTTGCCAAAGACAAGATTCTATATTTAGCAGATCCAAAAAACTCTACTAGAAAACTTCTAGAACCAATAAATGAATCAGCAAAATAGTAGGATATAAAATCCACACACATAAATCTAATGCATTTCTATTCATAAGTGATGAATCTTCTGAAAGACAAATTAGGAAAACTACTCCATTCACAATAGTCTCAAAAGAAATAAAATACTTGGGAATCAATTTAACAAAATAGGTGAAAGACCACTACAATGAAAACCACAGAACACTAAAGAAAGAAATTAAAGAAAACCACAGAAGATGGAAAAATCTTCATGTTCTTGGAAAGGCAGAATTAATATTGTCAAAATGGCCATATTTCCAAAGGTGCTATACAGATTTAACACAATTCCAATTAAAATTCCAATGACATTCCTCAAAGAAACAGAGAAAATAATCATGAAATTCATCTGGAAAGACAAAAAGCCAGAACACCCAAGCAATCCTCGGCAGGAAGAGTATTGCAGGAGGTATCACAATACCAGACCTTAAACTCTACTATAGAACAATAGTAACAAAAATGGCATGGTACTGGTACCAAAATACACAGGTAGATCAATGATACAGAATAGAGGACACAGAGACAAACCTACCTAAGTACAATTATCTCATATTAGACAAAAGTGCCAAAAACATACAATGGAAAAAAGATAGCCTTTTCAACAAATGGTGCTGGGAAAACTGGAAATCCATATGCAATAAAATGAAATTAAACTCCTATCTCTCACCCTGAACAAAACTCAACTCAAAATGGATCAAGGATCTAGGAATTAGACCTGAGACCCTTCACCAAATAGAAAAAGAATTAGGCCCTAATCTTCATCATGTTGGGTTAAGACCAGACTTCCTTAACAAGACCTCCAGAGGCAAGAAATAAAAGCAAGAATCAATAAACGGGATGGATTCAAACTAAAAAGCTTTTAAATCAATGAAGGAAACAGTCAATAATGTGAAAAGAGAGCCTACAGAGTGGGAGAAAATATTTTCCACACACACCTCAGACAGAACACTAATCTCCAAAATTTATAAAGAATTTAAAAAACTTTACACCCAAAATACAAAGAACCCAATCAATAAATGGGCTAAGGAAATGGGCAGACACTTCACAGAAGATATACAGGTGATCAAAAATGTACGAAGAAGTTCTCATCATACATAGTAATTAGAGAAGTGCAAATCAAAACCATCCTAAGATTTCATCTAACTCCAATTAGAATGGCTATTATAAAGAACACAAGTAATAATAAGTGTTGGCATGGATCTAGGGAAAAAGGACACTCATACGTTGCTGGTGGAGTTGCAAATTGGTGCAGCTACTCTGGAAAGCAGTATGGAGATTCCTCAGAAAACTTGGAATGGACCCATCATTTTACGCAGCTATCCCACTCCTCAGTTTATACTCAAAGGACTTAAAATCAGCATACTATTGTAAAGCAGTCACGTCAATGTTTATAGCTGCTCAATTCACAATAGCTAGATTATGGAACCAACCTAGATGCCCTTCAGCTGATGAATGGAGAAAGGAACTGCGTTATATATACACAATGGATTATTACTCAGCCATAAAGAAGAATAAAATTATGGCATTTGGTGGTAAATGGATGGAGTTGGAGAATATCGTGCTAAGTGAAAAAAGCCAAACCCAAAAAAACAAGGACCCAATGTTTTCTCTGATAAGTGGGTAATGAAGGGGGTGGGGGAGTGAGAGAAGAATGGAGGAACTTTGGATTGTGTAGAGGGAAATGGGGTAGGAGGGAGTGGGGAAAGGAAAGATAATGAACTGAGATAGACATTATTACCCTATGTATATGTATGATTGCTTGAATGGTGTGAATCTACATTGAGTACCACTATAGAAATGAAAACTTGTACCCCATTTGTGTACAATGAATCAAAATGCAGTCTATAAAAATAAAACAAAAAAGTAATATATGTGGCATATGCAATATTTTAAGCAAGGGGTTGCATGTTTTAGTGTTTGCTATATTATTCTCTATCCTTTTCTGTATGTTTGAAATATTTCATAATTACACAAATAAATCTGCATACATGCACATCTATGCATATATATAGCTATAAGGTGTACATAAGAAGTTCAATATTGTCAAAACTTCATTATCCTGGGAAATGGAAAGAATTTTAAAATCCAAGTTTGAATGACTTTTTTTAACATAGCAAGGTCTTGAAATCAGAATATAATTGAACTGAATTTCTAACTAATCAAAAATTATCTGACTTGTCTTAAATTTTAGAAAGTGCCATGAAACAGGAATAGCTCTCTGTGTGTGTGTGTGCATGTGTGTGTGTGTGATGAAAATGTTAAACTTCCTTGCTCAATCTTAGAGTGAGTTGAAACTGTGTACATTTCTATTTTTTACCTCACCAGGACAAAATAATGTTGAGAATTTAGTTTCAGAATGATACGTCCCTCCAGGTGTTATAAGATACTCAATTATCAATTGCCAGAGAGATTCAATTATCTTTACCTATGTTTTACTTATTAAAGTAGCAAATGAACTAATGCATTTGAGAAAGAAAATAATTTTGACAGCATTTTAAAGGTGTGGAATTCATTTGTAAAATGTAATTATTAGAAAATGCAATTAACCAGAACAAATTCTGGTTAATTAGGGTGTTACTATAATAGCATTAACTTCTATCATGCCTAAACTCATTTCTCCGTGAAACAAGCCTTTAGAACTTTTGATATAGAGACCTTACAAAATGTAAACTATGAATTTTGAGCTAAAATTCTTGTAGAGTAAAATTAGCATCAATAATACCAGTCAGAATATACCTAAAATTGTTAACTGTATAATGCAAAAATATATTCAGATAAAGGGACAGAAACCTGAGATAAACACTATGGGAATTGTGGAGAACTTTAGAGTCTCAAGATTTGAAAGATTTTTAAAAGTTTCAGCCAATTCATATTAATATTTGGCCATAAAATTATTTTAGGTTACTTTGATGTTAGTTTACACAATATGAATTTCTATGTCTTTACTCCTTTGAATATAAATATGCTTCATCAGGGCAAATTCTACTATCCTTTAATTTAGTGCCCATCTTCTCCAGAATTTTCACTGTTGATTCCCCAATTCTGTTAAAATGGAAACATTTAAAAAGCTATCACTTAACTACTGATTATGAAATTAAATTTTTTTTCATGTCACCAACTAAAGATGGTCTTGATAAAAATGTGATAGTTTCTATTAAATTTTCACCATTTTTTAATTTTCACATGAGAAAGTTGAATATGAAAAGGATAAGAAAAAAATTTCCAGATCATTTGAACAACAAAGGAAATACTTTCATTCATTCCTAACAAATTTATTGATGGCCTACTATTTTACAGAAACAGAAGATATAGCTTATTTTGTTAACAACATGAAAAATAGCTTAGAGATTAAAATTCTTTCATGAAAAATTTTGAAATGATGTTATAAATGATTTGATGATAAAACTGGAAAAGAGTTATACTTTATTAATCAAATACACCTTGACTGGTATTATTAGGAGGAATTAATACTGATTTGATTGAGAAAAGGGAAATGCTAATGTAGGTAAATGAATAATATAATTTAATGCATGTTTTTAAAAAACAATTGACAGTTTTTTTAAACATTTTTATTATCTATATTTTATTTCTAGTAGATGGTTTATTTAAAAGTTTTTATCCTAATAAATTATTTATTTATACTCATGTCTATTTTCTTAATTTAGTTTTTAAATTTTTATTTTTTGTTATAAATTGACAAATTGTGGTTGTATTATTATAAATTTGTCAATTGACAATAAAAATCATAATACTAATATTATTATTAGTACAATGTAGAATAATTACATGAAATTAGTTAACAAATCTACCATGCCAAATCGTTAGTTTTTGTAGTTGGAACATTTGGAATTTAATTTCAGTGATTTTTAAATATACAATTCATTGTTATATACCATGTTCATTACACTGTGCAATATATATGAAAATAGCCTTCCTGTTGACTTCGTACCTTTAACCATCATCTTCCCATTCTTGCAGCTCCCTCAGCCTCTGTAACCACCATTCTACTCTTTTCTTCCTTGAACTCAATAATTTCAGTTTCTAAATACACATGAAAACATGTTCCCTGTCTGACTGTGCTTATTTTGCTTAGCATAACATTTTACAATTCCATCTGTATTGTTACAGGGGCAAAACTTCTTTACTGTTTAAGCCTGAGTAATATTTCTTTTCCCCCATCCCATCTCTCTTGTGTGTGTGTGTGTTTTCATCCATTCATCCAGTGATGGACTTGAAGTTCAATTGCACCACTTGGCTGTTATGCATTGTGTTGATATTGAACATGAGAGTGTAGACATCTTTTCAGCATAGTGATTTCACATCTTGGATAAATACCCAGAAATGAGATTTCTGGATCATATGGTAATTCTCTAGTCTGTGGAAGAATCTCCATACCACTTTTCATATGGCTCAATAGTTTTACATTCCCAGTAACTGTGCATGGTTTCCCTTTTGTCACAACCTCACTAATAGTTGTCTTTCATTTATTTGAGAATAGTCATTATGGCAGGTGTCAAATATCTCATTGTGATTTTAATTTGCATTTCCCTAATGATTAATGACTAGGAGAATTTTTCAGCATATATGTTGGCTATTTACATGTTTTCTTTTGGCAAATGTCAATTCAGCTCCCTTGTTCTTTTTTTAAAGCAGATTATTTGTTTCCTTTCTATAGAGTTGTCTCATAGTTTTTCCCCTCTGGTTTTGTCTATTAGCTTTACAGTTTCAGGTCTTAGGTTTAAGACTTTAATGCATTTTGAGGTAGTTTCTCCTATGGTCTGAGATAAGGTCCAATTTTATTCTTCTGCATATGGATATCCAGATTTCTCAATGAGTTTCACAGAAAAGACTATACTTTTCTCTATGTGAATACCTGGCACCTTCATTGAAAATCAATTGACCATGTATATGTGGGTTCATTACCACGCTCTCTATTCTGTTTCATAGGTTGGATGAGTCTATTTTCATGCCAAGTTTTTGATGTTTGCTTTATTATCACTTTGCAGTATGGTTTCAAATCAGATAGGGTTATGCCTTTGGATTTATTCTTTTTGTTCATAATTGCTTGATTATTTGTGAGGTTTTAAACTATTGCTGTTTAATGGTCAAAATTATTTTAGGGTTTTTCTATCTCTATGAAAAATGACACTTCCATCCATTTTTATAGAGATGGCATTGATAAGGAGGATGGCTTTGGGTAATATGTACATTTTAATAATATTAATTATTCCATCTATTACCACAGGATATCTATCCCTTTATTTTTGTCATTTTCACTTTCTTTGATGTTTTATAATTATTATAAATGGGAATATAGTCTTGTTTTATTTCTTAGACCATATTCTGCAACTTATTTCTGCCATTTTTTTTGGCGGACTACTTAGGGTTTTCTATACAAAGATCATGACATCAACCAACAGTGAAAATTTCTCTTCTTCCTTTCCTATTTGGATGCCTTCCCCACTCTCCCTGTCTAATCCTCCTCCACACACACACCTGATTGTTTTGACAAGGGCTTCCAAAACTATGTTGAAGAGAAGTGGTGAGCTCGGCGTTGTGGGGCACACCTGTAATCCCAGCAGCTCCGGAGACTGAGGCAGGAGGATTCCAGGTTCAAAGCCAGCCTCAGCTACCGAGTGAGGCCCTAATAGACTTAGTGAAACCCTTTCTCAAAATTAAAAATAAACAGCTGACGATGCAGTTCAGTGATGAAGTGCCTGTGGGTTCAATCCCTGGTACCACAAAAAGGAGGAGGGAGTGAGCTTGGGCATCCTTTTCTTGAATCTTAGAGGAAAGTTCTTCCATTTTTATTCACTTAATATTATATTATGGAATTACCACTTATGGTCTTTCTTTTGTTGAAGTACATTTCCTCTGTACCTAATTTGTTGAACTATTTTACTATAAAATGAGGTTAAATTTTGTTGAATAGTTTTTTGGTGTCTGAGATGTAGTTCAGTGGTAAAGTGTCTCTGGATTCAATTCCCAGTTATATATCTGTTGATTGCTTGGAGATCCTCTTCTGTGAAGTGTCTGCTCATTTCCTTAGCCCATTTATTGATTGCATTATTTGTATTCTTGGGGTAAAGTTTTTTGAGTTCTTTATATATTCTAGAGATTAGTGCTCTATCTGAAGTGTGCATGGCAAAGATTTTCTCCCACTGTGTAGGCTCCCTCTTCACATTGATGACTGTTTCCTTTGTTGAGAAAAAACTTTGTAGTTTGAATCTGTCCCAATTATTGATTCCTGTTTTTATTTCTTGTGCTTTGGGAGTCATGTTAAGGAAGTCTGGTCCTTGGCCCACATGATGAAGATTTGAACCTACTTTTTCTTCTATTAGGTGCAGGGTCTCTGGCCTAATTCCTAGGTCTTTGATCCATTTTGAGTTGAGTTTTGTGCAGGGTGAGAGATATGGGTTTAGTTTCATTTTGCTGCATATGAATTTCCAGTTTTCACACCACCATTTGTTGAAGAGGCTATCTTTCCTCCATTGTATGTTTTTGGCGCCTTCGTCTAGTATGAGAAAACTGTATTTATGTGGATTTGGCTCTGTGTCCTCTATTCTGTACCATTGATCTACCTGTCTATTTTGGTACCAATACCATGCTGTTTTTGTTACTATTGCTTTGTAGTATAGTTGAAGGTCTGGTATTGTGATACCTCCTGTTTCACTCTTCTTGCTAAGAATTGCTTTAGCAAATCTGGGTCTCTTATTCCTCCAAATGAATTTCATGATTGCTTGCTCTATTTCTATGAGATCTGTTATTGGGATTTTAATTAGAATTGCATTGAATTTGTATAGTGCTTTTGGTAGTATGGCCATTTTGATGATATTATTTCTGCCTATCCAAGAACATGGGAGATCTTTCCATCTTCTCAGATTTTCTTTAATTTCTTTCTTTAATGTTCTGTGGTTCTCATTGTAGAGGTCTTCCACCTCATTTGTTAGATCGATTCCCAAGTATTTTTTTTTTGAGGCTATTGTGAATGGGGTAGTTTTCCTAATCTCTCTTTCAGAGAATTCAGGAAGTTCACTTACAAATAAAAATGCATTAGATTTATGAGCATTAATTTTATATCCTGCTACTTTACTGAATTCATTTATGAGTTCCAGAAGTTTTCTGATAGAATTTTTAGGTTCCTCTAAATAGATGTTCAACATCTCTAGTAATAAGAGAAATGCAAATCAAAACTACCCTAAGATATCATCTCACCCCAATTAGAATGTCTATTATCCAGAATATAAGCAACAATAGGTGTTGATGAGGATGTGGGGAAAAAGGTACACTCATACATTGCTGGTGGGGTTGCAAACTGGTGCAGCCAATCTGGAAAGCAGTATGGAGATTCCTTTGAAAACTCTGAATGAATTCACCATTTGACCCAGTTATCCCTCTCCTTGGCCTATACCCAAAGGACTTAAAATCTGCATACTACAGTGATGCAGCCACATCAATGTTTACAGCAGACCAATTCACTATAGCTAGATTGTGGAACCAACCTAGATGCCCTTCAATAGAGGAATGGATAAAGAAACTGTGGTATATATACACAATCGAATATTATTCTGCCATAAAAATAATAAAATTATGACATTTGCAGGTAAATGGATGGAATTGGAGAAGATCATGTTAAGTGAAATAAGCCAATCCCAAAAAACCAAAGGCTGAATGATCTCTCTTATAAGTGGTTGATGACACATAGCGGGGATGGGGGGAGGCACAGGAAGAATGGAGAAGGGATGGATTGTATAGAAGAAAATGAGGGGTGGAGAGGGGACAGGGAAGGAAAGATAATAGAATGAGACAAACGTCTACACCCTATGTATATGTATGAATATGCAAATTGTATGATTCTACTTTGTGTAGAACCAGAAAAATGCTAGTTGTACTCCATTTGTGTACAATGACCTAAAATTTAAAAAAAATTAATTAAAAAAATTTTTTTAAAAAATTCCCAATTATAGAAGGAAAGAAAGAAAGAAAGAAAGAAAGAAAGAAAGAAAGAAAGGAAAGTTACAAAAATACTAAGGCAATAGGAATATTTGAGCTCCATTATAATCTCATGATTTTAATATACTTGCAATTTGGCATTGACCATAAATATTATCATATGGCACTTAGCATTAAATTTATAATTGTTATAGTTTTTTGATGAATTTATCCCTTTATCATTATATTATGTCCTTCTCTCTTTTAACAATATTTTACTTTTTTGTCTATTTTGCCTGATATAAATATGTCTCCCTCTGTTATTTTTGGTTTCCACTTGCATGGAATATTGTTTACTTTCAGTCTCTGTATTTGAAACTAAAGTAAATTTCTCATAGGCAGCAAATAGTTGGATCTTTTAATCCAATTAGACATTCTATTTTTATCAGATAATTTAATTATTTTTATTAAATGTATTATCAATACATAAGGACTTATTACTACCACTTTGTTAATTGTGCTCTGTTGTTTCATGTATTTTGTATCTTATACTCTTACATCTTCCTTTGTGGTTTAATACTTTCCTATTGTGGTGTGCTTTGGATATTGCTTTTTATTTTTGTGCCCTTTTATTTTCTTTTGTATTAGCATGAAGCCTAAAAAGAGCATTTTACAGCAGTCTATTTCAAGCTGATAACAAATTAACTTTGATTTCATACAAAAGTTCTATACTTTTTTCTTCCCAATTATGGATTTGATCTCAGAATTCTCATAATTTTTAACAATTGACTTTAGTGGTAGTTCTTATTAATAGTTTTGTTACTTAACTCTCATACGAGAGATTAAATTGATTTACAAACCATGATCGCTATCTTAAAATATTCAGAATATGGCTCTGTATAACATAAACCATATAATTTTGTGCTTCTGTAACTTTTATGTGATAAATTAGTGGCGTTTAGTTTCAGTTTAAAGAGCAACCTTTAGTGATTTCTGTAAGGCAAGTCTAATGGTGATGAACTCCCTTAACTTTGATTTGTCTGGGAAGTTTTTGTATTCTCCCTCATTTAGGAAGAACAGCTTTGCTGGAAAAGTATTCTTGATTGGCAACTTTTTGCTTTTGTTTTTCCCTTTGGTCCTTTAAATATATCATTCCCTTCTCTCCTGACGTCTAGTATATCTGCTGAGGAATCTACTCATAATAGTGTGGGGACATATTTACATGTTATTTGTTTCTTTTCTCTTTCTTCTCTCTTTCTGTATTTGATTTTTGAAATTTGATTATTATGTGTCTTGGTGAACTCATGTTTGGGTTGAAACTGATGGGGTTTCTGTGCTTCCTGGACTTGGATGTTAGCATCTCTCACAAATTAGGAAAAATTTCAGCTGATATCTCTTTAAATATACTTTTTTGGCCCTTTTCACTTTCTTGAATTCTTATTGTGTATAGGTAAGATCTTTTGATGGGATCCCATAATTCTCGTAGATTTTTAATATTTCTTTTTCATTCTTTTTTCTTTTTGATCCCTTCATTCACGTCAGGTGTTCCATCATTCAGCTTACTGATTCTTTCTCTAGCCTGATTGAGCTGATGTTGAAGCTTCTATTGCATTTTTTTTTCAATTTTATCATTATATTTTTCATCTCCAGGATTTCTATTTTTATTGTTTATATTTTTCCTCAACCTCTTATTTTGTAAATTTCATTTACTCTTCCATCTGTATATCCCTAAAGTTCACTGAACTTCTTTAAGAGTATTATTCTAAATTCTTTGTCATTTCTTAGATCTCTTTTTCTTTAGTGCCCATTGTTTAGAAATGTCATCATTTCTTGGATCTTTGTAGTCCTTGTGTCCTTGTATTGCTAGCTGCACGTTTGAGGAAAGATCTGCTTTTTCAGATTTTCACAAATATTCTTTGATAGGAGAAGATCTTCACCATTTCATTTAACTTGTGATGGTTATTTGTGCTGGCTGGTAATGACCTTGAGCAGGCCAAGATATCTAGGCTGCTGCCTTTCTCTGAGTTTGAACTGGGCAGCTGGCTGGCCTTTGCAATTAGGATGAGCTGCTGGATGGCACTTCAACTGTCTCATACTAATCCTCGTCACGAGACATGTTCCTTCACTTGTCAGATACTCTTGCTATTTGAGTTAAACAGACAGGGCTGCAAGAGGAGCCCCAAGTTTAGGTGGAGTCACTGATTGGGATGGATAAGACTGGCTTCTTTGCTCAGTAAAAGTGCATCATAGAGATTTGCTTCCATGCTATGAAGAGCCTTATGATGGGCTTTGATGCTGAGCTGAGGATTGTTTGAACTCCTGCATGTGGCACAACTAGCTCTTGCTCTTTTCTGTGACTCACTGTGGCAATTATCTTCCTTCCTAGGAAGGCCATGGGGTGGGCTTTCAGATTGCACTGAGCACTATTAAACTTCCAAGTGTGACCATCTATTCCTGCTCTTTTTACCATACTTTATTGTATCAGGGGCTCAGGGTAGGGTCTGAAGCTGGTCCTGCACACTAACTGACTGGGAAATAAAGTCAGGGAGAACTTTCCTCCTCTTTCGAGAGTGAGCAGATCAGCTCTGAGAGTCTGCTAAGTTGTCCTCTGGCACCTCTGATTGGGCACTACCACTGGCAGGTACACATAGATCTCCTGCCAAGTTCTGCCTGCTGGTCAGTGTGGGCTCTACCTCCTTGCTTTGTTTCTACGTGATCCAGGTGGTATAACTATTTTATTTTCCCCAGTGCTTCATTTGAGGTGAGATTGGAATGAACTTTATGGGAAGAGTCTAAGAATCCTAGGGAGGCTTGGTATCTATTTCCAGTTATCTTTCCATCTTAGAAAATGTGACCTCTGGGGAATCCTCTGTTTGTCTTAGTCAACTTTTTTCACTGCTGTGACTAAAAGACCTGACCAGAACAATTTTAGAGAAGGAAAAGCTCACAATTTCAGAAGTCTCAGTCCATAGCCTCTATTCTTTGTGCCTCAACATTAGGCAGAACATCATGGCAGGACAGTGTGGTGGAGAGAAGCAGCTCACATGGTGATTTAGGAAGCAGAGAAAGACTCCACTCTCCACATACAAAATATATACCCCAAAGTTGTGCCCTCAATGACCCACCTCCTCTAACCACACCCTACCCACGTTCAGTTTCCATTCAGTTAATCCCATCAGGGGATTACTGCACTGATTGGGTTTAGGCTCTAACAATCTAATAATTTCTCCTCTAAACCTTCTTGCATTGTCTCATACCTGAGCTTTTGGAGGACACCTCACATCCAAACCAGAACAAAGTGTGAAACTAGGCTGACTTGAGAAAGGAATAGGGCTGGTGTTGGTCAAGTGGGAACATTTCTCCTACATTTTCCATGTGTTTTTATTCTATTCTATGGCCTATGTAATTGACTTAAGCTTATCTCCAATTTTTGAAGTTTTCACAACAGTGTTCTTTTCTGTGAATGGTTCCTCTTTTACCTATCTGTGGGGAAGCCTAGTCTACCATCATGCTGATGTCACTGCCATTTGGATATAGATTTTGCAAATGTTTTTTGATATAATGACTATCTATTGAAAAATGAAACATTAGGATTTTCAAACTTATTTAATTTAATTAAGGGCAGGAGTTGCTGCCCTCAAACATTCTAAAAAATTAACAAAATCATTGCTGCAAATAATTCATGAATATTTGAAAGGGCTGATGAAATCATTGTTTTTTCAATAATGTAATATATAATGGAGTACCTAGGAAAATATAACACACTCTCACAATGTGGGAATTGTCTTCTATAAGGAGTAAGACATGTTGTTTATCCTCCTCTCTATTATGAAACTGAATATATAAACCTATGATTCCAACTTTCTCCTGTCCTATTTGGAAACTCTGATCTGCCTTTGAAGTCCACTTGAGGGCAAACTTGTTCCTTGTGATACCTTTGTGTGCTAAGAAAAAAATATGTTTGATTTAATTCATATTAAAGATGCATCACCTTTTGAAATGGATTAATCTCTCAATAAAAAGACCAATCAATTTCAGAACCAGATATAGTTCATTCTCTATTAAATCAGATGTATTATTCATTTCATAACATCTATAACCTGTTAATTAGAATACTACATTTATACCCTAGGTTTGGATAAAATATATCATCTGTTAGTATATCAATATTGAATAAAACAAAATGTATGTTAAATGAATATTTCAATAAATGAAACTTCTTATTGTAAAATATTAGTGATTTGTGATTTTCTATTTTAGTTTCTTAAGGAAAATAAGTTGGTTCATAAGTAGTCTGAGTTTTATTTATTCACATAATTATTTATTTTTTGAAAATGTTAAATATTATTACAACTTAACCATTTTCTGAAATATTGTATGATTACTGGTTATTATTTCTCTGTTAAACAGCAAAGAACAGCAAATGGATTTGACTTATAACAATACTATTTAAAATTTTTCATATTAAGATTTGAAGACTTTTACCTATGTGGCACTGGGAAAATTAGTTGCTGTATTTGGGGTCATAACTAAATTAGGCTTACATTTGCCACATTTATTGTTTTTGCACAAAGTTCATGGTACTTTCTTTTTAAAGTAACTTAGTTTCCTAGCTCCCTATATTAAATGTTAAACAAATAATGCCCTAAATATAAAATGAGACTAACTAATGAAACTCTTTGAAATTTTCCTATTACATGCACCATACTTCGAATAGATAAATCAAACTCTCAGGATCAAAATCATTCTTTTTCTCTTTTCTTTTGTTTCCTTTTATTTTCAAACATTCTGTAGTTTTAAAGACTTCTTTCTGAGAAATTCACAAGCACTGCCAATCCTAACTGTCCTCAAAGGGCCACACCCAAGTATCCTACTCCAACTCCAGCAGAAATGAACTCAAAGCCACTGAGTTTGTAAAATTTCATAGAAAGTTTTCTTACAGAGGTAAAGAGAAAAACAATCTTTTTTGTTATTAAAATCATGAATCTTTTATACAGAACTCTGTGAATCAATTTCAGATCTGCATTTCTTAATGTGTGTATCACTTCCCAATCTGACAGCATTAGCAAACACCTTCAACAGCTACTTTTAACACTATTTGAAATGCTTTTCTGACTCTCTTTTTCTATTCCAGGTTTATTTGGAAAATATTTGTCATTTTCCATAGGCCTCTCAGGTTTTCTGTTTCCTTCTTGTTTCTTTGCCTCCTCTCTCCCTGGAGAAAGTGGGTCTGCTGAGTCTTTTCCACCCATCTTCAGCGGTGCCTCTCTGTCAGGATTATCTTTATTTCTGCTAGTCTAATGATTTCTTTCCTAAAATCTGGTTTGCTTTAGAGCTTCCTCACATCACATGTTCTATCTCTATCTCTCTGTATTTTAATTTGTTATTTTTTTCAGAACATTTTTAAATTGTGTTTCTGCCTTGTTTACATTCTACAATCTTTATCCATAAATTTTACAGTTTTAGAAAAAAGTTATTTACAGGTGGGCTCTCATCTTCTTGGCTTAATAAACACAGCTATTTCACATTTTTAACCAATTCTTTCATCTATTCCTTTTTCTTAAACTTTTTGAGACATAGATTACTCTCTTTAAAAAAAAAAAGCTATGATAAGGCCTGGTGTGGAGACACACAGCTGTAATCCCAGCAGCTCAAGAGGCTGAGGCAGGAGGATTACATGTTCAAAGCCAGTCTCAACAGCTTAGCGAGGCCCTCAGTCATTTAGTGAGACTCCACCTCAAAATAAAAATAATAAAATGGACTGGGGATGTGGCTCAGTGGTTAAGCACCCCTGTGTTCAGTAACTGGCAAAAAAAAAAAAATCTGTAGTAAGTTTTTGTATTTAAAAGAACATTCAGAATCATACAGTTCATAAAATGTGGTTAGTAATTAAAGAATTGATATTCATGTGTGACTGGTGGATTTGGTTTCATCATATGAAAATCCCATTAAGCATAGGCACAGACAACATGTTATAAATTGATAAGTACTTAATTTTCCATCAATATATAAATTTTAGGTAAAAATAAATTGTTTGATTAAACCCGATTATAACTTTGTGACCTATATAAATGTTATAAATGAAATGGTGGAATTTATTAGTTATATGTATGTGTCCCATGGCATCAGTAGAACATTGGATTCCCCCAAAATATTGAAATCTTTCAACACTAAGATTGTTTAGATGAAGTGGCATTATTTGTACAAATAGCCTATAAACTTTCTCCTGTACACTTAAAATCATTTCTAGATTAGTTTAATACCTAATCCAATGTAAATGCTATATAAATAGTTCTCATATGGTTTAGGGAAGAATGACAAGAAAAAAATGCCTGTAACTATTCAGATGCAATTTTTTTTCCAAAAATTTTTTTATCTGAGATTGTTTGACTCCACATATGGGAAACCCAAGGTGTAGTAGGCCCACTGCATGGCTTACACTCTGTAATATACAATAGTTACATATGTCCTAATATTCTTCTCAAAATTTCTCCACTTGGGCCCACTTATTTTTCAAACCAACCTTCTAAACTCTGCCTTCAAAGCTGAAGTTTACCATTTCTTGAAGATTTATTCCAGAGGTTTCATCTCTCTCTATTAATGCAACTTTTCCAGAATTTCCTCAGTATCAATCCCTTCAATATTACTAGTTCCTTTAATCTTGCTCTATAAAAAATAATTTCACCATCAAAAACTACTCTATATCCTCTATTTTTTTCTATGTTATTTCTTATAAGGCTTAACTTTACTTAAGGAGAAAGAAAAATAAGCAGACTATTTCAGAAGACAAGAAAAGATGTGTCTGAGGTCAAATATATCTCAAAAAAAAAATGAAAGAAGAAACTAATAAAACATCTCCAAATTTGGAGAGTGGCAGTCACCAGTGACAGCAGTGGAGCAGGTTCTGTAAAGGGGTAGGAGAGAGAGTTCCACTTGAAGTGGCTGGGCAAGATAAGGACAGCAGATTAGATGAAGGCATATTGTGTCTTGTCATAGCTTTTTCTTTTTTTTTTAATTTTTAAATAAAGGACACATCTTGATTAAGAGACTGGAAAATGAAAAGAAAAATAATGCCAGGAAAAAGTAATGCTGTTTAGAGACTTATCACCCAAACACAGGTGGAGTGAGTTTTTCCAAAAGTAATACTAGAAATAATGGAAGACTATGGTTGATGTTGAGTTGTAGTAAAATAAACAAATCCCACTTGAAAAATATTATGCTGAATTCATTTGTTTGTTCATTTACTAATTCAGCAGGCATGTTTTTTGTGTATTGATATACCTGAAATTGCTATACACTAAAAAAGAAAAATAAATAAAATGTGGCTTTAGCCTTCAAGCTGACATATCTAGGAGGGGAGGCAAACATGTAAATAATGAAGTGGTACATATGTTAAATGTTCTAACAAATTTATAAACTAATACGTTGACGAAAATCACATGCGCAGTGAGTGGTTGAAAAGAGCAGGCGTAGCTTTGTAAATAAACATATGGTAAGGCTGAAGTTTGTACACTGAAGAGCCACAATCTAGGCGTCAAGAAGGAAAGGATGCCCCATGCCTAGGGAACAGGTTGAAGGAAAGGCATGGTGGAAATAAAGCAGCTGTATGCATTCAGGTACTGCTTCATGAAACTTAATCCTTTGGAGGCCAGAGGAGTTGATAGGGGATTATGAACTTATAAATGCAAAAAGAATCAGTTAACATATTTATTTTTAATTTCCATGTGATTATCTCCTCCTCAGCTTTTTCTGTTAACAACAGCAAAAACAGTACTGATTATGATCATTAATATCAATTGCTAACAGCTTACCAGATAATTAATACTTTTAGTGTATTAATTCATCTGATCTTTGAAACAATCCTATTGTGTATTATTTCCCTTCATTTATAGATGAAGGAGCTGCCACATGAAGGGGATAAGTAAATTACCTGAAATTTAAACTAGTGAATGACAGAAAGAACAGGTATCCAAAACTGTTCTATCACAAAATCTTGTCTCCACTAATATATAAAAACTTATTCCTAGTAATGTTAAAAGGAGAATTTGATATTAGAAAATTAGCTCCATCTGCTTTTACAACTGTATCTAGAAAAAGTAAAACAAATCTAGATTTTATATGCCAAGGAATAGAAAGTATATTTCCCTTTATTTTATTTTCTAATTATACAAGTTAATACATACTCGTTGTAAAATTTTAAATTATGCACTATACACATAATATATATTTTGTGAATGAGTATGTGTGTGGGGATATGTGTATATAATCATGTTATATACCGAGGTTCCTGTTAATGAATAATTATTTCATGAACAAGGGTTTAAAATATATGAATAGTCCCAAAGTTTCAATCTTAAATTCATGTGCATATGCAGATACATGATAATTAGAAGCTGTTCTTCACATTCTTTAGGAGGATTAAAACAAAAGTAATGTTTTAGCAACATCAAAACAATCTAAGAAGCACTGGAACTTAGAGGAGCCTCAGAGAAAAATGATTTACTTTAATTCCTTAGCAGTTAGAAGTATGTGCTTAGCATGTTAAAAATGCAGACCAGTCAAGGAGGTAGCAAAATGACTTATGATATCAATGGATCTCAGAATATTGGGTTGACTAGAACAACTTAAGTCTTAGAAATTTGTTCAGTTTCTCTCCAGTGCAACACCATTAAATTTAATTACAAAGAGAAACTTATTTTTGTTATACAAATAATATCCCCACGTAGCCTAATTTAAACTAATTGCCTACACAGTTTTCATTCCAAGGGGAAAACTAAAGTAAAATAAGTGCTGACTTATTGAAAATGTCTTTAATTATATTATCACATTGAAATCTTCTTTGACCCTTCTTCAAAAGTTACTTTTAAAATCAGAAATATTACTGCAAACCATTGGTGTACCTGCAATTTGTAGAGCGTCACTCCTGCCTGACCTACTTCACTAGTGATTTTTTCCTTCTAATGTAGAAATTATCGTTTTGCAGAAAAATCTCTGAATGTCTACAATGGGACATGAACAGCTATGCTATTTTTCTTCATTTTCATTACATGTTATCTTATTACTTGTTAGAAGGAGAAAAATCCCATCTGTGAATCTAGAGGTGAAAGAATGTCCACGTGTGGCCTTGGGCATTGAGGGATTTTTGCATACAAGCAGCCCAAGGAGCAGACAGTGTCAAATGCACCTTCTGTAGATGCTATGGTATAGCAACACTGGAACAAAGGGCTGGGCCCCTGTTTTCTCTCACAGCATGGAAGAAATAAGATTTTTAATTGGATTCAATGATGGCCTCACCAGAGTCATGTCACCAGCTCTTATAGGGAGATAACTTTTAAATGACATCAGTCAAGCTGACTGGAGGACATCCCAACCCATCATTAGCTCAAATCTTGATGACTGTTAGAAGAAGAACTCCTGAGACAATAGAAGGGAGGAAACACTAGAGCTGCTGCAGAGTAAGTTATGTCAGACATTCTGTTGACTTATTTCTCATTTCCTTTTTAACTCTGAGGTGGAAGAAAGGGGACCCTTATTTTCACACTTCTGGTCCTGGTGCAAGATACAATTTCCTTCAAAAGTAATTATTTAAAGACTTGTGTAATAATATAACATGCTTCAGCCACTCCTGAATGTTAGTTTCCCCAACCCAATGACGGAAATATGCAAGAGGGTGCAGTTCTTAGGAAACAGCGTAGGACTTGGGTTGTGCTGTGTGAGCTCTACTTGGCAATTGTGCTTCCCAGGTCGCCTTTAAAAAGTCACTTTACTTGCTCACTTTAGAAGTGCATGTGATAAAATTGAAATGATTCAGAGAAGATTATAATGGCCCCTGCACCAGGATGAACTGAAAATTCATGGAGCATTCCATATTAAAAAAAAAAAAAAAAAAAAGTCAGTTTGCTCTTTTAAACTTCATAGAGACACCTTAAAGCTCAGAATTATTAGGAATAAGCCTCTCTTCATAATCTACTTTTTGAAAGACCCTAATTTTAATTTAAATATGTAATGGAGAAGGAGACATTATCTGAAGTGATAACAGGAAGGTTTCTCAGCCTCAGCAACATGGACAGATTAGGTGAGATAATTCTTTGTTGGAGAGAAGTTCTGCTGTGTGTTGCAGGATATTTCATAGCATCCTTGGCCTTGTTCTGCTCAAAGCCTGTAGAATCCCTCCCCAGCTGCACCCCTGAAAAAAGAAATAAAAGAAGTCTCTAGACACTGCCAAATAATGATTGGGGTAAAATGTGCCCTTAGCAGAGAACCAGGGAGATGGTATAAATCTATGAAACTGATTACTTTTCTGCCTTTTCCCAAACTACTTATTTATCTAACACATGAAAAGGCCAAGTAAATGACATCTTCAGCATAAACAGTCCCCACCAACACTCCTGACCTGTATGTTCTGTGTGGGGAATAAAAGAATGAATAAATCAAGCATTTGTTTTGGATTGTGTTCTCAGAAAGGAAGAAATCCACTTACAGAAAATGGTCATCAGAAGGGAACATGTCTGTGATCCCAGCTCCTTGGAAGACTGAGGCAGAGGATCACAAGTTCAAGGCCACCCTGGGAAATTTAGTGAGGCACTGTGTCAAAATAAAAATAACCTTTCTCTTCTCTTTCCTCTCTGGCTTCTGTGTATTAGAGAAAACATGACCCTGACCTTCTGAGTTTGACTTATTTCTCTTAACCTGATGAACACTAACAGGGTTTTCGAAAGTCAGCTTTTACGTTCTTCTCTTTTTCTCAGTCTTTATCAAAAACACGTGGAAATATTTTGCAGGGGAGTAAACGGACACAAAAAGAAATTTTTCATTTTTGTATTTAACTAGTTTATAATTGCTTTGAAAATCAGGCAAAGATAAAGTTATTAATATTCTGAGCTTTATTTTGCAAGTGGAGTTATTGTATTTTGTTGTTTCATTTTTGTATTTTTGGTCATAAGAGCAAAGGTTTTTATTTACTAACTTATTTATTTGTTTATTTATCTAATGAAAAGAAGAATTGAAAACAGGGACACTAAACCACTAAGCCACATCCACAGCCCTTTTATTTTTTATTTTGAAACATGGTCTTGCTAAGTTGCTTAGGGCCTCACTGAACTGCTGAGGCTGGCCTTGAACTTGTGATTTTCCTGCATCATTCTCCCAAATTGTTGGGTTACAGGCATGCACCACCATGCCTGGCTCTTAATGATTAAATTTTTGACATGAAAACTCATGACCGCAGTTAAGTACATGACCAAAACCTCATTCCAGTGTGTTCCCGAGACTGAAACAATATAAATTATTAGACTCACAGCAGCCTCATTATAAATTAAGTCCAATAAAAATGACCGCAGGTACAAGGAATTCGTTGAATTATTATACTTACTCTCAAATTTTAATTTTGCAGAAAATTTGGCAGAAAAGAATGGTCACATCGTGTTAAACACTTTGTTCAATTTTGATAATAATTGCCACCTTGGCTTTTGGCACTGTGGAAAGTTTTGCTAGAGATTAAGCCTTACTAAAAATATAGAGAAAGGTAATGTTCATAAATTTGCTAGCTGATAGCTCTGTAGAATGATATTCAGTGTTTATCTACAGAGACAAAGTAGAACAAAAAGTAGTGGAATTGTGTTCCTTAAAGTGACCTCTGCCTAGTCTAGTCATCTTGAATGAACTATAAACATGAGAAAGTACTTAGATCAGAAGAAGCATTGAATCATTGTCTTAGTATCAGGTTTATGTCCATAAAATGATATTGTTCGTGTCAATATTCTTCTTATTTTTTAAAGATAATAATATTGCTGCCGGGCGTGGTGGCGCACGCCTATAATCCAAGCGACTTGGGAAGCTGAGTCAGGAGGATGGCGAGTTCAAAGCCAGCCTCAGCAACTTAGCGAGGCCCTTAGCAACTCAGTGAGACCCTGTCTCTAAATAAAATACAAAAATAGGGCTGAGGATGTGGTTCAGTGGCCGAGTGTCCCTGAGTTCAATCCCTGGTTCCAAAAAAAAAAAAAAAAATATTGCTCCATGAACAGAAGAAAAATGAGTTCTAATCATCACTCCGTTTATATACTCTCTTGAATGAGCCACATACATTGTCTTGTTTCACTTCCGTAGTGAACATTATGCCCCTAATGGAGATTAGAAAACTGAGGCATGAAATGTTTGCAATCTCTTCCTAAAGCACAGAGTGCACTATAAAGGTAAACTTAGATTTCTTAACCAGATTGTCCTTACTCCAAGACATGTTGTTCACCACAGTTTTCAAAAACACGATTTGAGTAGTCTGTACCTTTTATTTATCACTTGTCTAAACTAAACCTGGCCTTGTTCCTTTTATCTATCTGTGTGTGAGATGGAAAGCTGAAGTAGAGACATCCTTATTACCTGAGGAGTTAAAGTAATTGCCATAGCTCCACTTAGAAAGCTTTTAGTGACACTGGTTGACCCAGGAAAGGATAGCTTTTAAACTGGGTAGTATTTTAAGTATTATGTTTCAGTTCCCATCACCTTTCAAAGACTATTAAATTGTTTTGTTATAATGGACATTTACTATAATGAATATTCTGCTATGTTATATTTCCATTTTTTAAGAAATGGAAATGAAAGAAATCTGATGTGTAATTTATCTTTTTTGTATTCACCAGGGCACGAGGAGACTGGCAAGCACTTATCATTCCTGGTCACTTTATCTTATATTTCTTCAGAAATCTTACAAGATTTGCTTAGATGCGTTGTTTAATAATTAAGAAGGGAGCATATTGGGGATATATGTAGAATTTGAACTGAGGAATGTTGAAAAGCTAATGAAATTGTGGCATATTGTTAAAAGTGTGGGCATTGAGGTCAGATAGAGCTGGATTCAAGTTCTGACTGTCTCCTGTCTTAAAAATGACTGTAATAATATGTGTCTTAAGGGTTTTAATGAAATAATTCTGAATATGAAACCGTTCCACTGAGTGCTTACCACATAGTACACATTCAATGAATGACATGAGGTGTTAAGACAGAGCCATGCAAGGCAATCATTGTTCATCTAGCTTTCTGCTCCTCCTCACTTCCAGCTACAGGGTGAAATGAGCATATTTCAAATTGGAAATGGTCTGGATAGAGAACAGAGTTGACTCCTGTTTCCTGTGAATATTTTTGTAATAGCCTATTTACCGACTTCCTACTTCCTTTTCTTGCTCTACAGTTTCTCAACCAAGCAGCCAAAATGATCCTTCTAAACACAAATCAGGTTATGTCACACCTCTGCTCATCATGTCTGAATGCTTCCCTGTCTCACACATAGGAAAAGCTAAAGTACACTATTGGCAGGAATGCACAATGCATCTGTATAGTGAAGCCACCATGGAAAACAGAATGGAGGTTCTGGGAAAAATAAATGCACAGAACTACCATATGATTCCATAGCAACCCCACTTCTGAGTATTTTTATCAAAAAGAAATGAAATCAAAATCTTGAAGAGATATTAGTACTCCCATGTTCATGGCAGCACTATTGACAACTGCCAAGCTGAGGAAGCAGTCCAAATATCCATTCATGGTGGAATAGATTTTGGAAAGTGGTATAAAGATAAAATGAAATATTATTCAACCTTAAAAAAGAAGAAAATCCTGTTATCTGAGGCAATTATGGATGAACTTTGAGGACATTATTCTCAAGTGAAATAAATAAGTTACAGAAAGGCTAATACTGCCTCAGTTCACTTACATAAAATATACTACAAAGTCAAATTTCATTGAAACACAGAGTAGAAAGTTGGTTTCCAGGAACTGAGGGGAGGAGGAAAAAAGGGAGTTGATAATCAATGTTATAAAAGTTATGCAAGAGAGATAAACTCTGGAGATCTTCTGTATCATATTTTGCTTATAGATAAATAATACTGGATTATACATCAGAAAGGATAGAGCTCTAGATCTCATATTGTGTTCTTACCACAATAAAATAAAATAAAAACTAAACTAGTGATCATTATTATTATTTTTGTGGTGTTGGGGGGTGAACCCAGGGCCTCACATATACTAGGCAAGGATTCTACAACTGAGCCATATTTGTAGTCCATATTAATTATGAAAATTTTTTTTCTTACAATAGCCACCTGGCCTATGGCTACACCTATCAGTTCTATTATTCTCTGCCCTTGCATCTCATTCCTACTTTCCTGCACTCTCTGAGCTTCTTTTCAGTAGCCTTCTTGTTATTCTCCAGCTCACCATCAACACCTTAGGCTTCAGCAATCACTTTTCTCTCTGCTTAGAGGTTCTATCCCAACATTTTACCTGCTCAGCTGGAAAGTTTGATCAAATGATACCTTCTTCAAGAGGCCTACTTTCATTATTCTATTTACAAGTGCAACCTAGGTCCCCACACCGCCTCAATCCATGAACTTCCTGATGTCCATGAAATACAGTATTTAATCTTTTCCCCACAGATGATGTCATAATCCATGTTACCTCTAACAAGTCATATCACTTATTTTGTCTTTTTGTTGTTGCTGCTGCTATTATTGCTACTATTATTATCTCCCTTCTCCTGTGGGCTGGGGCCAAACAAGATATTCTAAGATCATGGTGGAGTAGGGAAAAAATAACATCTGGTCTTGCTCAAGCAATGACAATTTTTCTGAACAAGTGCGTAGAATGACACAGATTTTTGACATAGAAAGTTTACAAACACTATTCAAAATAGTGAACATTCATGTTCTTTAAAAGGAATCTACAACATTCCTGGTTATGTGCTCCCTCAAGGCTGGTACTATGCACTGATTAGTTTCTATATTCAGAAAATCTAACCCATTGCTTTACACATAATAGTTCTATTAAAATAATATATAAAAATGGATGCATAAATGTTCAACATATCCTTAAGAGATAGAGAACCACTTCTTATATCTCTATCCTTAAAGTACGTACTTCCTTGGGGCACTTGGAACACTAAGAGGAGTGCGCGTGCACACACACCCACAGGTAAATAAATTAACTAAACATTTGCATGTCACTATGAAGAGATTTTTGTTTCTTATAGCTAAATGTCATCTCTTATGAAAATGAAGCAACCATTCCAAATTTTAAATAGTGAGTCTAGCATAATAACCAACCCTGACACTCTTGCAATGAGATTAAATCATTGTCAAGAAAAGATAATGGACACAGCATGGTCCTACAAAATCTTTGCCAAATAAACTGGACACAATCCAACTAACTGATGAAATAATACTGCCTCGGAAATGAGAAAAACCTTCCAGCAGGCACAAGTTAGACCACTGGTTAATCATAGCCACTTAGGGGATCAAGACCCTGGCCCTGCATAGAGTGACCCAAAATCTGAAAATTGTGTTAATCATTAACATCAATTATTTTTTTCTAAGAGCCTCAGTCATTAGTTTATTTCATTTAAAGATTATCAGAAGCCTGACATTATCTGTATTTTTTAATTAATATGGACTTTTTCTCTCCTAAAAAGGAGCTAATAATGTCATTATTATCAAAAGAAAATTGGTTTTCTGGTCCACTAAGATTATTTTCTTTTGCTTTCATTAATCTATTTATGTCTTAGCCTGTATGTTCTACTTGTCAGATAATGTCCCATATTAAATGATAGCTGCAGCAATATGATTCAATAAACTGGCACTAAATCTGGAATTTTTCATTTGTTTCTTGACTTCAAGGGCTATACCTAGTAGAACTTTCAGGTATGTATGATTAACTTCAGGGAGCTTCCGAATTCTAATACCAATTTTATGGGTTATGTGTATTTGAGCCATGGTTGTGTCATGATGATAAAAAACATAAGACCTGAAAATAGCCTCTGTGGAATTTGTGTTGTCTTAATGGTCAATTTGGTTTGTCCTAGAGAACCTGATCATCAGCATCATTTGATATGGAATTATAGAAAGCCCAAGATGGCCTATTTGTTAGACAAAGTTGACCTTTACATCATAACAAAAGGTGACTACAGATAATCCAGAAAGTGTTTGTAAATCTCTGACCAGTTTAAAATGTTAAGAAATGCAAATAATGGCAAAATATGTTTTTGCAACCAGATCACAATCCTAATGCCTTTGTCACCCTATCCCCTATTCCAAAGGTCCAGGACAGCTCTGACTGACTCAGGCACCAAGTCCTCTCCAGTAGGTTCTGGTACAGAGTTAGCCCCCACGGATTCAAAACAAGGCCCATTTCCATGAGCCCAGATGCCAACCTCCATCCAGTACCAGACTTGCATTTTTGGACACAGGTTCCAGGCCAGGCCCTAGAGAATCAGTATCTAAGACTGCCAATGTGAACCTGGTTGCAAGACCCTCCCCAGTGGACCCTGGTACCAGGCAAAATGTCTGAAAACCTCTGAATCCAGGGTTTCAACTGGTACATTTGGAATAGGATCCAAGCCTGTACACATGCCCCCAGGGTCTAGGGCCATCACAGTAGATCCAGGCACCAGGCCAGCCTGACTGAGAACTTTAGCTTTAAGCCTACCCACCAGAAGGGAGTTCTTCAGGTCAAAATGAAAGAATAAATAGCAATATGAAAACATGGAAGTTTAAAACTCACTTGTGAAGGTGAGACTATAGTTAAATTCAGAATACTATCATACTAAAATGGTAATGCATAAATTACTTGAACTCTAGTGTAAAAGTGAAAATAGAAAATATTAAAATAACTATAATATATTAAAAGAAGTTGGGAATATACTTTAATGATAGAACACTTGCCTAACATCATACATGAGGTGCTGGGTTCAATTCCCTAGGACGAAAAATTAAAAAGAAAAAAAAGAAAGAAAAGGAAAACTTGATATGAAAATAAATAAAAAGTGACAGCGAAGTTGTTTTTTGTTTTTTTGTTTTTTTGGGTTTTTTTTATAAAAGATACTCTTCAGTTTGAATCCTTCTCAAATTAGGTTGAACTTTTTATCCTTCTCTCATACTTCTCAATCATCACTTGGAAGGTTCCTTCATTCCCAATTCCCATCCTACCGCAAACAAGTTTTCATCTGCAACTTTCCACTGAAGCAGCCAAAGTCACCTGCAGCTTCCTAATTTCCATATATAATGATCATCTTTCAGTTCTTGCAACATTTGATCTTTTCAAAGTGTTTAAGACTATTATTCGTTTTCTTTTTGAAGTTACAGTTTCTCTTTTGTTCTGTGGCACCAATCCTTTCCTCTTTAATTTAGGATTATTTCTTCATGGTTTCCTTCCCTCTCCTTATTTCTTTTTTACTATTCATTGAATTTTGGTGTCAGTTTCTACTCTGGGTCTTCTTTTCCTTTCTGTGTGCTCTTCATTATTCCTATGACATCAACTTCTATTTATGATATATTTTGATGAATTTCAAGTATACAGCACTCATCATTCTTTTGAGTTCAGGATTCTTGTTAGTTTGCTCCTTGGACATCTATACTCAAATACTCCATAGATAATTAAATTCAGATGGTCAAAACAAATAATTACTCCAAATATGATTCTCAACTCTTTTACTGTATTGTGACTGAAAAAGGAAAACATACTCTTCCTGGGGACATAAACCAATAACATTGTTTCGTGTGCTTCTAATTTCTGTTTATTTGTTCTTTGTATTTTGTTTTACTTCTCTTACCCTACCCCATTTTTACTCCTTAAATATATTCAGTTAGGTCCCAAATTCTGCAGATTCTGCCTTCTGTGTGTGTTTCTCTAAATTCCAGTTTTCATTTATTATTTCACATACTTATTTTTTCTGCTTTTTACAATTGCAATTTTTTCCTAAAGAGCCTCTGTGCTTCCAATCTTGATACTATTCATTACATTTTAACATTATGTACAACTTCTAAAATAACAACTTCTAAAATAATCAACAAGGTGGGGAACATGGGGTGGCAGGTAGAAGACAAAGGGTATACTAAATCTCTAGGGGGAAGAAGCTTGATGCACTTAAACATTGAAGAATGGTCACTGTGGCTTCCCCACTGGTAGCCAAAAGAAAATTGTTTTTAATAATATTTAAAAGATCAACAAAATTAAGACCCCATAAAGCTTTAGCTACCCTAGAAGCTATGGAATTTTGGTGGGAGTGAGGAGTAGGGAAGTACCAGGGATTGAATGCTTAGGCATTTAACCTCTGAAACACATCTCCAGACCTCTTTATATTTTATTTTGAGGCAGAGTCTCATCAAATTGGTTAGGGCCGCCTTAAATTGCTGAGGCTGGCTTTGAATCTGAGATCCTCCTGCCTCAATCTCCAGAGCCTCTGGGATTATAGGTATGCACCACCACGCCCAGATAAGCTATTGAAATTTTATATTTAAACATAACTTAAGCAAGAGAGTAGCATGACTCAATTTGCTGTTTAGAAAGAAAGTAATTCCCATTTGTTGATTGAAATGGGATACCTTATAATGGGTTAAAAAATGGAAAAACTTACTTTTCCAGCCAGTTGTCAAACTAAAACTATAGACAAATTCTTCCTTATAAATATTTGCAAGAATAATCTTTATGAAAATGTTTAAACATATTTGAGATAGCAATGAAGTAAAGAAATTTTTTGAAGGCTAAAGAGATGAGAATTAAGATTCCTCAAGGATTGTTGGAAGATGGAGGGAGGGAAGGTTGGAAATCTTTGTTTGCAATGAAGACATCTACCCTCCTGAACAGCACAAGTCTCAGGTTTTAATAGTGCTTGCCTGGAGAACATTTCAGATGAAGTATGAATTGAGCTAGGTATAAGTTTGGGTCAGAGAATTCACATAACACTGAATGTTGGCTAGTTGAAATCATCAACAGTGAGCTAGAATAAAACAATTCACCCCAGAAACAAATTAACTTTCCACTGCCATGCCTCAGGTAAAAGGGGGATCATGTGTATCATGTGTCTTCTGACATTTCTTCAGGACAAGTGCTAATACGAATTGGGAGAGAATAGGTAAGATTTCATTTAAAATCTTCATAGTGACATGTAGCTGGCAAAAGCAAACTCAAAGTGTCTCTGGAAGAATACTTCCTAAAACCAGTACACAAAAACTTTCCACTAAATACTTAATTGAATAAAAGAAAAACAAAACAAAACAAGAAACACTTGAGTCAGGGCTACTAGAACCAACACACTATAGACCTAGACATACTAATATTGTAGGTAGATACAAACATGACCTAAGAAATTGAAACCTTTCTTATAGAAATGAAACATTCCATTCTGACATGGGAGTTGTGAAAACGAATACTAACAGTAAAGACTTGCTAATTAGGTATGAGCACATTAAACAAACCGAATAGAATATTAAGCAAGTAAAATATGGATCTGTAGTAAATTACCTAGAATAAAGAACTGAGTTCAAAATTATAATTAAAAAGAACATGAAATAAAGGAGGCATTGAGGGACATAAAGGATAATTTAGGAACATTCTATATATATATAGTCAGAGTATCTTGAGAAAATTACAGAGAATGGTGGAATGGCAACATTCAACAAGATAATAAAATTTCTATAAGTCATAAAAATAACTCTCAGGTTCAGAAATCCTAGAAAGACTAAATTAAGAAGAAACCTATACCTGTTGTATTACATTAAAATCATAGCACTTCAAAGACTAAAATAAATTTAAAGTAACTCAAGAGAGGAATGGATTTCTCATTAAAAAGAATGATTAGACTGATATCTGTTTGCTCAGAAGTAATAGGAAACAAGTAGCAGTGGAATAGAATGTTAAATATATTAAGAAAAAGCAACTGAATCATTTGTAATTTATGTAAAATTGTTTCCTAAGACAAGGTAAAACAAAACAAAACTCCCAGGCAAACAAAATCAAGAAAGCAAAGAGGTAAAAAATAGAGTAGACAGGACAAATTCTATAGCAAAAATGAAAAAAAAATGTTAAAAATCAATCCTAATTGTACATAAAAACAGGATCCATTGTGGTATAGTCATAGATGGATGTAGCATAATCTGGTTGATTTTATTCCCTAGTTCTTCTCTGATATAATTATAACACACCAATAAAAATATGTCCATGTAAATAAATGAAAGGAAAACCAGAAGAGTTGAGGAAGGGAACAGAGGGAGGGATTTGGGGAAAGAAAGGGAAGTACTATGGGAAATGGGAGTGAAATATGTGTTACAGTTTGGATACAAGATGTTCCCCAAAAGCTCCTGCATCAATACACAAATGTTCAAGGAGAAATGATTAGATTATGAGAGCTATAACTAAATCAGTGCATTGATCCCTTTGATGGATTAATATTTTGAAAGGATTACTGTATTGAGTAGCGACTGTAGACAAGTGAGAAATGGCTGAAGGAAATGCATCACTGGGGTTGTACCCTGGAATGGTTCATCTCCCTGTTGCCCTTATACCCCTCCTTCCCCGCCTGCTTCTCAACCTCATGAACTGAGTAACTTTACTTCACCATGTCCTGTCTCCCTCATGTCCTGTCTCCATGATGTTCTGGCTCACCTCAGGTCCAGAGCCATGAGTCTGGCTTGGCATAGCCTGAGACTGAAACTGTGAACACAAAATAAACTTTTCCTTCTTTAATTTGTTTTTATCAGGTATTTTGGTCATGATGATAGAAAACTGATTAATATATCAAGTTATGTGTATACATTATTATATCAGAATATATACTGTTATGTATAATTATAGTACACTAATAAAAACATAGAAATAATCATGTAGATGCAAAAAATAATTCATAACACTATTAAGTGTAATTAATATAAATAGGTTATCAAATTAAAAATATTTTAGGCCATGTTTTAATTGACTATTTGTAAGATGCAAACTTAGGATGCAATAAGACCTGTTTTGTTTTTATAAAATGATGTTCAGTACATAACAAACAGTATTAACCAAAGAAAGCTGGTACAATATATCAACTAATCAAGGACACAACACCACAAAACAAACAACCCCAAAGATCAGCAGCAAACAACAGCTTAAGTATCCACCTGTGAGGTGAAGGTCACAAATCAACTCTGTTGATCTTTGCTAGGCTCCTTTTTATATGTGGAATTTGCCTAGTCTTGGCCGGACTCAACAACTGCATCTTGTCTCTGCTTTAAATATCTTTTAACCCCCTTCTAGATCTGTCAATTCAACTTCAATTATTCAAGTCCTCATCAAATGTCAGCTTGCATGTCTGATAAGATCATGTTGAACAAAGCATGTCCTCAAAGTAGGTCATTATAACTTGACCACATTGGGAGGAGGAAGGTTCATGGGAAAGGATGAGGATACTTGATCAGACTACTGAGAAAAGAGTGAAGAATTGGAATGGCAACACAATCTACCAAAATCATTGTCTTGCTATCTATCAAACCGATTTTATGGAAAAAGCAGTAGTTGACAAAGTGATACTGCCACACACCGGTGACAAGTTCTGCTTCCTCAGGTGTTGATGTATAACACCAGAGAAGCATGCCAAGGCAAGCATATTAAGCAGGCTCTATTTAAAAGTAGTAATACAAACTTCTCCCAAGTGGAAGAAGGGGGGCCATGGCTGATGTTCTAGAATCCCTGAGAAGTGAGCACACCCTCCATCTTTTATAGGTTAGAGTCTTCTTTGTTCTGCACCTTCCTCTGACCCTTATCTCTCCTTCCTGCTCATATGGCAGTGAAGACACAGCAAAAAGGTGAGGTGTGAATGGCAGGGGGGAAGGGCCACATGGAGATTCAGGTGGGGGACCAGGCCCCATTAATTAGCAACTCCCTGCCTGAAGCTTTTGGGGAGGAGCAGTAACCTAGGTGATCAAAAGGATTCTGGAGGCACTGACATTCCAATCTCCCAGGGGTGTCTCCAACTTCCCAGACTCCATTCTTCAATTTGACCAGATTCCCTGATTTCTACACTTACTGTCCAATTCTGGCTTCAAAAGTACCAATACTTTGTAAAATGTTTAATTCACAGAGAAAGTAGAATAATTTAAAAATACTTCTCATCGATATATGCTTATAATATAAAAGTATATGAAACTAATACAGATGGAAAAGTAAATCCATAGAATTTTTAGAAAGCATCTTTCTTAATAAATAAGACCAAAGGGAAAAATCAAAAAGGTCTATCTAGATCTGCACAGTTCAAAAGAGTTATGAGAACCACATGTGATTTTGGTTTCTACTAATCAGATTGAAGGAAGTAAAAGTACATAGGTAAATTTAATTTGAATATGGTATTTTATTTAACCCAGTATACCCCAAACATGCAGTATTCCAAATTACAGTAATGATCATACAGAACAGTAGTTATAAATGGTGTTGTGCAAGGTAATAATTCTTACGCTTTTGTCTAGAGATCCCTGGGGTAAGTAGTTTGTTCTTGTTCCAGAAAGTTTAAGTGTTTCTGCCAATAAAAGAGAAAAGGAGTTATTTCCTATGTCGAAAATCTCTTATTTCCAATATTAATTTGTCACTTAGTGCTGGATAGGAAGTAGCACATGGATAATGAGGCCACAAATAATTTTTTCTTTTTCATCTGGTTATGTCCCATAATTCTGCATGCTCTCCAGATCACATCTTTGTTCCACACAATAATTATTTTATACCATTGTTTTTTTCATTGCATTTCAATTTCTAGATTCAGCTACAAAAATAAGGAAGAGGGATATAAAGTCTTCAATAGAAAAATTTGCACATGTTTTCATTTACCAAGGGGCATCTGGAACAAGCAAACACATACCAATATATAGATAATTCAATTGCTTTCTTATTATAGTAGGTGGTTATTGATGTGGTATGTCAAAATTATGTTTTAACAGTTATTTTCACTCAGTCTCCATGTATGGATATATTCATTTCTTAAGACAACAAATTGCTCAAAACTTGGTAGTTTAAAACAAGAGAAACTTATTTTCTTGGGGTTTTGGAGGCCAGAGTTCTGACGGTCAGGTGTTGGTAGGGCCATGCTATCTTCCGAATATGCAGTATTCCAAAGACTTCAGGAAATAATCTGTTCTTGCATCTTCTAGCTCTAGTGGCTCAAGCATTCCTTACCTTGGGGCCACATTACTCCAATCCTTAGTCCATGGTCACATTATGACCTCGCTTTCTTTGTCTCTCTTATAAGCATACATATGATGGTATTTAGGGTCCATTTGGATAATACTGGATAAGAAAAATGTCTCAATACCTTATCTTAATCATATGTTTTGTCACAGAAGGCAATAATCACAGGTTCCAGGGATTAGGATTTCAACATATCCTTTTAGGTTTAGTAGCCACCATTTAGCCAATGTAATAGTCAAAGAAAATCCTATCTTTAATATAACTCAGTTTAAAGATAACATGTCTTGCTTGAGAAAACATGATAATGAGAAGAGGAAAAGAGTAAATACGATGCTACATACCATATCTCTTCAAGCAAGTGCTTAGAAAAGTGATAGGTTTTAATGTTTCCAGTTGTATTAATGGAATGTATTAATCCAGTAACTCTATCTTCTAGTACTATAATCAGAATATAAGGAAAACAAGTTTGTGATCTGTTCTTCAGTAAAGTTGGAGTTATTGCTTTGCCCCTCAACTTGCAAAATGTACTTTGCCAAAAAAACAATACAAAACAAAAATTGGAGGACAGATAGAATGCTCATATAAAAACGATGACTTCATGTCACCTTTCAATTTTCTTTTGGAGGGAATTCACAAGCCACCATTTTGCCCTAGGGGAAAATGTTGCCATTTTCACAGTAAAGTGTCCTTTTGGGTAGTGAAATCAGTTTTCTTCAACAAAACTGAATTAACTTCTGAGGGAAAAATGCAGTAAAAAATGTCATACTCATAAAAATATATCATGTTTTGAACATCTGCACTTGTTTCTGACTGACCTGACGAAGAAAGATAATGTTCCCCAGGTGTTGGTGAATTAGGGATGTGGTGGCTGAAGGACAGGAGGAAGAGAGGATGGAAGCATGGGGAGGGAGAGAAGAGGACATAAGCAGAAGAGGGGGAAATTCTATCCAGGTTACAGGTATAGAACACAAGGTGTGGAGCTATTTCTGCATAATAACAATGGATATGATTCTTATTTGAGTGAACCACATTAAATAGTCACAAACTACCACAGATTTAAACTAGAAAGACTGACATAACTTAAAAGAATGTCTTCTTCTTTCCTCTCTCCCTTCCTCCTTTCCCCCATTCTTTTTCTTTTTCTTTTCTTTTTCTTTTTTTCTTTTTTTTTTGTACCAGGGATTGAACCCAGGGGCGTTTAACCACTGAGCCACATCCCCAGCCCTTTTTATATTTTATTTAGAGAAAGGGTCTTGCTGAGTAGCTCAGGGCCTTGCTAAATTGCTGAGGCTGGCTCTGAACTCTGGATTTTCCTGCCTCAGCCTCCTGAGCTGCTGGAATTACAAGCATGGGCCACCACACCCAGCATTCTTTTCTTTCTTTCTTCCTCCCCTTCTTGCCTGTTCCTCCCTCCCTCTCTCCCTTCCGTAGTTTCTCCTCTCTCTGCTCTCTTCCTTCATTTTCCTCCCTCCTTGTCTCTGTTTCTTTCATCATCCTTCCTTGCTCTAATGCCCTTCTGCTAGTATATCTTGCAAAATATTTTCAGAACAAAGGGTTTCTGTTAAGTGAATTTAAACAATGTAGTCGCTGTTTTCTAGCTTGATCACCTGTTTATGAATCACATGCTGTTATGGTTTAGATATGAAGTGCTCCCCAAAAGCTCATGTGTGAGACAAGATAAGAGAGTTTAGGGTAAAATCACTGGGATATGAAGGCCTTAACTTAATCCATGCATTTATCTTCTAATAGGGATTAACTGGGTGGTAACTGTAGGTAGACAGGATGTGACTGGAGGACGTGAGTCACTGAGGGTATTGCTTTGGGGTTTATATTTTGTCCTTGTTGAGCAGAACTCTCTCTTCTTCATGGTTCTATGTCCTGAACTGCTTTCCTCTGCCATACCTCTGACCCCAAAGAATGCGCCATCTTTCTGTGAACTAAGACCTCTGAAACTGTGAGCCTCAAATAAATGTTTTTCCTCTCTAATTTTTCTTGTCAGGCCTTTTTGTTATAGCAGCAAAAAGCTGACTAAAACACATGCTGACTAAACACATCAGAGAAATGATTTGAGTCACTGAAAATAATATTTAGCTATAGCCATTAAATGTATGGATGTAAAACAATGTAACACACAAGAACCAAACATTATTATGGCTCTTTAGATTCTGTTCAAGAAAATATCAACTCCTCTTCTGAGTTTCACAAGAAAATCTAATCCATCCTTTTTCCTCCTAATTGTGGAGCAACACCAGAGAAATTCCCACATTATCCCACCATACAAGACACAGAAGAATGCAACAAGATACTATTACTAGTCATAACAACTTCATAACTGTATAATTGTTTACATTTATAGAACTGCTTCACAGTCTTTAATTTTGTTATCAAAATAATCATTGCAGTAAATATGAAAGATAGTCAGTTTCAATATTTTATAAAGTCAGGTATCCAGAATGGTCCAGAGTTCTCACCTACTCATGTAAAATACCAGGCTTACTGCAAACTGGGTAGACACCTGTGTGAATGACTGTAGTTTCAAACAGCAACTCAGTGCAGTTGTGCTACTTGCTGTTTGACTTAACATAAGTCACTTTCTACTCCTGGACTTCAGTCCTGTTCTTCATATAATAAAGACTAGGATTTCTCAGATTCTTTCCAACTCAGACAAGTTCAAATTGTAGAAATCCTTTTCAGCAGAAGCCTGATCTGCCCTCTGTGTATGGGAAACGTCTTTATATCTCTCTTACTCTGGTTAATGAGAGTCCACCTCACTTTGGGTGCCAAATCTAAACTCAACTTGGCCTCTGTGCCAGATAGTGTGCTCACTTTTTTATTCAAAGCCTTCCCTCTCATTCAGTCTCTTCCCTCCTTTGACACAGCATTCTGGTGAGCTTCCTAACTTGCTTAGTAGTCTACCTTAAATTCAAACAGCACATTTTCTAGATGGAGGATTGATCAGTACAGACATACTGAAAACATCAAAAATGATGAGACAGTAAAGGAAAAGATGGAAATATTAGTTTTTTAAACAATCCACACATAAAGATTATGGGTCAAAGACATTACATATTACTATTTTTTATTGATTTCTCATTTTAATAGCTAGTATTTTTTGTTTAAGCTGGGTACCAAACATCAAAATGTTTTTCAGAAACCAGAGAATGTACACAATACCTTTAAAAATTTTCCAGCAAATTGTGGGATTTTTTTTTTCTTTCAATTTTTAAGGAATAGTTCAGAATAATTGTTAAAGGCATTCTCATTTAAAACTTACTTTTATGAACTGAGTTAGCCTGGAAGTCTGGCTACTGATGAAACAAATCACATTTTGAAACCTTCTTTCTTTGGGGAAATGAATCTGTGTTTCAGTAAAATTGTAATTCAGGTTGAGTTTCCATAATTCAAAAGTACAAAATAAGAAATGCTCCAAAATTCACAAATTTTTTCCCACCAAAACAACACCAAGAGTGGAAAATTCTACCGCTGACTTCATATGATGAGCCAGAGCCAAAATACAGGGCACTGAAAATATTCGTAAACTTGACCTCAATTTTGTGCAGAAAGCATATATGAAACAAATGAATTTTGTGTTTAACCTTGGGTCTGATTCCCAAACAAAATGTTCATTTTGTATATGCACATATCCAAACATTTGAAAAAATCTAAAATTCGAAGCACTCTGGCCCCAAACATTTTGGATAAGGGTACCCAACCTGCATTTCATTTCTATATTATAATATAGAGATGCTGAACATTTTAACTATATCCATGAAAACCTGAAACATGAGAGTATTTTAATAGTTTATTGTGTGGTAGTGATCGATGCTGTTTTAACTACTTTTCACCTGATTGATTGGGGTCTTGCTTTAATATGTTGTTGCTCTTGTTGTTTTCTAGTAATTTAAGATGTTTTAAAAATACGTTATACAAATAAAAGTGAAGAGATTACCTCCCTGAAGCTAATGTTTCCTGAAGTTTCATTGAACAAATTTTCTTAGACTTTTTCTGTGTCCTCATTTGAAGTAAACTGACCAAAGTCGAGTCTTTTGCCTTTACATATGTATTCTACTTTTGACAAGAAAACTAACATTTCCTTTATGATTTTAGTAAATGTGAAAAGCATGTTTACCTGAAGTTAGAATTTGGAGCAGAAAGGGGACATGATTTTTTATTTTTAAAAAACTCTTAATAAATCCACTCCTGCCTGTCACCTATCATTAAGTGGATTTACACCTCTCAGAGGTTGAAAATTATTTTTGATGATGCTATTTATGCCTTTATTATTGTAGGTTTCTTGATTATTCCATCTTTAGTGCTCTTTTTAAAAATGTAAATTAGGGGTTGATATTTTATTAGTTTCACCATTGGAAAATGCGGAAAAAATCCAAATCATGATTTTTCTTTGGCTAACTATCAAGTTTTCTAAAGAAGAGAAGCTGATATTTTTCATGAATGTGCCAAATAGCTCTCATCAAGCTTAATGGTGGCAAGGAACATTATGCTTAGACACTGGAAAGATAATACAAGGACATTAGTGTGAGAATGGATTTTAGGCCTATTATAAACAACTCTTTGTGGCAGAGTTATATATAACATGTAAAACCAACTTCAAGATGTTGCAGTAGGTCATAAAGCATTCTCAAATGATGTCAAATATATATGCAGATTAAAGACCATAAATGATCAGATCAACAAAAAAGGAGAGAAGACTTTGGGTAAGAAAATTAAGCTCTAACTTTATGTGTAGCTTTTTGTAACCAGAGAGGTACAGATTTGTTTTCATTATATGTATACCTTATGAATTATTTATTATTCTAATAAAATAACATAATTTTACAATTAAAAAATCAGAGACAATTTCATAGGATTAAGATGTTACTCTTTAGATTGCATTTGGTTTTCATGAGCATTCTGATTTTGATTTGAATATTAGCTAGCCAACTAGGGCCTGACAAATACTGAAATATATTTAGTTCTTCATTTAATGTAGAGCTGATTCAAATTTTGGCTTCTGTGTTACAAGTATAAACGTAAATTAGAACATACTAATATCAATATGAATGGAGATCTCAAAACTTAAAAATGTACTAATCTACATATGTTGGACACACACACACACACACACACACACACACACACATTTAATCTATGTGAAAGAATAACCAGGAACTTCCATGCCAATGAGTTGGTTCAGATGATGAGATTCAGGTAGGCCCATTGATGAGTATCACATAGTGTGCCTAGAATTACATGGCAATATTGCTGCTGGTGCTGCTCTTTTCCAATAACACTTTTTCACTCAATCTGTTTGCATCTTTTGAAAACATATTATTTTTAAAATTTCTTCATTCATCTTTCATACAAATTCTTTGTTTATTTCTTTATATCTGAAGCATAAAATGAAAATTTAAAATCTTAGCTATTTTAATTTATATTCCAATGACACTTGTTCAAATTGTATAACTAGCCTAGATTAATATTGTATTTGAAGAGAATGATTAATAAAAACAAAAATGTATTTGGTGTGTTTTCAGTAATTTGAAATATTTTAATGTTGATGAAAGAATACCAAGTCAGTCAAGGATTATCTCTCAGATCTTGGAACTCTGGAGTTCTTGACCTAACACTATTGATTTAGGCAATTTAATTCTTCAAACTCAATTGAAAAGAAGAAAAAAAAACACAATTACTATGAAAATGATGAGTTTTTATGTAATTAATATGTACCTTGCATCTGTGAGGTGCTTAGCAAGAAATCAGGTGATATACACATAGAAAATACTCTTTTTAATTTAAAAAAAATCTTGTGCTTTTTGCTGGGTGCAGTGGTACATGCTTGTAATCTCAGTGACTTGGGAGGCTAAGACAGGAGAATGCAAGTCCAAGGCCAGCCTCAGCCATTTAGCAAGGCTATGAGAAACTTACCAAGACCCTGTTTCTAAAAAAATATCAAAGGGTTGGAGATATAGCACAGTGATAAAGCACCTGTGGGTTCCAGCCCCAGTACCAAATAAATAAAATATAATAAAATTAGACAACGTTAAATTAAATTTCAAAATTGTGTTTTAAATTTTAAAAAAGTGCATTTGAGCTTGGGTTTACAGTTTGTTATACGGCATTTCTTATGAAATCTTATAAGATCCTAAGAAAAGTTTGTAACAGTTTTGCTAGGAAATTCCACCCTAAAATAATGGATTGATCTTTAGAATTCAGGGTTAATGTGCTTCAGAAACATTTATATGGATTGTTTCCCAGCCTACAACTTACATAAATATCTACTCCATTTCTGAATACCCACCTAAGGAAATACAGTTAACTCAAGAAATTATGTTTATAGAGCAGTGTGTGGAAAACTATATTTCACAAGCCAAATCTGCTCCAATACCAACAATGTAAGTCTATCAAGAATCTACTCACATTTGAACTATTGTTTTTTAAGTTCTCCTAATTAGAATTCCCTGTATAAATATAGAGACTGAAATTCTTTTCTTTGTTTTTTTCACCTTGTTTAGTGCTAATTTTTTGTCCATTTTCATTATTCACTTTTACTTCTGTGTGTACTTTTTTTCACTAAATTAATATTAATATGCAATATCTCCACTGGATGATGTTTTTTAATTCACAAATTCTCCTTCATGTTTTCAAAATCATGAAAGTCTGTAGCTCTGTATCATTTAATGAAATAGATTCAATTCTTAGCTGTAAATCTTCTTGTCATGTCCAAGAACAGGACAGCAGGCACCGTAGGGCAAACAACCCAGAAGTCGTGCAAAACATTATGTGCAATGTACCAGAGGGTGGCTATGCTCAATCCCTCTTAAACATCTGCTACACTGAGAATGACCATTAATCTTTTATGTCCTCCCTCCCTTACTTATCCTCTACCCTTTGGGGCAGTGATAATCTTTAGGAACTCAAGTTTTTGAGTTTTCACCAAGAAACAAATTACTTTGTATAGATCATATAGGCAGGTAACCCATCAATTTTAAATGATATATACTGTGCACAAAATAAAATTGTAGAAGCTCTGGAGTACTTAAAAAATACAGATTTATAACTTTTTATATTAAGGAGAATACAGTATTAATGGTATCTTAGAAAATAACTCATTTTGATAAGAAGAAAATGGTTGACAATTTCATTTCTGTAAAAGTTGTATAACTGGTTTTCAGGCACTTGAGGCTTTTATATCAGAAATCAATAATTAATGGTGGCTCCATTTAGAATAAAAAGCAAAACAAAACTATTAATGAGACTATGCCTATGTCTATGAAAGACTTTTCATTTCCTCATATTGCTAACCTGAAATTCAATGAATGGATAATGGCAGCAATAGTAGTTTCAAATTCTTATGGAAATCACAGATAAACTTTTGTAAAGAAAGGATACATTCTTGCTTTGTAGGTCCTGTGCACAGAGCTTGAATTATTACTCATTTTAGTGTGCTATAGTAAGTGGAACTGAAGCACAAAAGGCAGGGATGTTTGAAAGAGTATTTTAAAATAATCTATAGTTCTTCCTAGGCTTTTCTACATTGGAAACAACATGGTAACCACTTCATATTTGCCACTGAATATTAAAGTCTTTTCTCTTTGAAAATGAGATAGCAGTTTGTTAATCACTAAATCAAGAAGCATTTGCTTTAAAAAAAAGTCATGAAACCTTGGCGAAGAAGATTAAGGGTGCAGAATAGTCCACCTGAAATTAAAGAACTGGTTGTGGCTTTTACATTTTCTTGCATTCCAATATGACTTTTATGTGGTTAATATGATTACTCACTTATGGTGCATTTGTGAGATCCCTTGGAAGAGCCCACTGTTTTCCTAGGATCCACCCCCACCACTCCCCACAGACACAACTGGAATTCCTTCACCTTTCCAGGCAAAAACCAGTCACAAGTTATTTCTGCTTTGTGACCCCCAAGTAGCTATATGTATGATCTAGGAAAGACAGTGACCATTTAAATGGTCCATGATAAATTTTATCTTTTGTTTTTGTTCAAACATTAGCTCTTTATTTTAATCTTGCTTTTCTACTGGCTGTTTCAGCTTTCTTCAGGCATGACTCTTGTATCAGGCCATAGAGGCCTCAACTTCAGGGGATACAGATGTGTTTTATAATGTGGTTCTGCATGGCTTCAGATCAATATTTTTCCCACTTGCCTGGGCGATAGGGAAATGAAGGTTATTGGAGAATACTTTCTATAAATAAATTTAGAAAGAGAAATGCAGCCTCTGGTGACTTGGTCAAATTTTGTTTTCACATCCACATCTTCATTCTTCAGTATAAGCAGAGAACATACTTAAGTTCCACTGAATAACATGACACTTGCATTGTTTAAATAGGAAAGGTATTATGAACACGTTTGAAAGTTCATAATATTTTTACAATATTCTGATATAAAGTCAAACCTTATGCATACTACATATAGTTTATTATACTATATATGGAATATACTAATGCATAACATAATATTTGTATAGCTTATTATACTTATTGTATGAACTATATAATGTAGTGAACATTTATTTAGCACATCAATTCAATAAAAATTATCAGCATGCATCATTGAAACAAGAAACTGCTTGTTTTGTTCTTCTATGCAATGATGAGTACTTAAAATATTTGAGTTCTTATGATTAAAAAGTTGCCTTTAAATAATTTACAAAATATTTTTTGAGAGAACTGCTGGTTGATTAAAAATATTTTAAGAATTTACATGTGTATCTTTTAAACTTTTGGTATAGATGGATATGTTCTATATTTTCATAAGAAATTCATTACAGTACCTATTTTTCCTGACCTCCTTATATAATACCTGATATAACATGAAGTAATATGCATCAATTATCAATGTTATGGAAAAACATTTTGTTAATTTTTTTAAAATTTTCATTCAATTACCAGTGGAGTTGAACCATTTTTTCATATGTATGTTTTTATATTTTCTCTTGAAAATTTCCTTTTTATATTCTATGTTCCTTCTTATTTATATATATGTATACATATATATAACATACATATATACATATATATGTTATATATATGTATACATACATATTTATTGTGACTAAGACCTCTCAACAATGATCTATATTGGTTTTATAAGAGGGTAATATAAATTTTGGATTTTTCTTCTTGTTTCATATAATGTTTAAGGTATATTTTAATAAAATGTAAAACTTTTATATTCTAATTTCTTTTTTTAAAAAATTGTTTTTCTGCATTTATTTCATGGTTTTAAAGCTGTTCTCTAGGTTGATGTATTGAACTTCAAATGTTTTTCTCATTTTTTTCTAATGTCTTTACTACTTATTTTTAGATTTTTAATACATTTAGATTTCCATCTAATGTTTGATCAAAGATAGGCATCTATTTTTCTCCCTAATTAGTGCTCAGTACCTTCAATTTAGTGAATGATAGTGCTGGTTATGAAGCAAGCACTGTGTAAAAGACTGAGTCAGATTATTTCACTTGGTCCTTACACCCTCACCCTCTCTTTATATTTTACTGATGAATATAATGAAATATAGAAAACTAAATTCTCAAAGTATGTTCCCAGATTTGAGCTAAAACCCAGAACTACTGAATCAGAAACTCTGGATCGAGACACAACCTCTGTGTTTTAACTAGTTTTCCATGCGACTCTAATGCATGCCCAAGTTGTGAGAAACACTGTCTGGGTATTCAAGTGATATTCAGTTATTTAACTTGGAATCTGTATTATTATAGTCAAACCACAAGCATTCTTTCCAGGCATAGACAACTCCTTTTCAGAGACAAGGAAATCTTTGATTCTTCCTCCATGCACTCTCACCTGAACCTTGCTTCTATACTGGTGATAGGTGTTTTTAGACTTTTATATAGTTTATTGATTTCTTTATGTAAATGTAAATTCAAAAACAGCATGAAGGAGAATATGGACCCTGGGGATATGTTAAACACCTGTACGGGATATTCCAATCATGTTTTCTTATCAAACATTCTATAAAATCCTCCACATTACATTCAAGAACATTGTTTTATTCCCATTAATTGCCTCCAAAACCTTTCTGATCTTAAAACAAAGTTCATGTGATCACAATATTTAGACATGTCAGTTTTGCAAATCAGGAAATGATTTAGTCTTCTAAGATTAATTGCAGCTCATCACAGAACCAAATTAATAATTAAAAAGGAAAGCTAAAACTGTCAAAGGAACAGTAGTTCAAATTGATTGGTCTTTTATGAAAAATCTTATATTTCAATCACATAATATTTATTGGGCACTTATTAGGTACCAGGTATGGAAGATAATTAAACTTATTGAAAACACATTTATACATATTTTCACAAATATCTGTCTCTTTTTTTCAATATAATGGATTCATAGAAAAGTGCATATGTCTTTTTGGAATTATTAATTAAATAGTTTGTGAGTACATTTTAGAAATGTTATGTAATATTTAGGAAATATATGAATTTTTGAATATCTAGTCCCAAATTTTAGCATGTGCATGTTCTTAGCTATAGCACTATTTCACATCATATTATATCATATTTTTATCACATTATAAAATAAAATTTACCCAAACTAGCACATAGTCAACTTAATAATATTTAATTATCACAATTTATTTTCTTGACTGGGTATACTACAAGTGACTTAACCATACACTATATTTTTGAACATCTGAATTATTTCAATTATTCACAATGATATTATGAAGTTTTTTATTAACCATGTATTTCTATAAAATGATCCTACAACTTTTTATTTAAGTAATTTTCAATATAGTAGGTATACCATCAAAATTAAAGTTATAGTAAACCAAGTTTTGGCAGATACAGACTGACATCTGAGTTAAAAGCAAGATACCACTCCTTATTTAATCACCATAAAATCTCATGACATTAAATCAGGTCATTGTACTATATAACCCACTCTCTGGGTTATGATGAGATTAGGAGATGCTCTGTACACATTTGAAAGAAATCTTTAAGAGAAAAATCATTAAAATTTTTAAAAGAAAATGAATTGCTGCTCTTACTGCAGTTTTGGTCTTTCACATTTAACACCAAATTTGAAAACTTCAAACATTTTGAATTATAGAAAAAAATGATCAAGTCATTGAGAAGTAAGTTTTATTGTTGTAGAACAGCAACTAAAAAGCCAATCTTAATAGTAATTATTATTCCACACTCTAATTTGTGCATTTGATAGAAATGTATATGTAGCTCCAAGAACTCTACTTTCTTTTATCCCAAAATTTATGTCCCACTGAAGGAAAAATATATAAAATGTGTGCGAACACATAATGTCATGATTTTGATCTTAAACTTACCCAGAGGCTCATATACTAAACTTACCCAGAGGCTCATATACTTGGTTTCCTGTCTGGGGTGCTTTGGGAGGTGGTAGAACCTTTAGGAGGCAGGCCTAGTAGAAGTAAGTACAGTCATTTGAAATGAGTCCTTGAAGGAGGTATTGTGGTACCAACATTTTTTCTCTCTGTTTCCCAATTGCCAGGAGGTGAATGGTGGGCTTCTACCACATGCTACCATGATGTTCTGCCTTGCCACAGGTCCAAAAGAAACAGAGACAAGCAAACATGGATTGAAACTTCTGAAATATTTTTTCCCTTTTAAGTGGTTTATCCTAGGTATTTGGTCACAGTGATGGAAATTTGACTAACACACATACATACATGTACATGTATGTATACATGTATGGAAATGTATATGTGTTTGTATGTAAAATTGTAGGCCAAATGTACCATTGAAGAGACACAAACACACATATGCAACACAAAGCTTTCACACATGCAACCAACGCTGATCCCTGAATCTGTTTTTGCACAAAAATTCAGAAAATAATTTCATATTGGAATTGAAATGAATACTTTGCATCTTATTTGTGTATTCAAATTTGTTTTAATATGTATACATAAATATTAGGTCTTCCAAAAATGATTTTCAAATATCATGAAACATAACTTTCATACAAATATGTTGTAATCCTTTGCCAAAATGTTTTAAAATAATTAATAAGAGACCAATAACAAAGGTCAGGAGTGTTTGAAAAGGCATCCTCAAATAATTTGCTACATTAGAGACAAAATTGATTGACATACCAAAAGTCAGTCAATGTGTAATAACCTAAAAACCTAAGGTCCTGATTTCCAGTCTTCTAGGAAGTAACGTAAACACTTTATGGCCTGGAACCTGAAAACCATAGAACATTTGCTAGATCTTTTTCTTAGGAAGGCTTTGCAGGACTTAATACTTCTATAGATACAATGCTTTTCCTTAATTTTAGGATTACAATATGTGGTCAAATAAAATATGATGTTCTGGTAATGACTTCTGATGTACTTTTTTAAAAATTATAGTCTTGTGAAAAAAAGATGAGGAATTTAGTAAACCTACAAAATGAACTATGTTGCCATGGAAAATAAAGAGGGTAAACATAATGTTTATGAGTTCTGAAGAGTTAGGGGGAAAATATCCTCATTTCAAGTATTTTATTTCAATTTGAAAAAGCATAGTTTGTCAAACCCAGACTTAGAAATGGATTTAAAAAGGCTTCCTCACCTACTTCTTCAAAATAGAAGAGTAAACATGATAGCGACAACATAATCGTATTTTCAATACAAAGTAGAAACCATTAGATGTGTTTCATTGATTCATTTGGTTTATTATTAATAGTAGTACTTCATTTAGCAGGCTGCTTTTGTGAGTTGCTTTTTAAATAAAGAGAGAAGAAATATAGAACAAAAATCATCAAGTCATTGAGAAGTAACCTTTTTTTGTTGTATATGACTGTTTCTCTGGTGCAGTCTGTCAGTTTTCTAAGCAATATCAATCAATATCAATTCAAAACCCATGAAATGAATCTTTTTCTTTTTTGTGATGTAACAGTAAACAATGTCAGGCACAGCATTTTTTTGTTGTTATTATTTTTTGTTTGTTTTATTTTGTATTGTTTTCTACAAAAGCTGTGACTATTGTTATTTGTTGGAAGCTCAACCAAATCTGTGGACATTGAGCCTCGGGCAAACATGAGGAGAAAGCAGAAGCAACCTGTTAAAGAGTGTGGCAGAGGTCATCTCATTACAGTAACCCACTAGAATGGAGGGGAAGATCCCCCTTTGGGGTAAAGTAAACACTCTACATAGGAAATGATCGGTTGCTCTTACCTAGTGGTTACAGACACTGAGGACCTTCAGATATCTCCAGAGAAATTCAATACATCTCCTAGGGAAAATAATCTTTAAAATATGTTATGAATTTTTTCCATATAGAATTAACCTAAGACTAAACTTCCAATTTCATCTGATAATCTTTCTCTTGCAGATTTTATAATAGTATTGACTTAATAAGTAAGAAGCATATGAACAATTCTAATGATCTTTTTGTGGTAAAAGAAAAAAAATGAGCATGTTTTAAACAGCCATCCGTAAAACCTGAAAAATAATTTTAGGTATAAAAGTGATCTTGAAAATTCCACTTCTTTCTGAATGTATTATCTCATTTGGCAAAAGCAGAAGAATTATTAAGAAAGTTAAGGTCATTTTGTTCAAATAGAAGTGTGGATGCTTGAGAATAAAAAAGCCCAGCTTTAGCTTACTATTTTGAGAAAATCAAAATTTTGCTCTTTATAGTTTCATTTTAATGTAAATTTTTGTACTAGACAATACACACTTTTTATGAACAAAATTGAGTCAATGTACATGTTCTAATACACATCATTGTTCCTTTTTAGTTATATAAGTGTATATATAAATATGTTAATATGTATATAATACGTACATACACACATTATATAAAATATATGTATAATATACATATGTATATTGTATTAATTTTCTAGGCCAACCATAACAAATTGCTATAACTCAGTAGCTCAAAACAGCATAAATGTCTTGTCTGACAGTTCTGGAGACTCCAAGTCTATAGGTAGGTTCATGCATCTTCCAAAGCCTCTTTGGGAAGATCCTTCATTGACTCTTCTAGCCTCTGTGAGCCTTAAGCATTTTTTGGATTGGGAAACAGCTCCATTTTTTGCTTCCATCTTTGGGTAGCTATCTGTCTCCCTCTCTGTTTTAGTGTCTTCACATGCTATTTTCCTATCTGTATGTCTTACTTTTTCTTATAAGTCTACTGTAATACTGCATGGGGACCCATTCTTATTTCTTGTTAGCTTAACTTTATTCACAAAAATTTTATTTTGAAATAAGGTCATATTCACAGGTACTGGGGATTAGGATTTCAATCTATCATTTAGGGCGACATAATTCAACGCATAACAACTTATAAAGTAAGGCAAACAGAATTTACTTTTCCCAAATATCGTACAAATTGCATCACCCACTTAACATTTCATCCTATTCTACATTCTTTCTTATTGTTGAATATAGTGAAATTTTGTTTTAGGACAAAACAACTTTTTGTCTGTCAAGATAGAAGGAAAAAGGAAAAAGAGGAAAGTAACCACATCCAATTTAGTTGTACTTTGTTCCTAGAATAGACTCCAACACCCTATTAATACTAATTCTTAATTAATTAATTAATTTCTTTTTCACAGAAAAGACTGGGAAACAGGCCATTGAAAACTGTGTTAATACACAAATGTTTTAGCAATTGTACCATGTTTCTTTTGAAATTCACAATATACATAGAAGAATCTCATATAGATGGATCCATTTCAGGAATATTTTTCCTAAATGGTAAAATGGAACACAAGCATCCATAGTCCCTGAGCTGTGAGTTCAGGAAGAGACCTTGCCTCGTTCCCACACGGTATATTTCTGGTGCTGCCAGAGATTTGGACTTCTGGTGGACATGTTCTTGGAGCCACAGGACTTGGCTGTGACCTTTCCAAGCTCCCAATGGATAGGAGTGATTGAAGCTGTGATTTTGCACCAGCAGCTGCAGTCTCAAGAGAGTGGACTGGGGAGGAGGCTTTTCCTACTTCTTGTGGAGAAAATGTGGATGGAATTCAAGCTTGTTGCTAAGGCAGCCAAGAGTTCTGAAACCACAGGATGGTAAAGGAACTATCTTCTGCCCAGTAAGGCACACATAGGCCCAAGGCTTCTTAAAGGAGGCTGGTTGCCAGCCCCTAAGGCAGGATGGAGCTAGCAGTAGCTTGTATAGCAGCTAGGGTTCTGGGGTTTGGGAGTCCAAAGTGAGTTCCTTCTTTGGACTAGAACAGTCACCCTTAGACCAGGTAGCCTCCAAAAAGGGATTTAAATCCTGCGAGGACTATGGAATTCTCTTGCAGTTAGGATTGACAGACTACTGCTATGATTGGAGTTACTGGCACTTTCTTGCTTACCTTTTCCAGGCAGTATAAATCCCCCAAACTTCCAACACCCAGATTTTGTTGAAATTGCAATTTTCTTTGTTCTTTCCTCTAGGTTGTCTTTCTGACTTTTTATGTTTAAGGCTTCATCACTTTCTTATTGATTTCCAGGGTTTTCCCTTAATAACTGTCTCCAAAATAGTGTTTTTACCTCATTACCCTGGTTGTTCTCCCGCTGTGACAGAGTATACATGGGGCATCTTAGTCAGTCATTCTAAGTCCAATTCCTTGTATTTTCTTACTTAGAAATTATTGAGGTATTCAGGAAAAAGATTAATTCAATTTAGTTTTGCCCCCAGTTTTAGATTATCTGGAATCTAGGAAATCATGTTTAAGCTAACATAATTGAGAACATAATCACCATTAATATTTTGAAAATCTGGTAAGAATAAAATAATGCACATTTTTGAATAATATATTTTTCATAAACTTAACCATTAATGTAGGGCTACCATTCAACTATATTCTCTGAAAAAGAACTTTAAAATGTCCATATTTAGTAATCTTTTTTTAAATTTTAGTTCATTGTACACAGATGGAGTACAACTATCATTTTTCTGGTTGTACACAAAATAGAATCATACAATTTGCCTATTCATACATATACATAGGGTAAAGATGTTGGTCTCACATTTACTAATCTTTTTAAAAGAAAAGGTAAAACAATTTAAAAATATATATGCTTTTATTTTTCAAATAAATAAAATCAGAGAAAAAAGTATTTAAAAAAATTATGAAATTTGTCTAAATTTGCCAAGAATTCACCTTGATTATACAAACTTAAATTCACAAAATGGTTCTGAATTAGAAGATTTTGAAAGTAATTTGTTTTGTTGGTTTCAGAACAACATAAAGCATAAGAAGTTTTCTTTTCTTCCCATCCCTGAAAATCTAATGTCCCTTTTCATTAAGATCTGCCCTCTTTTCTTAAAAAAATTAAGTCCTTTAATTTAGAAACATAAAATCTAATTTGTGTCTATCTATATGGTACAAAAATATTTCATACCTGTAAAACAAAGCCATTCCTGTATTACAGATTACACAGTATAAAGTTGCATTCTAAACAGAACATAAAAGCTTAAGGATTCAGATTTCAAGGTATTTCTCCTTTCCAATGGGTATGAAACTTTTTCTTAATTTACTAAAACTCACTGTTGACAAAGAGAAGAACAAAGAAAAAGATTTATATGCAAATGTTTTTATTTCCAATCCTACAGAGATTTCTATTATTCCAACAGGAATCAGACCATAAAATTTGATTCTCAACCATTTCTGTTCCACACAGGAACAATGTCTTAGTAGGAGCAAAACAGAACAAGAACCAGAAGCAAAAATAACCAGAGAGAGAGGAGGAGAGAGACATATTGAGAGATGGGGAGGTACTCAGTGAAGGTACTACTCTTTTACCTTGGGAATTAATCCAGAGTTCAGAAGAGGGGTGTAACCCATTCCCAGAGATTTCACAGGTCATATGGTTCAGGGTGCACTTTTTAGACATGAAGTTTAATTGCCTCAAGCAAAAGAGTCTACTTGAATGTTTCATTGAAATCCTCAAAACTGTCAAGGTATAATTTTCATTTTTAAAATCATGACATTTTTAAAATCATGAATGTGTAGTGACCATATATCAAAGATGTATTTGAATCATTAATGAGAGACCTAGTAAGATAGTAGGGTTGATTCAGTGCATTTGAGACACAAGGGTGTTAATAACTACTTGGAAAATGCTTGCTGAAATAAATTTGCTAAGTTAAAAAAATATATAGTTATCTTTTATATCAGGCAGAAATCATTGGTTGTTCACTGACCAACAATATACAAATTAATACTAACCTTTATATATTCTGGACATAAGTCAGTAGCAAAATAACAAAGTAGAAAAGGTACATTCCCTAGAGAATTAAATAATCCTGGGACATCCTTTTCACCATGTTCCAGTATGACATTAAAGCCATGAAGGCATGCAGCGATTTGCCACCTTATTTCCTTGTTTGGATTAGTTTTCTTAAAAGATTTTTGGATTTACTGTAGAAACATAGTGGATGATTTTAACCTATTAATTAGAGTGAGATAAGTAAATCAAATTTGAATTTGTTCTGTAAAAATAGAGAAATCAACAAACCTTATAGCCTCAAATATGGATAAAGACATCATATTCCTATTTAACTGTTTACATACATGAATTATGGCATTTTATACTTTTATGATTGCTTAATTTTTCTTTCCTTGCTTTACATATTGCCTCACAACTGATTGTAGATTTAAGTGCAAGTCCATATATATATTTATTATTATTATATATATGATGCATATAACATATAAAATATAAATAAGATTTTTCATTTATTTATATAAATGATAGTAATGTTAAGAAAAATTTAATTTAACACATATCACTATGGTATAGACATGAGGTTCTCGCTCATGTGTAAGATAATGCAAGAAAGCTTAGGGCTGAAATGATTGGGTTAGTTTAGTTTTGAAAATAAATATTGGCAACACTGAAGATGATGTGTTAAAAAATATTTGAAGGAGATTTTGATAGCAATATTCACATAGCAAATTTCCCTCTTAACCGTGGATATGTACCTTTTTTAGAGTATTTTATATCATAATGATGTCAACAACAACAACAACAACAAAAATTGCTTTTAACTTATACTTTCTGCAGTCAAAAGAGGTGCTAGCATTCTGACAGGAATTGGTCAAATGAACTTCTCAGATTATTTTGCAACAGCATTGGTAGGAGCACCGATCCTATGGGAGCAAGCCGAAACCAGAGCAGCATGTGCTCTTGGTATATCCACTTCTTTAATATCTCTGAAATATTTTCTATTTTATCTCCAGGTAATTTTCACCATATATCCAAATTTTAAGTGGTCTCAATGATCTATTCCCAAGGGACAACAAATTCTGTACCTTTTATTTAGGTCTAATGGGTCTCCTACCATCTATTTTTTAATAAATATATTTGTGTTTGGTTAATTAATTCATGCAAAATTACCAGCTTTTAGATTTTTTTAAACCTAAATATATTTGACCATAATCCAGTCATGCATTCATCTATGTTTTGGAGAAAGCAATTTATTGGATCCACTTGTAGACTTGAAAATCAAAGCCTGTGATTATTAAATGCCTTTCCCAATGTCACCAGGCTTGTAAACTGAATGAGGATCTGACCAGTTTTTCCAGTGTTACACCACCACCCTAACTTACCAACTCCTGTACTACTACAAGTAGCTCTTGAAGATTCTGTTTCTCCCATTCATCACTGACCATCCATCAATAATACTCTATGTCATAGCTAAAGTGTTTCGTTTGTTAAAAATTATGAGTGTCCAATTATATGCAAAATATGATTCTATTATGATTTGCATTGAAATACCTAATTTGACTTTTGCCCAGCTAATGATTCCCTCTTTCCACTTCATTCACTCCCTCATATCCACTCTCCTTAAAGGACTTTTCTTATCTCAGAACTGATTTTTAGCTACTTAATTTCCTGTTTCCTTCTGATGTTAACTCTCATCAAGATCATCACATGACAATGACTCTTTATTTTTTATCACCTATCACTGAAATGGTGTTCCCGAACACACTAACAACCCTCATCAACTTCTATTCAATTAGTTTATTTTCTTAAAACATGACATCACTCATTAATCCAATAACATTTATTGAGTATTGACACTGTTCTAGACAATGGGGTTCCAGTAGTAAATGAAATAGACTCAAAACTGCAATAATGACAACAGCAACAACAAAACCTATAAAAACAAATGACTGAAAAAATGTTTATTTTAGTTGTGTGAACTAGGCAATAGACAAATAAATAAAGTCCATGATAGGGATTATAGCAGTGACACATGCAGGAAAGGCAAAGCCAAGAAAATGATGATGGATATTGATAGTGGATTTTGAACACAAGGAACAGTATTCCAACTTTAAATATCTATTCAAGAAGAAACTTTTGAGAAAATGAGATTTTCCAATCCCGAAGGAGTAGAGGAAATGAGTTATGCCTATATTTACAGAAAGAAAATTCTAGGCTGCTTGCTTTGACATTCCTGAGATAAGACTATGTTGTCTTTCTTCTACACTAGAATCTGCTTCCATGACCTCAGGACTATACCTGGTGCTTTATCCCTTGAGCTTTGAAGAGTGCCTACCATGTTAGGTACAATTTTGTGTCTTAACAGCTTTCTTCTCTTTGCTTCTAGTGATTTTCTCAATGGTGAAATACTTTCTAATTTTTTTTTTTAACACAACAGCATATTGGATTGCTGTCATCGTGGAAATGCCTCCTAAATTCCTTTCCCGCTCTGACAGTTGACACATGCATTCTTATTATACTTCTATGATCATATCTTATACTTGAATGCATTCAAATTTCTCTGCACTTCTCTGTTTTGTTTTGTTTTTGAGGTGCTTACTGTCTCTATAGCCTCATAAAATCTTCCCAGCTTATGGCCATTAGTTTGGTATTTTGCTATGTACACAGAAGTTTAGGGTTATTTCCAAAATTATGAATCTTACTGTGTATTTCTTTTCTGTGTCATTTATCATATTCACCACAAAATGTCTTCGTCCTGAAGTTTTCCCAGCTATTTCTGCATGATATCTTTAGTTTTTGCACTTGATCCATGGAAAACCAGTACCTCCAGACTCTTGGTTTTTAAAATTTTTTTCTATTACCATCTTTTGTGTAAAATTTTGGTAGAAACTGTGATAGCTCCATATATTTAATACTCTTTCATTCTTCAATCCTTAATATGCATGCTTATTTCAATTCTTAGTATTGATGATGTCTCCAATATCTATCTATTTACTCCCTCATGTCCTCCATCCTTTTGGTTTAGAATTCCTTTTGATATTCTTATTCTAGGGGTGCTATGACTATACTGAAATTCTATGCTATAACTACACTGAAATTCTAGTTACATCAAAATAAAGATGTTACAGTACAAAATGATTTCAGAATTATATGGTAAAATCCTTTCATCTTTAATGATTATCATGAAAAACATAAGTGTTAAATAATTATATTAGACATCTTGTTCCTTTCCTTTTTTTAGTTTTTGTAAGAGTATTTCCTTACAAAGTTTATAGTTTTCCAATAATTTTCCCTATTTTTTCATTATAAAGGCAACAATACCCTCATGAAGCTATTTGCATTTGCTAGATCTAAATATAATTATGTTGCAAAAAGAAAGAAAAAAGAAAGACAACTCAATTCATAGAATTTACATAACCTGGCAAGAAGACAAATTTCCCATTATTCGTTGGGTGAGGAACTCTGCCTTGCTTGCAGAGATCTGGTAGAGATACAGCAAATAGCTGCCAAGCAAGAAGTCTGCTGGGTGTCTTTAAGTTACCTGCAGAGCCGGCAGTCTGGATCCTTGTGCCAGCCTTGTGCGCATATTTTACAGATGCTGCTTCACATGCTTCCTGGGGTTCTCAGGAGCGTTTGAAATTCAGGGGCTTGGCAAAGGCATGGTCATCTGATGCTTTCTTATTTAATCTTGCCGAAAGGGGTGATTCTTTGAAAGTGTGAAAATACCTTACCAAGCTACATCAACAGATGTATAGTAACTGAAACTCATTTTAAATACCTAAGGGGATTCATTCTCCTGACATACATTTAACTCCCATTATGATTAATGGAAGCATTACTCGATTTACAACATGTTCTTGCCTTTAGATGGCTAATGTCTGCAGAGAGGAGAATCATCAGCAAAATTATGAACTCTGTTCATGGTTCAACTATTGCAGAAAATGATTTCTTCCCTTACGTTAGACCCCATGACTTGATTATAAGTATCACTATATCCACCCATATTGACAGAACCTCAGATTTTATACTGCAATAAATTAAAAAAAAATCCTAACCTAATTAGGAATTTTAAACACAAGATTATTCACTGTCAAGTACTAATGACTGCAATAAAGGAAGAAAATTTTAGCTAAAACAAACAAATGATTAGACTCAGCAACACAATTAATGGCTTGACTAATTTGTCTTCTCTTCCTTCTACATTAACTTTTATATGAACTTTAGCAGGGCTGTAGCTATCTAATTCCTTATATGAATAACATGCATTATCATTTAGCATTTATTGAAAGATATCATGTATAAATTACCCAGGCACCAGGCACCAGTTTTGGTAAATATTAATTACTATCATGATGCAGATACCACAAAACTATATATTGTCCTATAAAATTTACATAATTTTAGCAGTAAACGATATTTCTTTATTTTAATATTTTATTCTGTTTGCTACTTACAGCATCCTGTTCTATTTATAATAAGAACCAAATGTAATAGAAGACTTAATGTAAACTTTGAGATTTTTTTAATTTTCAAGGTGTTATTATTATTTACCAAAGGTAGTCCAGAAAAAATATTCTTCAAATTCCCTACCTTATTTTTTTATTACAGTATTTTTTTCTAAGTCTTATTTGTTGCACAATTATGAGAAAACATTTATTTGGGAGTCAGATTGAAAAGTATAGGATTGGAGTTTCCTAAATTTAGTATGCCAGTTTACTGTTGTGACTAGATGTGAAATTAACAATGATCGTTCTAAAATGTTTTATGTATAAAAATCAATTTTTATATCTAGTTTTTGATATTCTGATTTAGAAATTATGAAGTAAAACCAGGGTTTCTCTTTTTTATTCATTATTGGTTATTTCAGTGCATTCTTTTAACCATTTATTAACACACTGATTTTTTATTGAACAACTATATCCCAGGCATAGTGTTACAGATATGCAGTAAGCCAAAAGAACAAAAACTCTTGCTTTTTTGGAGCTGATATTCTAAAAAGAGTAATTTTAATTATCTCATTGTGAAGGATCAGATATAGGAATGGTTGTGCTTATTCTACATTGCATATCTCAGGAGTGGGAATGAACATTTATATAATATTCTATATAATATTGGTATGTTTAGGAGTTGTGCAGTGCATATACATAGCTATATTCAATGAAAATTGCTTTTGTTTACTTCTACATTATGAAAAAGCAGATAAATATGTTTAGGTCCTCATCACCACTTGCTGCTCAAAAGATACACCACAGTTATTCCCAAAACTGCAATATATTCTTCCATTAATACATATATACATCATTCATGTTTGCTTATCCATAGTTTATTTTCAGATGTCTCAGAAATATTCATAATATTTGTTTTACCTGGTTTCCTTTTCTAATGATTTTTGGTCAACATGAAACACAAAGGGACATAAAGAACAGAAATAGAGACCAGAGATAATCTACACCAAATATTTTAAATGAGGGGCTACTGCCATTCTTAATTTGATAACAGCTGATAATCAATAAACTTCCCTGGCAAGTATTGATTTACATGGTTATTCAAATTATGATTGGTAGTCTACAGAGTGTTTATTGGAATAAGTGCTTCACTAAACTCACATTTTAAAACTCTGACTGGGCTCTAGTCAAGGATATCAGAATTGAGTCAATTTACCATATGATTCAGTAGAAAATGTATTCACTTAGAAAATAAATTTTTCACTATGTATTTTGCTATGTCTTTTGGAGAGGCATAAAAATTTCTGTTTCACAGTTTATTTATTTTTTAGACCATTAACCTTAATAGATCATTTGTTATCTTTACCGGAGTTGTCTTAATCATGTATCATTTGGAAGGAAGAGAAATCTATACAAGCTTGCTCAAATTAGAAAGTATATTTGTTTAAGATAGAAATTCTACAACAATTAAAACTGGGCTTATTCAGAAGTGGAGAGTTATCAGCTAGCTCCCTAGATTATATGGCGGGTAATGTATTCTGAACTCATTCTACCTGGGTATTTCTATCTGTTTCCTCTTGCTGAGATGATGCCTTTGCCTAAGACAAACGCTCATGAGTTCAGCATGCCATGATACGGGCTTGTGCCCATATTCCACAAGATCTCACTGGTGCAGTATTTAACTGTCTGGGTCTCTGTCCTAAATACAAACTTTCTGCAAATAAATTATGACAGTTGTCTTTGGATGATGACTATGTTCACTTCTTTTCACATCTAACCCCAACTAATTAGCTAGTCATGGGATAGGAATATGTGTTACAGCTATAGCCATGTAAATCCATCATTTCTGCAGTCTCTATAAGTTTGGAGCATTTCCAAACAAGTGATAAGTGTAATATTGACAAGAACAATGGACTGGAAATTTTCATTTGTACTAGGAGGCTGACAATGTCAGGAGATTCTCTTGTTCTCTGAATTCTCCTTAGGTTTAGAAAATTTATTGTTCCTCCAAGAAGATTGTGCCTTTTTGTTTTTGTTTCTTAATTGCATTTACTCTTGCTTTGGATAGTCAACTTGGGAAGCAGAAACCAGTTTCCAATGAGTTGAGGAATAAGAAAATAGAGACAACAATTCCTGGTTACTTTGCAGTTTGGCTGGGAAAGGAAGAACGGAAAGAGCTAAGTAGCTTGAGTATGCCATGGAGTTGAGATTAGCTGGTGTTTTTCCCTCATTGGTCAGAAAATGAATAGCCATGTTTATCTTTGGAAGGGAACATCTAACAGAAAAGAGGCAGGGCATCATTGATAGAGCAAAACTGTTGAGAAAGGAATTGGGAAATTATCTTGAATATAGTCGAAGTGATTAGACTTGGGTAGGATAAAAATTGCCTCTCTACCTTTATCCACAGAGAATGTAAATTCAGGATGAATTAGTTTAACTCTGGATTGAATTTAAATGTTTACTGAACTGAATAAGCTTTTAAGTTTTTAACTGAAGATAATTTCAGTGAATCTGAAAGATGACTATGGATTCACAAGCCTAACTTTTATGATTGAGTGTGTAACCACTACTCAAGCAGACTACAGGTAAGAGAAATTAGCAAAATTGTGAACCTGGTTCCTTTGAGCTATCATTTTTCAGCTGTATACTGTTGTGTTATACTCAATGCTCAGCATATGTGAGGAAGTAAAATGACAGACCAAATGGAAATCTTTGTGAAAATATGGAGATTCACAAGGGAGGTAAATCATTTTAAAAGAATTGGCTAACCAAAATGAATTTGACCTGATATGAAAAGTCTAGAGTGTTACCTCTTAATAGGACAGGATGATTTCCCTTCTCTTTGTCTTAGGCTTGCCTATACCTGTATCTTAAGGAAGAAAAAGACCAGAAGCATCATTTCAGTTGACTCCAAGTCAATGACAGCTAAGACCCAAGCAATGCTGTGATGTGTTCTTCTTAGATCATGTTCCCATAATCAGTGACATATGTTCATTCTCTGCAAAATTTCATGGATCCTATCATCAGGAGAGAATTTCTGAATTGGACCCCTTGGTGCTGACAAGGGAGAGTCTACAAGGGAGGTGGAGTCTTGTGTAAAGGTTCCTGTGTTGGCAACTCTCTGGCTGCAATGAGGCTTGAGTATGATGCCAGAGCGGGAGGACAAGATCCAAGATCCAAGACTCCCGGTAGCACAGAGGGAGAACCTATGGCATCATAGAATACTAGTAGTACCTGTGGGAATAGCACAAATCTTCATCTCATTGAGCACGTATTAAAAAAACGACTCAGAATTCTGAGAAGTAATTCATAGTTGACTTTGTATGTGACCAAAGGAGGACAATTTAAACTTAATGACTCAGAAAACAATAACAAAACACAGGATATTGCAGCAGCAGTCCTTTTAGGCCATCAGCACATTATGTAGTCATATTAAAATACTTTGTGATTAGAATGTGAAGATATAGTTCAGTTAGTGGTTTATTTAATGCATAGGGATGAATTAGGACCTACTCATAAGGTAGGTATTTTGATTCTGAACCACCAAAAATGGTCCAAGTTGTCACACATAATTAGATAAACACATCATTTTCATTATATACTCTTGGATATTGTCTTTTACAACCACACCTCGAAGTATTAGCTAAGCCACCATCAGCGATGCTAAAGTGTGCTTTTTCCTTCTCACTACTAGAAAAATGCATACCGTGCACATATACATAAATACCTTTAGAAGTTGCCGCATTCCACGTAGATTCTTTTGTAACTACACACACTGATAGTGACTAGTATTTTAAAGACTTTAAGTCAGTATTGAGAAAACAGAGTTTTAAAAAGGATTGTAAAAGCTTTGTTCATTCTCAGTTTCTTTTTGTCAGGTTTTTAGGAAACCCTAATTTCCATGATCAATGTAGCTTATTAAATTCCTAATAAATCCGTCACTCTACCACTATGATTCTTTACTGATAAAAAATGTTATTTCTCACTTGAACAGGAATTGAATCGTCTTTGCTGTAATATAGTCCTACTCAGTGCAAAGATAGAATAAGAAAGGGAGTAAAAGCTGATGCAGACCTCATGGGATTATCTAAAGCTAATAATAATGTCTTTAATGAGCCCTTCGGGTGCTGCTTACACTGCAGTCACAGAGTAGTGAAAGGAAACGCTGAGAGTGTAGGCTCCCAGAGGAGTAAACTAAGATTAGGTAGTTAGTAGAGAGGGAAGAAAGTGGAGCTCCAGATTTCTAGTGGAGCCAGATTAATTTGCTGGGACTGCTGCGGTAGCACTGATGCCTGTACCTGGCAAGTGAAGAGTGACTGCCATAGGATGAAAGGTTCAGCTGGGATAGGAACCCTGAAGTATCCAAGCCCTGATCTCCTCCATCACCGTAAGGATAGTGAAATTCCTAAAATGCAACATTCCTTAATTCTTCAGTGAACACTGCAGGCCCCCTCTTAAATAAATAAGCCTTGTCAAATCCAAAAGCAAATTCCAATATTCTCTGCCCTGAACTCGCATGGGAAAAGCCTATCTAAAAACTAGGAGCTAATAAAATTGGGAGTAGTAAAATAAAAAGAGAGTCTTCTGAATTTAAATGAAATAAAATGTTACCAGTAAGTCATGTGCTTTGAGGTGTGTGTGTGTGTGTGTGTGTGTGTGTGTGTGTGTGTGTATGTGTTTCCTTTTATTTATTTGTTTATTTCTGGTACTGGAAATTGAACCCAGGGATGCTTAACCACTGAGCCACATCTCCAGCCCTTGTCATTTTTTTTTTTCTTTTATAAATTTTGATATAGGGTCTCTCTAAGTTGCTAAGTTGTTGAGGCTGACCTTGCACTTGCAATCCTGCCACAGCCTGTAGCTGGGGATTACAGGTGTGTGTAAAGAAAAAAAAAAAAAAAAAGCAAAACAAAACAAGAAAATCTTTAATTGTGCACTGAATACACATTTTTTGTGTGTTTAGGTATATCAAATAGAATTTTTTTTACAAATCAGAAAAAAATTCATCTTGTTTTAATAAAAATACTTGTTGATATAGAAAAATGAACCAATCTTGAAATAACTATGAATTTCCGTATGGTTTAATCGAATTGTTCTGGTTGTCAACAAGATTCTGGATCTGTTTCTTTTTGGTTAACCATGTTCTGCTTAGGCTATTAACTTCATTCACAAGCTGGTTTATTATGATATCAAAAATGATTTCTTTATTTCACTTCACACATGAACACATTAGACATAAAAAGAAACTCTCTTTGTTTAGGTAAGCCCAACTAAATTTTGAGCTGCAATGTCTTGATCTTTTAAATTTTCTTGTTCACATTTTATTGTGAACCCTGGAGTAGATCAATCTAATTCACCTTTGGTCTATGGGTGGGCTGATTCTTCATCAAGGCTTCTCCAAGTAAAAATATGACTTTTAAAAGGAAGTTGAGGAGGAAATTAAAGATGCTGATTTTATTTGTTCTTTATAGAAACAGTATATCCTTCTTAGGAACTGTCCATCCTATGACATGAAACATGCCTTCAACATGAAACATATAAATCATTCAAACTAAGCGTCAGTCCTAGTACACGTTTCATTTTCTGCATGCACAAAACAATTGATCTATTGAAGTTGAATGAAGATTCTTTTCATATCCTTTTTTCTTAAAGACAAAATATTTAGAATGCCTTGCTGTCCAGCTCTCAAAATTTAAAACAATAATATATTCATATCAAAATCATTGTCTTCCTTTATCTGATATTCCTATTGCCTTCTAATATTCTCACATAATTTGTTATGGCATTTCTTAAGATATTCCTAAAAATAAAACTTAAAGTAGTTTTTAAATGAGGTAACCAGGTAAGTAGGAACCTCAATTTCTTCTAACTTCAATTTCTTTTTCTGAGTCCCAGTAGACATACTCAAATTGTCTTTTACATTCATAATTATTTTCTTCCTTCTCTTCATTATTTGTATTTCAGAAAATATCACTGCAGAATTTCACTTTACTTAGTCAAGCAAAAATGTCCACTTTCATACCCCACACTTTCTACTAGCATTAATTTCCACTGTTGTGAAAGTAATGGCAAATTTTATCACTGACCCAAAACTTGGCAGGTTAAAATTTAAGTAGTGATGATGTGGTATTAATAGAGCTTGTGAATATTTATTATTGAAAGATCCAAGGTGGCTTGGCCACATGGAACATATTGTTCCTGTGCTATTCTGCAGCATATGGAGGGTTCACATTTGCATTTTAACCTAATCAAATATCAAATATTAATACAATCAGGAGGGGTCCAAATATTTTGAGAGTACAGTGACTTTTTAAATTATAAATATGAATAATGGACTTGGCTAAGTTACAAAACTTAAATAAGATCATAGTTTTGGATTTTTTTCTGGTTTCTATAAAAATTCTTTCTCTCTGTCTGTCCTAAATGTAATTAACATGCTTTTAATCACAGTGTGCATAAAATAGAGAAGAAAAAAGTCCCAGGCTACCAGGTTTTACCAAAATCATTGTCTTCTTACACTAAAGAAAGTGACATAACTAAATTTGTTTAAAATGCTATAAAAATTTTTTTGCATTAAATATCTAGCAGTTGCTAAAGAGCATGATCAACTATTCTTGATTGTATCACATGTATCAATGTTTACAAACATATAATCTTATTATCATTTAAAGTACTAATATCAACTTAATGTGAGATAATTATTGTAAAGGAATATTTACTTGGACATGCTATAAATAGCTTATGAAGTAACTTTGTTCCATTATAACATTATAGTTTTTTCAGAATGCATAGTAAAACAATTGATGAACAGTATGTCCTATTAAGAAGTCCTGAAGTTCTATTGTAGTTTGCTGTTCCTTAAAGACTAATATTGATTACCCCTTGACAGGGTTTAAAGTTCATTTTTTACTCACAGGAGCAATATTAAAGAATCAATGACACATAATACAGAGATTAGGGCAATGTTGCATATAGTACAGACATAAAGGGAAATGTCAGCATATTTTAATGTTGGTTATAAAATACATACTGGAGTTTTAAATTTTTATAGTTTTCTTTGGGTAAAAGGTGAAAAAAATCAAGGAAGAAGAGCTTATACCATCTACCTGCTGTAATTTGAATGGGAAATAATGCACTGTTTAAATCTCAGGGAAGATTTCCACTATGTTTGACAAAACAGAACAGACTGATTCAGAAACCAAACATTCACTGAGTACAACAGCAAAACCAGGCTACATACTCAGTTGATAAATTGGAAACTTTCTGAAATTTAGGTCACAATTAATTTTCTGCATAGTAAACAGGGCTAAATTAAAGTAATTAAATAGAAGGCATTTGATTTCCACATTGGCTAGAATACTTAGAAAGCTACTGGACTCTAGGTTTGCAAAAATAGTTAAATAATGATTATAGATAAAAGAAGCAACAAAGTTTAATGAATATCAGTGTGGACTATGGGCTAAATGACTAAGATCCCTCAAAAGCTAAATGACCCTGGGTATTATACTTAACTTCATTGGACTTCAGTTTTCCAATCTGTTAACTGGACATCATAACAGCATGAACCACAAAATTATGCTTAGTGAACAGAGAAAATTCAAGTTGTTAGTGTTTTGGGCCATGGGATAAGAAGAAAATTCCAGTTTTGGGTAATAGTATTTATGACATAACAGTCATAAATTATGATTTTTTTCAAAAATTATTATTTTTTATTTTATTTTGGTGACATCAGGATTGAACCCAGGGTCTAGAATTCATTTTTCTATCTTTTCTTCCCAATATCTATAACTTGTAAAAAACATAGCTTTACTTTATTGCAGCTTTATATGCTTACTATCACCAATTTTAGTGGTAAAACACTACTCAATTCTAAAAATAGGTCACAATTTTAAATAATACAATTGAACAGTAACATTTTTTCTCAGTGGGAGGAAGCAATTGACTCAAGTTGATTTTCTCTTCATGTCTCAAGTATTATGAGAGTTATATAATGTATACTTGAAATCAAATTGCAAAATAACTAGTTATTTTTGAACAATCCTCGTCTCCCCATAGACTTTATGTTGAACTTCTCTGCTATTATGAAAATATCTCAATAATGATAGACTAACTTCTTGATTGCTGTAGTGAATATTACTTTTGAGATGCCAAGTAATTACATTCCAAGATACATCATTAGGACCAAGAAACATGAAGACAGTAGCCACCCTATTATTTCAATATTATAGATGTGGAATGTGACAATATGTAGGAAACCTGTTGAAGATTTGGAAAATAGGTTCAAAATAAATTTGATAATAAATTAGTTTCTGCTTTAGTTAAGAATTTTAACAACCATTCCTATTAGTTATTCTTGTTCATAAGAATTTCTTACAACAGCTTTCTAATTAAAAATTCTTCGAATTGAAACTGATTTAAAACTTCAACTTCTTATCCTTCTGTGGTAGTGTTAAAGTCAGTCTCTATGTAGTTCATTTGAAAATGTTTATTTTGAGAAATGATGTTACTAATATTAAATAAAATTAATATAATTTTAATGCATCCGCTTTAAAAGGATGTGCATTAAAATTGTGTTTAATACATATAAATGTCAAAAAAGTGCTAGTCTTGTTGAAAACTTCACTGAAAATCAAGTAATTATATATTTTCAAAATCAGAAAGTAGGTATATTTTATATTCAATGTGTTAAAGTAAAAGTCTTTCACAAAGTATGCCATGCTTTGTATTTTTTTCATTTGCATACTAGCAAAGGCATTGATTTTCAATAAGGAATCATTTATAGGTATAATTCAATTTGACTTATTTATTTAATATTGTAGATATTTTTAAAAATTACAGAATTAGATTCAAAATTTATTTGTATTATTACATTACTGTTCATAACTAAATGCAATGAATTTTTTCAATCCAAGGGTATTCACTTTAGAAAATGCTTTCATTGTATGTGGGCTTAAATTATATAGACTATTAGAAATTCATTTAAAGGGAGGCATACAGCAAATAATAGTGCTTTGCTCATTTAGCAGATGAATTGAGTTTATAGTGAACCTGAGTGGCCATGGATGTACCATTTGTACCATTATAGGTTGGCCAAATATTAGTTGTTTGACATTATTCACAGTGCTAGGTAAGCGAAGATATTAAAATGTAATCAGCTATGATTGGTCACAATAAGTCTGCATAGTTTCACAAAATGCAAAACACCAAATTTTATTTGAGTTTTTCCATTCTTGTGACCATTATCATTGGCAGCGTGAATTAAACTTGTCAAATTTAAGATTGGCCTAATATGGTCAGCACTTCCAAAAATCTATTATTTGCCCTCTCTGCTTACCAATGGAACATTTGGCCTGAATCCTTTCCAGTTCATATTAAAGTTTTTCCTCAATTGCTTTCAGATGCAAAGCAGCTGAAACTTATCTTGAAGAAAACCTAAGGGGAGTTCAGTACTGCTGCATTCTTGGCAAGTTGCAGACATATCTAATTTCAAATTTTAGGCATGTATAAGAAAAAAGGGTGTCAGAAGGAGATTCACAGTACAGTACTCAATTTATCAAAGAGAGGAGATCATGATCACAGCATTTTGATACTTCATTTACTAAACAAGCTCTTTCTTATTGATATATTTAGGAAGTCACTTCAGTTCTGTTCTCTGAATTTTAAAACATAAATGTAAGTTCAAAATGTTCAATGTGCTGTGCAAAAGAGAATCACAATGGACTTAGCCCAGAACATCTGCTCTCCTTGCCAAAATCCCTAAAGACGTACCCTCTGGTCTTATTGTTTTTAGATGGTAACAGACCATGGATAATAATGCTATTTCTAAAATTAAAATCACTCTCCTTGGAAATGTGGCTCCACCCAGTCTCTTTACATAATTAATTTATATCTATTAAATTTAATGCTTTTATCAAGGGTAAACTATGAGTTTAGAAGTGCATTACTTTAAAATGGTCAAGGTATTCTTATTTCTGTATTATAAAAGTGATTACACCTCACCAGTTCATAACTCTGAAATTTTAAGCAAGGCTAACTTCAAACATCTAGGAAGAAACAATATTTTTTTCTAGGTCCCTCATTTAACAATAGTTAGCTTTGGAATATTTTTTTTTAATTTTACAATGGTATGAAAGTGATAAGCATTCAATAGAAACCACCTATTGGTTTTGGATGTTTATCTTTGCCCAGGCCAGGTATGTGGTAGGATCTCTTCTTGCAATGCTGGGTGGCACAGCCAGAAGCAGCTGAATCAGCCACATGAGAATAATGTAAATGATAAATACCCTACAGTATACCCTGTGACCAATTTTTTTTTTGGTTGTTGTTTGGATACAGATATTTAATAAATTACATGAGGTAATTCAGCACTTTATGATGAAGGAGGCTTTGTGTAAGTTAATTTTGCTTACTCTCTGCTAATGCAACTTTCTGCTAATGCAAATGTTCTGAACACATTTAAGGTAGGTTAGACTAAGTTTTGTTGTTTGGTAGGGTGGTTGTATTTCAGCTTACTAAGTTTATTAGCTGCAACACCATCATAAGTTGAGGAGCATCTATATTTTACATCATTGTGAAAATGTCTAAAAAAGCCCATATTGAATAGGTTGTATGATTTCTTTGGTCATATTAGTCAAATGTGGTCTCTGGAGTTATAACTGTAATACTTTAAAACACAAGATTCATTAATTGACCAATAAACAATATTCACATGCATTCCTTGAGGCAAGATAAGCTGAGAGTTGGACAACTTACACTTTCAAATGGAAAAGTTGTATATGTGTAGGCATCTTTACTATGTTTGTATCAAGATTTAGCATACCCTTTCTATGAAGAACAGTAATATGTTATATGTTGCATTATATTGAACCTAATCTAAAAAGGAATAAATTGTTCCTTAAGGGGGAAAAAGAAAAGCTTCTCTACCTCCTTAGGCAAATTAGCTACCCGGTCTTCAGGATAAATTTATTCATTTAATTTACATGGGAAATACACTGGAAAATGGATTCATTTACTTGGATAATTGAGGCCTCAAGCTCAAGTTTTTCATTAACTATTCAGATAATTTAGGCAAGATTTTTTTCTTTTCTAGAATTATCTTCATAATTGCTTCATTTTCACTTGGTTTTATGTAAGGAAAATGAGAAAGAAAAATCCCTCACACTCAGCCAATTATTTTTTCCTATTATCATTTTTGCTCAAAATGTCCTTTTTTGCTTCATGTCTTTAAAAATTAATGAATGGTATTCTGTTACCTGTTTCTTTCCAAAACATGAATTTATTACTGATAATATATGGAAATGCATGTATTTCCTCTATGTGTGTTCATACATATATGTGTGCATACATATAAATGTCATATACATACATATATGTGCATATGTATATGTCATATCCTACACACATGTGCACATATGAGTTAATATATATGTATATATATCTGCATAAACATACATTTTTGCTACTTGGAAAAAATTTACCTTGATTAGATTTGACAACCCCAATGATGACCCTATTCAGTATATTATTAGTGAGTCATATAATCATCATCAAATGCATTGTGCTGTGCACTTTGAATAATCATTTGGTCAGTTTGGAGAGTGGTGATATTGTTTATGCAAGCAGATGGGAAGCTGATGACACAGCAGTGAGTTGTTTGTATTTAAGGCTGTGGTTTGATGGTAAAATACTGAAAGAATAGGAAACTAAATACCATGAGACTAGCAAGATTCTTCCAAACCTGCATGGAGGCCAGGTGTGAACTTTGCTACATTAAAGATCCTAAAATTGTATGTGTGATCATATACTCTGGCACCCCATCCTCATCCTGGCAGCCTTCCAAAACGACATCCAGTTTTCCAAAATGACTATTTTTTCTCTTATGCTTCTGAGACCCCGTGTGGCATCTTCTCTTTGTGAGATGCATCTGACTCCATCCTCTTTTCTCCTGGGTTGGTCATATGAATGTCCTTTCTTATAGCTACATCTTTTCCAGTTTTCACATCATGAGATACTTCTCCTTATAAATTCTAGTTAGTTGCTGTCCCTTCACTAAAATTTTACCCCTCAAATAACTTCTTCTCTCTCATCCTGGTGCCACTAGTTAGATGTTTTTTGTAAACTTTTTGAAGATTGAGTTAGCATCATAACTTGTTTTCTTTCTCATTTACAATGATTCTTTCCCTCCAGCACTACCATCAGTTCCCAAGATGGCAATGTGAACCCATGTTCTCCAGTAGAACTTTTCTACATTGATGGAATTTTTCTTTCTCTGTGCTTTACAGTACAATGATCTTCATTCACATGTGGACATTGTGTGCTTGAATTGTATCTAGTGCAACCGAAGAATGGTATTCATCATTTTATTTAATTTTAATTAATTAACATTTAAATTTTAAAAAAGAGAAAATGAATGTATTAGTCATCATTTTGACACTGTAACCAAAATACCTAACAAGAACAAAGTAGAGAAGGAAACATTTATTCCGGTTTATGGTTTCAGATGTGTCGTTTCTGGTTGACCAGCTCCATTACTATGGGCCTGAGATTAGGCAGAACATCATGGCAGAAGATCATGGTGGAGGAACCTTCTCACCTCACAGTAGCCAGGAAGCAGAGAGAGCAGGAGGAATCAGAGACAAAGCATATTATCGCCAAGACATACCCCCAGTGACCCCTTTCCTCTGGCCATTGCCCCCTTGCCTATAATTACCATTCAGTAATGAATTCAAATTTTTAATCCATCAAATGGATCAATCCACCAATTAGGTTATGGTACTCATAATCTAACTATTTCATCTCTTACGTTAATAGGAGGACGATGCTAGTGTTAAGGTGGACAATGCTTGGTGTGCGGCCAGTTCCAGTGGCAGCCATGCCTCCTGGAACCTTAGCTGCAGTTGTCTCAAAGTCCCTGGACAGTGGAAAACAATGAATCAAATCATGGGGAAAAACTTCCTAGGAATCTTGGTGGGAACAGGTTGACCCTGAATCACATAATCTTTCAAGGATTTCTTATTATTCCTCAGGTAAAGGCCTGTGTTTAACAGCCTAAGGCAAGATTTTCTACATCTTCCCTCTATCTTAATTGTAGGAGCTTCCCTTACTAACTCCATCCTTTGCCCTTGCTACTGCACCCACTTGGAATCTGTCTATATTTCTGATCTTGTCATGGTTACCTCTTATGCATCTTTCAGATCTCAAGCTCTAATGTTATTTTATGAATAATATAATGTATACTCTTTATGAAGAATATAAAATATTCTCCTGTATATTTTTATATCTTCTTGTCTGTATAAATATCTTGGTGCATCAGAATGATTGTGGTAGACTAAAACTGACTGGCTATAATGGAAAGTTTTCCTGTGCATCAGCTTCTGACATATTTCCCATGCACTGCATCCTTACAGTTCTATGGAAACATGTAAACCTTCTGTTATTATATTCTCAAAATTACTATGAGGCAAGCTAAACATCCGATTACCAAATGCTGAGTGACAAAAGTGGTACTAAAGGTACCAATATTTTTAGGCCAGAACAGTGATGTTTGTTGATATAAATATAATTTATATCCAAGCATATACATTTTTGTCAGATCTCAAATAACATAAAGGTATCTTGAAATACATAGTATTACATTGTTTACAGAATTATTTTGGGAGTTAAATGCTCTGGTTTTTATTCAACTTGACCTTATGTTGTGTTCTTTATGATTGTTTACACCTTTTATTTAAGAAAGAGAGGAAATACTTCTTTCTTAAGTCAGTAAGAAAAGATTCTGACATTAAACTATTGGAAGACCAAATTATTCTATGCTTTCAATTTATAGTATAATGATAAACATTTTTAAAAGAAAAAATACATCTTATATACAATGAGGAGTTTTGTTTTCTTAGAAAATTATGAGCAGTAAGGATTTTAAAACAATTTTACTGCCTATGACTCATGAATAAATTCTCTCATCATTGTAGAAGGCTTGTCTTTGCCCCATTATTAGATGAAATAAACCCAAGGACAAAGGAAATCGGGAGGTAATCCTTTTGGCAATCTTGTCATGCAGTTTCTGCAAAACATTTCCTGCAGTGCAGCATTGTTCAAAGCTTCACATGCTGAGCCTTGCTTGCTGTGCCAAAAAACTAGCTGCCTCTTGCTGAGAAAGATTCTCTGAAAAGCAAAAGGAACTGAGTGACTTGCTACATCCCTATGGCCCAAAGTCTGGAGGTCTGGACAGGCCACACGTCTGGGTTACGGTGATCCATTGCACTTTTTCACAACTTGTGTTCTGATTGGTGATAGTAATTAGTTTCAAGATGGAACATCTCATTTAATGCTGCCCTCCATTTTCCAGGGAACATCTTTTCCTACATCAATCCCTTGTTTCCATACTTTTATTTTCTCTATTTTATTTTCTCTATCTGTATTTCCTTAACCCTGTTAGCACTTCATATCAAAAAACAGAATCATAAAAGGAAAAGTACACAAACTCATATGATACTTATACAAATAAAGCACAAATACTGAAGATCATGCAACAAAGTTCCATCTTTCTAAACTTGATTCACTTATTGACAGTGAATTGAAATTTCACATGTTCTGGGAAGAAATACTTGAATTAGTGACCATTCTCCACCCTTATTCAGTTTGAGAATGAAGGAGTAAATGGACATGGAAAGTGCTTTAGAAGAGGGTATTGCCAGAAAGAAGACAGATTTTGTTGTGTAAGTGTGAAACTGAAATGTCTTACATTTTATAGGAGGTTGGTTATCATCCATAGTTGTGAACCATCCATACACATTAAACTAATAATCAATTGATCATATTAATGTAATGAGTACTGAGATGATGTACATGAAAAATTAGCCACACTTATTATTTTTTAACATATAGCAATTCTTTTAACTATATATTATCTGGTCAAAAATATTCCTTGAAAATATGAAATTGAAAGGGTGGAGTTATTTTTAAGACTATTGTTTGAAAATAATTTCTTTCCTCATGGTATTATCAGGAGTCCTGAAATGTATAATTGGAAAGGCTCTCAAACAATCTTTTTCTCATTTTTCAAAAAATAAAACAGAGCTCAGAGTGATCAAAGTTTCTCAAGGGCAATTAGTGCTGAATGCACCTTGAGAAATTTCAGACTAGTATTTTTAATAAAATAGTACATTAAATCTTATTTTTAAATTTTGATTTCAATAATTAGTATTTAAAAATTCCAAAATATCATAAGATCAAATGGAAATTTTAAAAAAACTAAAGCAATGAATAAAGTTAAAATAGTCTTCAATATTAACTTTCAATAAAAGGATTTTAGTTTCAGTGGTTGAAATTATTTATCAAATAAGTAGATACTATAACACATTTTTTGAAAGATCCATAAAATAAAGGGGTTCTTGGCTAATGAACAGTTTTTATCTTGACCTTTTCATTTCTTCAAATTTAGGCCCAAAACATTAATGTAAATTATAAATTAAAATGAATACTGAAATAATTTTTTTTAAAATATTGTATGTGTAGCCATATTTAGCAACTTTTTAGAAAAGCAGGTGCTTCAAAAGTGTTCTTATAATAAGTAATGTTTTGGACACTCAGATATACTCTAGCTTCTAGAAACCTTTGATGTCATTCACTATTTTGATTGTATCTCCTACAACAAAGTATAGTGATTACATTAATCAAATTTGAAGAATACTTTGTTTCCACAAAGTGTTGCTGTCTTTTCAAACAATTGTTTTCAATAGTCATTTATTTTTTAAGATTCGCTTTTTTGGCCGCTAGTATTGTACTTAATAGAATGGTTGCAAAGATGGTACCAATAATTTCTCAATATTAATTATCCACTTTTCCTCTAAAATTAACATCTTGTATGACCACAATGCATGTGTCAAAACAAGAAAATTATCTTTAGTAAATCATTACTAACTCTAGATTTCATCAGTTTTTCCATGAATACTGTTTTTTTCTGTTATAAGATGCCATCTTGGTCCTCCTACTCCTTATCTCCTCTGGATCTTTGATAATTTCTGTGCTGTTCATTGTTTTTAAATAATCTTGACAGCTTTGAAAGAAGTAGTCAAGTGTGATGAAGGGTATCCCTCAATTTTGATTTGTCTGACGTTTTTCTTATGCTTACATTTGAGTTAGGGGTTTTGAGGAAGAGCAACAACACAGAGGTGAAATGCCTCCTCATTGATCCTAGCAGATATTGCATGAATGAATAGAACATATCCCTAGTGATGCTAACCTTGATAAAGCTAATGTCTGCTAGGTCTTTCCTCTATAAAGTGACTTTCTTTCTACATGTATTTCTTTGAAGCGAGTTAATCCTTTTAAACCACAGAACAAGGAGAAGAGAATCAAATTCCATCTTCTGGAAAGAAGGTGTAAATTATTTGTAGTTCTTCTGTAAGGTAGATTTGTTCCATTTTATTTTGTAAATGAAAATGCACTGCAACAATGGGGAACTATTGTATATAATTTAAATTTCATTTCATGATTTTAGTTTTCCAGTTTTAAACCTCACTGGCACATTCATGATGCTTTCCTTGAGAATAGGAATGACTATTTGGGAATAAAAGAAGCACTGTATATTGCTTTTTTCTATTGTTTTCATAAAAGTCTAATAGAAAAATAATGCCAGAACAACCTTCTGATTTCTTCCAAAGAAGATCAAAGTAGGAAAAAGTTTTGTGTCCCTAGGTTGACCTAGAACATTATCATTTTTAATTTCAACAAATTGGATAAAACATAAAGTGTCAGTGTAATTTATTAAAAATACATATCTACCGACTAAGAAATAGAAATGTGACAACTAAAAATAATATTTTGAGATGCAACTAAACACAACTGCTTCTTTTTTCATGAAGACAGATGGAATATAATGAATCAAAATTGCAACTACATTCCACAATCAGGGAACATATTTTATAAAGGCCTCAGCTTCAAGGGATTTGGGTTTATGCTTTGGAAAAGCTAAATAGTCTGCTCATTGTGACCTCAATTGGCAACAAGGGACATCTAGAGACAATAGATTTGGCACACATACTGGTCTATGGCCATTAAGTGCCTTATAAGTGAGTAACAAAACTTTAAAATCAATACAGATTTTTATGAGAAGCCAATGAAGAGATTTTAAAATAAAGGGTAATATGTTCAAACAGATGACGACCCATAAGGATGTGACTGACTACATTCAGCAGAGAGTATGCTTTGAAAAGAGAACGGCTCTACTACCCTGTGAGTGGAAAATCTGAGTCATCTTAACAGTATAAAATATCTGCTATTATCACATGAAATACATTGTCTCATAATAAAAGTTTGTCATGTTGACATATTGGATCAGGAAATGTTTTGTAAAAGGTAAAATCCTTACAATCATTACTAATAATTTTTAGGGCAATTAGTTCTGAATTTACTACTTATAGAAGGCATCAGTTTAATGAAAATTTCTACATAATAACACTGAAAGCACAGAACTATAATTTTATAGGTAAGTGAAATATTTGACTTTCAGATATTTCAAGATTTTTTTTCTCCCTCTTCAATAAATTCTATTCAGAAGGGATGATCATTTTCCACCCAGGACATCATTTTTGGCTCACTTAATTTTTATCTATACCATGTACAATTTGGCAGGACCTGCCAGTTCACCTGTGGCTTGTGTTTGTGGTTTTGAGCAGAAATGGCATATTAACAGCAAAGCAGCAATCCTTGCACTGAAAGTTCCTCTTAACCCACCATACATGCGTAACCTCAGCTTCATATTGAGGAGACTTACAAGTGACACGAAGAGACTGAACCCAGGTTCTGTCTATGAAATTTTCACACTAGCTGTTGCTCTCCATTCTCACTGGTACTCTGGTCCAGACACTGTCAGCCCTCGCCACTTCGTTATACCCGCTGTGTCCCTTTCTCTGTATCATCGCTTTCTGCAAGTCTGTTCTCTAAATTCTGCCAGCTTGTTTTTTCTCAATGTAGTCTGACATTTTTCTGTATCTGTCATGATAAAATCCAAGTTGAAAAGCATGTTCTAAGAGGTCTAGGCTTTACTGACCTCTGCACTCTACTCTGGTCCAAGCTCTAGGTACTTCTCAACACTGAGTTCCTAACACTTCTCAGTTTTCAGATCTCACTACTCTAATCCTGTTCCTTTCTGTTCTTTGTGTATGCCATTCCTTTAATCTGGAACATTCTTATCCAGTCTTGTTTTCCTAACCTTGAAGTGATTTAAGTGTCCTTTGGTGTTATCCTAGTTAATCTAAGCATAGCTCATTATTTTACCTTTCTATTTATTTCCATCTGTCCTCCCATCTGTCTTCTTCAATCTGAAAACTCCTGGATCAGGAGCTACACCATTAATCATATCTCCTATATGGAGGATAGTGGGCAGTACACAGTACATATTCACTGAGTATTTACTACATACATGTTGAAGCTATGTTTATAAATATGTTGCCAGTTAAACAATGGATTTCTATTATACTGAGACATGCATTCTAAAAAGGAAACTTTTTTGAGTTCTATGTATTACCTCTATTAATGAAACATTGAGGTTTATAAAATAAATATACTGTACTGCTCATCTTTGGATAAATTATAGATCAGATTCTATAAAAATTTCCATTAGCTTTTCCTTCTCAATTTCTTTATAAAGTTTCACATTTTTTCAAAATTATCTTTCATACCTATAATTTCATATTCATAGTCTGAAAATTCAATAAAATTTTGATGATATTTGTATCAATGTCTGTTGAGTGATGTTACAATATTCAAAAGTAAACAGTTACCTTTTTTATTGAGAAATTTCAAGGTGGAATTTCTTGCAAATAAATGATTCAAAGTCAATGAAATTGCCAGATGCAATGACTTATGCCTGTCACCCCAGTGGCTTGGGAGTCTGAGGCTGAAGAATCTCAAGTTCAAGACCGACCTCTGCAACTTAGCTAGATCCTGTCTAAAACTAATAAATAAAAGGCACTGGTGATGTAGTTTAGTGGTGAAGTGCCCCTGGGTTCAATCCTTAGTAGCATAGCGGGCAAATAAAACTAAAAGTATCTTGTTTACATAAATGAGATGTAAGGAATCATTTAAGAATGCAAATTCAGTAGTAGAGCTTCTTATTTGAAATGTGGCAAAGGCACAAATCACAAGTAGTCTGAGCATTCCTTATATGCAGTGAAGTACACGGGACCTCAGAGAAGGGAAAACAATAATTGAATGAACACTATGGTCTGTATGGAAAAAACTTTTTGTGGTAGCCAGGATTTCAATAATTGAGGACAAGAATCAAATATGTAAATGGCACATTTTTACCAAAGCTTCACTTTCAGGAACTCATCCAGGATATAGAGGCTGTTCTGACCTGGGAATCACTAGAGAGTTATTTCCATCAGAGTACATAGTAACTTAAAGAGAAAATTTAATGCTGTTGTCAATATCGCTGCATTCAAAAAACAATTGTTTAATGACCACTAATATGACAGACACTTAACAAGTATTACCTTACATAATTATGAATATCTACAAAGAGAAGCAAGAACCATTTTAAATAAATACTCAAAACAGAAGTATTATCAAAGGCCAGATGGTCTCTCTGATAAGTGACTGATGATGCATAATGTGGGGTGGAAGGGTGGCAAGAATGGAGGAAGGATAGATAGCATAGAGGGAAGGGAGGGGTGGGGTCGGAGTGTGAGGGGGTAAGAATAATAACAGAATGTGTGACAGACATCATTGCCCTGTGTACATGTATGAATGCACAGATGGTGTGACTTTACTTTGTGTACAACCAGAGAAACAATAGCTGTACTCCATTTGTGTTCAATGGATCAAAATTAAATAAATTTTTTTAAAAAAGAAGTATTATCACATGTTCAAGGTCACAAAGCTAAAAATTGGCAAGAAGTGAGTTCAAAGTCATGTTCTTTGTATTCATTACCAAAGATTATAACTAAGGAAAATAACACATATCATCAAATAAAAGTGTCATATATTAACATAATTTGAAGGAAAAAAATAGTATTCTCATTTGATTTTGTAAACATGTATTTCTTTCAAAATAGCATGTCTATCATACTTTGAAGTAGGAGCACATGTTTGGGAAATTCCACTTTCAATGGATTTGAACCACCTCTAGAGACAGTTTTGATATTTAATAGTGATGAGATAAAGTGATCAAAGCCATCAAATGGTACTCTAATTGTAAAAATGTAGTAACATTTTCATCTTAATTTGGTATGAGTTTTACGTATGCTGTAGAATACCTGTGTTCAAACATTTTTTAGTTTATTTTTTTTAGGCATCTGCTTTCAGAAATTACTGCAGGACCACAAGGTAGGACTTGAAATCAAAATGAAGCAGCACCTGTAGGTTAAAACCAAACAACAATAACAACAAAAACAAAGAAACAAGAATCATCAGAGTGTTACAACACTACCTGATGAGAACACTACAGTTCCTTGATAAATTCACATTTTCTAATTGTATAATTTTGATTTCTCTGATAAAATATGCATCATCCAGAGCTTCTGGTATAATATAATACAAGCACCTTTCTCTTCATTTAGCAGTTTTCTTTTATCTTTTTAGAATTATATAAGTTCTGTTAACTTTCAAAACTGTTACTTCACATACTATTCATAAAGTAAAGCTGCCATGATATACACTCAGGTTTCTCTGTTACACAAAAAATAAGTGTAGAAAAATAATTCTACTCTTGTGTAAACCAGAGCGAAGTACAGTAACACAACATTTTGATCTTTTGAAAAAAGTGAAAAACTTTTTTGAAGTTAATTGAAATTTCTGTGTTTCAAGGGACGCTGAGCTCTCAATATATAAAACTGTATGTCATTATGGTGCTATGATCTTTTATATCAGAGTTAAGTTTCCTAACTGAAGCAATAAACTGAATTTCTCTAAATACTCCTATAAATATCACATTTCACTAAGTTATTTGGTACATATGTTTGGGTAAGTAGAGAATCAAGTATCTATTGCATTCAATTTCTTCAAAGATCATATTTAATACTACAATATTTCAAATCTTGGTATATTAAGAAAGATAAAAGTGAAAACATCCAAATGAAATCCTCCCGAAAATATCTAAATTATTATTGAAATTGTTTTGTATTGGTTAAAACCTGTTTATCAATTAATCAAATCCATTTCTTTCTTTCTATTTATTATACAAATTTTTTGATTTGTGTGCATATATCCAATTTCCCCCCAAAAAATGTGTATTATATTTTATAAAGAAGAGGAACACAGACCAAGGATATTTTTCCACTTGGGACTGAATCTAGATAAAAAGGAAAATGTTTGTTTTGGGAATTCATAACTACAGCCCTGACCTACTGCTGTCACATGGAGTCATGGTTTAACATTAGCATTAATATTAACAAAAAAGCTGGGCTCCATTTGATAGGCCAGTCTTATAATTCTATCTACCGGGAATGCTGAGGCAGGAGTATAGCAATTTCAATATCGGCCTGGGGAAATTAGCAAGACACTGTCTGAAATAAAATTTTTAAAATGCTGGGGATATATCTCAGTGGTAGAGTGTTTGACTAGCATGTGCAAGGCCCTGGGCTCAATTCCTAGCACCACTCCTAAAATAAAGAAAAGAAAAATTGTCTCCCAAAAGCTGAATTCTTACATATAAAGCCAAAACAGAACACTTAAAAATCTTAAAATCCCAAGTTACAATATCCAGGAAAAAAAAAATTAGCATCATCAAGATTTAAGAACAAACATATGGAATCCCAGCTAATGAAGATATTGGAATTGCAAATAAAAATTATACATCAAACATATTGTTAAGGAAAGGAAAATGTGAAAGGTAATAGGGAACAAAATAATATCTTTTAAAACAGCCGGATAAATAAAGGCTATAAATAGAAAAATAAGCACTATTAATAATATTAATATGCATTAATAAAATTAATAAGTGATCTAAATAGAAAAAAATTATTACAACCAGGTGGTCTGATAAAACAATAAGCTAGATACAATGAAAGTGGTTTTTAATAAATGGAATATCTGAAAATTCTCTCTAATGAAGCACAAGGCAAAGACAGAAAAATCTGAGCTGAAGTATCATTATAGAAAGTCTAACATCTGTATACAAATGGAATCCCAGAAGAAAATAATATGAAAAATGAGAAAAATGCTTTATAAAGATGTATTAACAGAGAATATTTTAGATCTATTAATGATTTTATGATCTCAGGAGAACCAATGAACCACAATCAAGATAAATTCCAGGAAGTCCAAACTGGACAGTATCATGAAACTGCTATAATATATAAAAATTAAACATAAATTATAATAATATATGAAAATGTTGACAAAATGTTAAATTAAGGGTTGGGAAAGAGGCTCAGTGGTAAAGCATTTGCATAGCATGTATAAGGCCCTAGGTTTACCCCCAAGATCTGCCAAAAATAAATAATAGATGTATAAAGTAAGTCCATAAGCAAATAAAATCTAAAGAAAGAAGAGAAAAAAGATAAATTGCTTACAAAATTAGAATGATACATACCAGATGACTCAATGGCAAAACCAGAAACTGAGAAATAAAGAAATAAGTGATCAAAGTGTAAGAAAAACAAATTCAAATTAGAATTTAATCCAACTAACATAAGTCCAAGTCAGAAGGTAAAATGTATTTGAAAACAAAAATTGAGTTTATCAATTACAAATCACTTAAAATCCCACAGAATGGAGATTAGAAAGGATAAAATTGAACCCCAAGAAAGTAGAAAAATTCAATCAGGGATGCTGTGAAAAAAAATTATGCACAAGGCATACAAATAATTGGCTTTATAAAAGACAGATAATAAAGCTTGTTTCATTTTTCAAAGAAATTCAAACTATAAAAACTAAGGTATAACATCAATTTGCTAATAATGAAACATTATTTAAAAAGTCCAATTATAATAATTGGAGCTTTGCCAGTCACCAGGTACTTGTTTCCAATTGCTTCTCATGTTAAAAATATATGCTTCACTTTTTTCTTTGGCATCTTTCACATCCATCTTCTCCTTTTCAATAAGTTCTATGAACTATAATTTTATTACCTCTTAACAGATAAAGTCTTTGTTTCAGTCATTTTCATTTCCTTATAGAAAATCATACTATTTTAAATAAAATCCCATCTGAAAATCTCTGAGAAGCAACATATTTTTGGTGTTTTGGTGCTAGTTTTCTTTTCCTGTTATTTCAAAATTATGTAATGTACTTGTCTAGTTAGGGAAATCTTACTAAAGAATTCAAGTTCCTCCACAGCAGGCAAGACAGAAAAGAAAAGACAGAGTCTAAGGCCTCAATAGACCCAAATTCAAATTCCTCTGAAAGTTCAGGTATTTTCTTTCAGTAGTATATTTCTTATTGTACTTAGCTACCTTTTATCTCATATTTTTAATCAATTTTTATAATTTATGGTCTCCATTACTCATTCTTCTTTCTGCTCTTGACAATGTCTTCACACTTGGAATTCGTTGCATTAATTATTTCAACTACTTTGTTGGTTATATAACTATTTTCTCAGTTATAAACTCATTTTTCTACAACTTAGTAACTTTGGGGACACTGAAAACCATATAATCATTTAGCATCTGGTTTCTTGCTAGGTTTTGCCCAGGGGAGGATAAGGAATAGCTGAGCAGGAGGAAGAAGGAAATAGAGGCTTTGCTTCTTTCTGTCTGTTTCCTGTTCTTTTTAGCATCACATAAGCAATGGCCCATCTCTCAACACCAGCAGCTAATTCCAGATTCTTTTAGCACTCCCAGAAATAACATTGCTCATAATAGCAAAAAGTACAAAATATTCTAAAGTTATATCAGTAGTTAAACAGGTAAGTATTTATTTCATGGTCAAGCATAATGAAACAGTAATAGTGGATGAATTTAACATGTATTAATGAATAAATCTCAAAGATTTTATGTTGAAGAAGCTAAATAATGAAATATATACAGAATGATCCCACTTATATAATGCTCAAAACCTAGGACACATGTATAGTTTTTATAAAAGAAGAGTAGAACAATGATAATCTCAGAAATTAGTGTTTCTCTACAGAAACAGAAAGAGATATGACTGACAAAATCAATGTTTAGGACAATATAAGTTGCACCTATACTGATAATCTTTAAAGATATTTCTCATAATAAAAATAAGCAAACATTTTAAAATCTATTCTCATAATAAAAGTATATAATCATAAAACAAGTAAAACACAATGTCAAAATCAGGATCAGCCAGGCATGGTGGCTCACACCTGTAATCCCAGCACTTGGGAGGCTGAGGCAAGAGGATCACGAGTTCAAAGCCAGCCTCAGCAATTTAGCGAGGCCCTAAGCAACTTAGTGAGACCCTGTCTCTAAATAAAATACAAAATAGGGCTGGGGATGTGGCTCAGTGGCCAAGTGCCCCTGGGTTCAATCCCCAGTACCAAATCAGACATAATTAAAAATCAGGATCAATAGAATCTTCAAAATATATATTGGTGTTTATGTTGTAGCAGAGTATGAGATCTTTCAAAACAAGTACAGTAGAGAGAAAATAAAACTTAGTTTTAGAAGCATAAATACACCTTAGCTTTTTTAAAAGAAAGAAAGTAAAAAATGAAAGAGCGAAAGAGAAAAAGAAGAGAAGTAAAGGTGAAGAAGTGAAGAAATGGTGAGGAGAGGAGGTGAGGGATGGAAAGATGTGAGAAGGAGAAAAGAGTAAGAGAAAAAAGTCAACTTAGTTCCACCTGACTCTTTAACATTTGGAATTGTGTCTATATGACTATTAAATGCAAGTCATAATAATTCTTGCTCTGTGAAGCTTCAAAAAATATGTTTATCATAATGCAAATAAAGAAAACATATTGCTACTCAAATGATTAGAGTTCTTAAAAATGGCCATGCTACTATTTGGCTTTTCTTCGATTAAAATATTTTTACACATCTTTGTTCAGATGGACAATTACAAATTCATGTAGTTTGGCAGACAATTTCTTAATATTCTTTGATGCTTCTATTTTGTGGGTATTGGATGTTGTTTCCTTAAGGTAAATTGATGATTTATAATTAATAAAATATTTGTCTCTTCTAATCCCTGTAAACGCAATCATTTGTCTTCTCTTCTCTGTCAACTTCTGCCCATTTTTCTTTCATTATCAGGTACAAGTCTTCATTCTTTTTCCTGTTATCTATTTCAGAATTTATACAGGAGTTTGGACAATTTTTACATGCTATAAATTTTAGAAAATAAAAAATTGAGTTTACATTAATAGGAATGTTTGTCTAATCTCAAAGAGAGCCATTCATACTCTATGCTCAGATACCTAAATTAGAGGGTAGTTCAGCACTCACATGTGTGTATTTAAGATAACCCACTGTGCTAATCATGCCATTTACTTTAGAATATATAAGAAAAAAACTTGATTAAAGAAGAAAATTTTTAAATGCTGCTATTTTTACTTAATTTCTCACAATTTTATTTTTGCTATGCCATTTTTAGCAAAACAATCTATTGTACAGATTAAATTTTGACTTGGTTTTTTTCTAGCACTTTAAATATCTCCTTAAAGAGTGATGTGTGTTCAACCAAATCTCTAAGTTGTTTAACCAAATTAATTTGTATAACCAAATCTCTGATAGGTATATAATAGGCAAATCCAAATTATCCCACTACTTCTGACCTCTTAGAATGAACTAATTAAAAAGTAATCAAAAAGAAGTTTTCATATGAATGCATTTTCATACAAATGGATACAAGGAAAGGACCATCAATAATTCTGATGAAAATACAACTGGGTTAAATGAAAAGATTGATTAATATTGTTCTATAGTTTTTTTTATCTTTCTTCAAGATCTTCATAGATTTATATGTATTTCCATTAACTAAAGAAAGGTCTAATAGGATGCAATTCAAGAAAACTTGCCTATTAACTTAATCTGCTTTAAATACTTGGAATATAAATGAAGTAATTTGTCCTTAGTTTGAATAGGGTTTTGTGCCCTTTGCCAAATGGTATGCCTATTAGAGCTCTTTGTCTAGGTTGACTTATACTTTCATTGCATACCTTTAAATTTCACGTTCCTTTAACTGACTAATACAAAATGGCCTTGTAAAAACTTATTTCCCCCGGTCTACTTATAATGATTGGACTGATGCTTTAGTATTGTCTCTATTTAGAATGATAAAAATGATTTTGTCACTTTGGTATTTGATCTTCTGACCTTGTCATTGGATCAAAATATTGAACAACCATTACATAATTCAGTCTACCCAGTTTCCTGGAACTAATCCATGAATGGACATGGGGCATACCAATGATAGATGAGGTCTTTTAATAAATTTTGAGTCTCTGAGCATCAGTGACCACAAAATACATGCCCATTATTTAGGAAAAAGTCTTGCAAACTATAGCACTTTTGTATAGCTGTTTCAATCTGGTTGAAACAAGGCTGACAAAGCAAACTTTATTAGTAAGCATAAGTTCCAGTGTTGTGAATCTTATATAACTTTAGAAATGCAATTGAGAGTCTGCACCCCAAATAAATGTTCAGAATTCTATTAAATGGGGGCATTTTGCTGTAGTGATATTTGTTTCTCAAATGTTTGAAGTCACATTTAAACTATTTTCAGATGTACATGCACCTTGAGCATAATGTGGCATTTTTCAGAACTCTGAATTACCAAGAGGTGTGAGCAGAAGGTATGAAGTCATCTTAAATAAGGCAAATTAAAACGAGAAGCAGAGAAGGGGAACAGAAATCCCAAATAATTAGAGAGTGAGAATATTTTAAAACAACAAAAACAAAAACAAAAATAACAATAACAAAAAACAGAAAACAGAAAACAGTTCATGTGGAATCGAAATGAGTATATAAAATGAACTAAATAAATCTGGCATGCATTTGTAATCCCAGCAGCTTGGGAGGCTGAGGCAGGAGGATGGAGAGTTCATAGTCAGTCTCAGCAAATTAGCAAGACCCTAAGTAACTCAGGGAAACCCTGTCTCTAAATAAAATATGATAAAGGGCTGGGGATGTGACTTAGTGGTTAAGTGTCTCTGGTTTCAATTCCTGGTATCAAAAAAAAAACTAAATAAAAATTAATGAAAAAGATGTTTTCATATAAAGGTAACGTGCCACTTTTCATTCTCTTAAGAGAATCAGGTGAAATATGATTCAAAGAAACTGTTCACCAGCTACCTTTTCTAAGACCCAACTTTCTCTTGAGACTTGTACATGTGCTCCTAACTTATTACACTAGCTATGCTCTTGTTGATGCCTTTGAAACACTCCATTTGTTTCTATCAATAATTACTTGAGCATACTCATGTCACATAAACTATTCAAAACTCCAACAACACCTCCCTTCAACTCTACATACCCCTCAATTACAGCTTTGTCTTCTTCCTCACCGTCAGTTTCTGTGGAGATACATTCAGCATGTTATTTTTACTGTTTTGCTTAAATTACTCTTTCCTTATTTCCAGAAACTTGTAATTTGGTCTCTGTTCCCATCAGTACTATTTCCAACTGTCATTCAGATGACCAGTGACTGCTGTGATGCTAATTCATAGGGCACTTTTCAATACTCAGATGTCCTGACTTGGGCACTCTCCTTTCTCTTGAAATTCTTCTCTTGGCTCCTGCAACACAATTTTCCCTAAATTTCTATTTGTTTGCTTTCGTTTCTTTTCTTCTCATGTAAATGCTACCCATGTCAAGCCACTTAGAACTCAAACATCATCAGGATGTCCCTTACCTTTAGATAGGTTAAAAGTTTTATGCTAATCCCTAGGAAATTCTGTTGAAATTTTTACATTTGAAAGGATATTCCAATTCTGATTATCCTAGTTACTTTGTTTACTTTCTTGAGAGTACAAGAATTATTTGACTACCCTCCAAGTAACAGACAGCATGGGGGAAAATATGAATGACTGTCGCAGTCCTTGCTGTCTCGTACCCTAGTCATTTATTACTGTCTCGTTACCCCATTCAGAGAATCTTACAAGGCTGTGTGAGGGGTAATTATGAGGCTTAGGAAAAACTACACAGTGCCCTTTGATTTCAGATCCGTCTAAGCCTAAGTTTCTAATGCTGTCATTTTCATCTTGCCCCAAGATGACTCCACCTGGAGATAGAGGGCAAAGCATGGGGGTCCTTCTGAGTCCTCTTCCATCTAAGGTTCCTTCTTAGTAGCTGCAAGTTTCCTTTTCTTCTCTAGTCCTGGAGCTCTTTCTTTTCATCCACTCTCTTACTTTGTTTCATACCATCCTGATACTGTTTGCTGGTTCTGTTGTAATGGTACTTCTTTGAGACATTAGGTGCCTGGAAGATGAACTTGACTCAGAATGAGCATGGGTATGGGAGCAGAACTACTGTACTGGAAACAAGAATTTGTATACTATTCTGGGAAATTGGGTAGCTATATTATGTGCACAATAATTGTATGTTAACTTTTATATGAATAAAATATATAAAATAACTTTTATATGACTTTTTATATTGAATTTCATTTTATTTCATTTTATTTTATTTTTGCTACCAGGAATTAAACCTAGGGATGCTTGACCACTGAGTCACATCCCCACGTCTTTTTATATTTTAGTTTGAGACAGAGTTGCTCAGAGTCTCACTGAGTTGCTTAGGGCCTCCCTAAGATACTGAGGCTGGCTTTGAACTCATGGTTCTCCTGCCTCATCCTCCCAAGCCACCAGTATTACAGGCATGTACCGCTGCTCCTGGCTATGTTAAATTTTTAAAATTAAAATATATAATTTCACCATCTGCAGCTCTTCATCCATCTCACTCTGTAGATGGAACTATAATTACATCCTTTATCATCATTTCATCACATTATGGAGTTATTTGAAAGAGATGTTAAAAAACACCATGACCAGTTTTTAAAAAATCCTTTGGTGGATTTTTGGACTCCAATTGCAGAACCATGTTCTTTTTCACTTTTCATGGAAAATGTCAAAGAAAGGATGAATATTTATAATATTTAAATAGTTCTTCTTGACCAATTACCAAAAATAAATTCTTGTCAATACCTCATAAAAATTAAAACAAATAAGATATTTATAAAATGTGAAAAAAAAATTGAATTTTGCTCAGGCCAAGTGAATGGATGTTGTTAATATAGCTGGAAGAATTTGAAACATGGTAAAACTATAAAGGACATGCCTGTCTCTGTTAGGGCCTGCAGGCTTTGCCTACAGGTGAAGTTAAATGGCTCTCATGTGACATTATAAAGTTTGATGTTGGAGCTTCTCCGACCTGGTGACTTTGATTGCTCAGGCTGCCCATATTTTCATAGTCATTCAGGACAACCTCATTTCTCCTATAACTCGGTTCTTCATGCTTTTTCTTTTTCTTTCTTTTCCTTTTTTTTTTTTTTTGACATTGTTTTTTGCCTGAAGAGATCATGAACTTAGAATCAAATATTTTAATAGTTTTGAGATATATAGAATCTCATGTCAAATGTTTAAATTTTTATTATTCAATAAAAGAAAAATTTCTGCAGGATTCCCTCACAGAGAGACAGGACACTGAGGGTTTCAGCAGGAAGCAGCATTTATTAGTGCTGGGGCTGGTTCAGAGGATTTACGTGGAAGGTTGAACCCAGAGCTCAGTGGGACTTGATATGCCTTTTGTTGGTTTTCTTCACATATTAGCCCCTTTTAACTGTATGGTGTTGTGTGCTACAGAGTTGCAATTCAGTTGCCACAGAGTCACACACGGCAGGGTAGATACTGATTGTGCCCATTACCTTGTCCTTTATCTTAGCAGAGCACCTTTTTCTGGGAGGGCTGTTATCACATGATGACGGGTGTGCCAGTTGTCTACAACCAACATTTAACTTTTGACTTGCAGGGCAGCTTAAGGAAAAGAGTTTCCTATACTAATTAAATAATAACACTTTATAGATAAAAGAGGTCCACATGGAAAGGAAACTCTAAGGCAAGACCGCAGTAGGGCTGGTTTTCAGTAACACTGCAGTATTTTTTTTCTCTTGCTCTATGCTCACCTCCTTCTTTTGCTGTCTTGTTTCCCTCTCAATGTTTCTGACACTCATGTAGTTTTAATTTAAGATGATGCATGGTCAAAAAAAATACACAAATCACTTTAGGAATAGTGAAGAATTCATCTTATTTTAAAACTTTATATAAAATTTACTTTATTGATTTACTATCGTGAATTATGATCATTATTATAGTTTGTCTGCAAACTTTCTCTAGGGAAGAGAAAATTACTTTCCAAGGAGGGATAAATGTAGTTGCACACTATACAGTGTAGAATGAAAATTAAAGATGGTCGAAAAAAAAAAAAAACTTAAAATGAACTCTATGTTTTGTTTAGAAATATGATTGCCAAAAAGTGAACTGGCTCAAGAAAATGAGAAAATGGATTTTTAAAAAGTCAGAATCAACAGTTTAGAGGATAGTAAAGAGGCCAAACACATGGGAAGTCTGGATGCTGGCATGGACTTTGTGTGCTTCTTCATGCTTGGGGAAAACAATGATTTCTTTCAGCCAAGTCAGCCTCAGTATTGGAATCTATGAGCGTCTTCCCATGTTTGTGGAGATTGCCCAGGTCTGGCTCACATGCCGAAAGGGAAGTACTGGCACCTTTACAAATATGAAAGCCATAAAGAAACCACCACCAACAACAAACTAAAAGCCTAAATGCTGGTATAACAATTGGGCCTACTTAGGGGAGAAGAATTATGCCAAAAAGGACAAAAAAAAATTGCAATACAGTGGTATAGCGGTTTTCAGATCATTTAGAAAAATGCTATTTAATAAAATGTCCAAGGAAGATAGAGGCAAGTTCTTATCTCCTTTCCTGAATCAAATGTGAAGATAATTGTGCAGAGAATGATTCCTTTTCTTTATTCCAGTTACATTAAGCCTGGTCAAGACTACGGTCAGTCACACAAAAGAATCCTTTGGGTTTTATATTCAGTCATATGGAATTAGGGGAGTCAGATACCCTGCCAAAAAGCGAAAACACAATGCTGTTTTAAGTATGGAATTTTGAGTCAAATACAATGAAGTTCAAATTTTGCCCTTGACATTTACTGATTGAAAAAAATTGGACAAACTATAAAATTATACAATCCTCAAATTTTCCTTTAGTGCAATAGGAATATTGCAATTTTTATAATTATAAGAGGGTAAAATGGAAGAACTCAAGTTAAAGAAAATAACAAAACAAATGACACATATTAAACATTTTGAAATGTTATTTTATCCATTCAAACATTCAAAAATATGCAAAAGGGTAGTGATTCATGGAGTATTTTTATTTTAAAATATTATTTTTTAGTTACTTTTTTCAGTATTTGTCATTTTGCAACAGACTTATTTCACTTAGAGTAATGTTTTCAAGGTTCACGCACATTGTAGCATGTGCCAGTTTTCTTTCTGTATTTTTATTTTTTGGCTTTGCTGAGATATAAGTGCAATAATAGGTGCATGCTGTAAGATGAGGATTCAACTACATTTTTTTTTTTTTTTGTACCAGGAATTAGACCTAGAAGCACTTAACCACTGAGCTGTATTCCCAACCCTTTTTATTTTTTATTTTGAGTCAGGGTCTCACTAAGTTGCTTAAGGCCTCAGTAAGTTACTGAGACTGGCTTTGAACTTGTGATCTTCCTGCCTCAGCCTCCTGAGTTGCTGGGGTTACACATGTGCCCCACTATGTACAGCTCCAAGTACATTTTGTTACAGGTGAGTACACAATTTTCCCAACAGCATTTAGTGAAGTGACAGTGTTTTCTTCTTTGTATATTTTTGGCATCTGACTTCATAAAAAATTAGTTGACCAAACATACATAGGTTATTCTCTGCACTTTTATTCTATTCTGTTGGTTTATTTTTTTCTTTTTATGACAGTACCATAATACTGTTTTGATTACAATGCTTTTGCAAAATACCTGGAAAGTAGGAAGTGTGATGCTTCCAGTATTTTGTAGCCCAAGATTACTTCATTTCTTCAGGATCTTTTGTAGTTCCACAAGAATTTTAGGATTTTTTTTTTATTATTACTTTGCCATTGAAATTTTGATAGGGATTTCACTAGCTTGGTATGTCACTTTGGGGTAGTATGGACATTTTGACAATATTGATTGTTTTGATTCATGAACATGGGTTTTCTTTTATTTGTGTCGTCTTTAGTTCCTTTCATTCATGTTTTATGGTTTTCAGTATACAGATCCTTCACATTCTTCATTAAATTTTTTTCTAGGTATTATATCCTTTTTATTTTATTTTAAATGGGATTATTTCCTTAATGGGATCATTTTATTTATTTAATTTTTTAGATTTGAATTTAAATGTTTCTAAACCTTTTATCCGCAGGTATGCTCAGTTTCTCCTGTATATATTCCCACACTCCCATACATCTCCTTTTAAGTACTGCACACACTTGAAAATTAATATTCATTTCTGTGTTTATTTGAATAAAGTTAGTTTCTGACAGTTAACTCTAAATTCCAGGAGAAAATAATATGTGTCAAGATCTGAGTGTCACTATAACTTAGTGCCCAAAATACTGCTGGAAACAATACATTTTCAATAAATACTTATCTAATGTATGGTTAACAAAACAATGAAAGAAGAAATAAAGAGAGATAAACTCTTGATAGGCCCAAGTTTGGAGACTGTGTTGCAGTTCTACATGAATCATTTGTGCTATAACTTGTTTGAAAGCATGAAATAAAAGAATGAGATATTTGTTTGTTCTATAGAACAAATAGCTGTCTGATTTATTTACCTAGATTCAATTAGTTCCATCTCCAATGTCTATATTCCAAAAGCAAATGAGTAATAAGTGGACGGCTAAGAAGAAATCAATTTGTTGCCTCCAAAAAGAGTAGAAACTTGTTGGAAGATGTCTTATTAAGAAAACAGACTCAAAAAAAAACATAAAATAACATATTCATTAATCTAGAATCATTTCTTTA
>JAJEJO010004415.1:99295-131166 GCA_020662805.1 Glaucomys volans
CATCTATCTGTGTCCTAGAGGAATTAAATTACCATTTTTTTAGAAGATAAAATTATTTATTTAGCCATTTCTATGGTTTAGAAGTGGTCTCTCCCAAAGAAACATGCTTGGTTGTTAGCCTCTGGTTCTGTTGGAAAGTGGTGGACCTTCAATAGGAAGTTAGGCCATTTGGGGGCATGCCCTTGAAGAGGATATTTTGACTCTTATCCCTTTCTGTCTGTGTCTGTTTACTGGCTGCTCTGAGGTGAGCAGTTTTCCTCCACATAGTACTTATATGATAAAGCTATGCAAATATTTGACAAATGTACTTAAGGAATTTAATTGATAGCATGCTATATAGGAAAAAATATTTGCTTGTTTATTTTCTATTTGTATGACTTTGGCCAAATTGATTCTTGTAAATTTTAGTTTCCTTGATTTAAAAGTAATATCTTACATGCCTATCCATATATATTATAAAGAACCATTATATAGATTGCAGAGATCTATGTGTGTGTATCAATATGCATTTTGTAAATATGTCAGATGTTGTACCTTACAAAAACAGTGTTGGTGTTGCTGGAAATCTGCTAATACCCAGTTTTGTAGTCTTCAAGGTGTACTATACTTTTGTAAAAATTAATGAATCTGGCTTGTGGCATAATATATAGGTTAGAGAGAATAATAAAATATGTTGCTATTTTATGTCTCCTATATTTGTTAATGGAAATCTAGTGACATCCATTATTTTTTATCTCTCCATTGGCATAGTTACAAAAATGCAAAATGAGACAACTTATAATGTCTACTATTAGAAGCATGAATAAAACTCTGAAGAAAATATCAGGCATATTTCATTGTGTGATATTTTAATTTCCAATCATCACAGTTAAGATATAGCTATCCCTTCTCCCTTAGAATATGTAAAAATTTTATCATAAACTACTGTGACCAACCAGTTTTCTAATACTTCCATCCAGAGTCCTTTTAGCACTTCAGTTTCCAAAGATATAACCTATTCCTGGGAATTAGAATGAAACAGTTTTACTTCCAGTGTTAACAAATAGGAAAAACAATGATCTTGAAAAAGCAATGAAAGTGGTATGTTTTGATGCTGAATTTTCATGCAGTGGAAAATAAGAAATAAAGCAGACTGTGATAATTCAAACTATTTATTTTTCATGTAGAAAACTAACTCATTATTCCTGCCAAAGCAAAGTATACACATAAATGTTCCACACAGAAATTTAGCTGAAGTTTAGAGCCATTTGACTAAGTTCTGGATTCTCAAGTTTTATATTCCCAAAGTGATAGAAGCAATAGATAACATGATCATATTGATCATGCAAATACTAGTATGGATTATGACTTCATATATAAGAGGTGGCTACAGGATGAAGGATCTATGAGCAATTCTGTGATATGAAAAATAATTTAACATTCAAAATGTAAAAGGGCTTAGAAGAGTTTATGGAATGTATATGTGGTGGTATAATTTACTAACAGATTGTGGGCATCTCAATAAAATTCCTGCACATAAGAGATAATGAGACTCAGACATTTAAAAATGTATCAGGATAAAATGTAGCTAACTAGAGATTATAGAATAATTTTAAGGGAAAAAAAAGAGCAAAACTCCAAAAAAAATGGATTAATAAGAACTTCGAAAAAATTTTAAAGCATTGGATTTAAGAACAAGCACCAATGGCATGGTCAGAGATGGAGTTAGTAATCAGGAGAACAGACTTGAGATTTCCTCTCTGAATACTGGCAGAAAGAACAAGACAAGTGAATCTTGTAGGATGTATATCACTTATATGTGGTGAAGCCATACTGTGGGGTGAACATTCAGATTGGCTGTGTATCTAAGGGAAGTATCAGAACAAAAGATGAACAATATATTTTAAAACTCCTGAAATAAAGAAAATGTTAAACTGTAGATAAAAGACAAATTTGATCCAGAAAAGTCAACAACTCCTTAATGTAAGGAGAAAGAGAAAACAAGAACATCAGGGAACAGAAGATGGAACTGCTCACATATCCCAGAAACACAGGGACAAGCAGAGTAAGGAAGAAGGGCTCTTCTTCTTTGTTCAAACAGCTGATTCTCACCACATGATGGCTTGCACTCTTAGTAAGGCTGACCAATGCTCAGTTGCTGTTGTCCAGTACTCTTTCCCTTAGTATGTCCAAAATATTTCTCATATGCATTTTAGGAACAGAAAATGGTTGACCTGAATTCAGATTCATATTTACTTTCCAACCAGACATTGTAGACAAAGAGGTAGGCCACATAAAAGGAGTTGCTGCTCATTCAGGCTACTTGCTGGAGGTGCATAGAAATTGTTCTCCTATCTCTGTATAACAAAACCCAAAGAACACATTCAAATATGACAGAATTTTATTTTCGGTGGAGGAGGAGAAGACACTTAGGCACTTATTTCTCTTTATGAAGAAGACAGGAAGGGAAAGCATAAGAATATCCATGCAGCATTAATTTTTTCCTAAAGTATTATGATTGCTTAGGAAAGAGCACAATTGGGTTTCAGAAAATGCAACCTCAGTAAAGAACATGGAGGAAGTATTTGAAGGATAAAAATAAATGCTATGCAGTTTCCTGATGGTTGAGCAATGTTGGGAAGCACAACTACGTGTATATATATAAGAATAAAGAATATGAATGTCAGAATGTGATATTAAAAAAATTAATTAAATCATGAAAATAAAGAATAACAATGGAGAGTATTTAAGAAACTGTTAATATTAATTTAATTTTCATTCAAAATTAATGCTTAAAGGGCTTAGTCATAATTAAAAAGCAACAGGCAAAGAAAACAAAGGAATGAGAGCTGGGGATATAGCTCAGCGGGTAGAGTGCCTGCCTCGCAAGCACAAGGCCCTGGGTTCAATCCCCAGTACCACAAAAAAAAAAAAAAAAAAAAAAAGACGATACTGTGCAGTGATGAAAAGCGCAGACTGTAATCAGAAAACAAAGGAATGGGATACTAAAAATGGGAACAAAGTAGTCTCAAATGAAAAAATTTAAATTGATTATGGACATAGAAGATTGCAAAGGGACATATGTGGTTTAGAGTTTAAATAAAAATAAAGCTGGGAAATATAACTTTGAATCATTGATTGGACATCATTTAAAATCTTTCATTTTATATAATAAGAGAAACTTTGTTTAGCTAGTTCCTGTCACCAACTATAGAAAGCCTATTTTTCAAGAAAATGGTACCTCAATGTTTTTCCTAAAATGTAAATAGAAGCAAACTGTGGGCTTCTCAAGCTCTTGGTCAGTCTCTTAGTTATTTTCATATACTCAATGCCTAGTCAAAACAAACAAGAGAAGCAGATAGTAAATAAACACTGAGCCAGATGGAATCAAAATGTCTGACCTTGATACAGTATTCCATCCAATGAGAGAACATATATATGATGGTGGTCTCAAAAAATTATTTCATCTAGTGATGTCATAATTTTTGAGTACACACTGTTATGTTCCCATAGTGATGAAATTGCCTAATGATGCATTTTTCAGAACATTTCTCTGTTGTTAGTGGATACCAGATTATACACATAATGGTCATTTCTATACTTTTTTCCTGATGCCATGGGTACAAGAATTTCATGTTTTAAAACATCACTAGAATTACTGTGTTCTTTTATCAGCCTTTTTGAAACCCTTATCTCATTTTCTCTTCCACAATTTGTTACAATGTCATGTTTTACCTGACTTTTTTTGGTACTGGGATTGAATCCAGGGGTGCTCTCTCACTGAGCTACACTTCCAGCCCTCTTTTATTTTTATTTTGAGACAGGGTCTCAGTATATTGCCAAAACTGGCTCTGACCTCATGATCTTCCCACCTCAGGCTCCTGCGTTACTGGGATAACAGGTGTACACCACTGCCTCTTTCTTTTAGTTGACACTTTTTATTTCTCATAAAATCAGGTAATATTTTCTTACTTAGTAATTGTCAATTCTTTCCAAATTATTGACTTATGACTATTGTCTAAATTTTCCAGTTCTAATCCATAAATATAAAAAAGCTAAGATTCTTGATTTAATATATCTAAAAAGAAATTGGACTTGAAAATTAATAATTAGTGTACTTTATTTCTCTGAAAATTTACTAAAGAATAATTTATGAGTACTTCTGAGAAAGATGGTAACATGATCTGAAACTCCTGGCTCCCCATCACCTTCAGAGTCCTTAATGAGAGTTCCAAAGAATATGCAAAACAAAACAACATAAAGCAGCCTAAAATTGTTTTTCTCTGTATAATGTTTATCCTTAGCTTTGTATTTCTACATATTTTGTGCATTCTTTTGTTCTAATTAGTTATACATGACAGTAGAACACACTTTGGCACATTATACATAAAGGCAATATAATTTCTCATTCTTCTGGATATGATGTAGAATCACACTGGTTGTATAGTGATATATGTACATAGGGTAATAATGTCTGATTCATTCTATCACCCTCCTACCCCCATACCATGTCAGAGAAAACATTCAGCTTCTGGTTTTTTTTGGAATTGGCTTATTTTGTTTAGCATGATGTTCTCCAGCTCCATCCCTTTACCGGCAAATGTCATCAAAAAATGCAAATCAAAACAACTCTAAGATTTTTTCTTGCTCCAGTCAGAATTGGCACTGAGGTGTCCCCCTTGGAGAAATTAGTACATTCTGTCATGAGGGAGGTAGGGATTTTTGTAGATTCATTTTTACAGGCATCTTCAAAGGGTGAAGTCTGAAGTGAGAGTTGGCTGAGGATCTTTCAGGAGACATATGTTCTGGTCACTGCTGAAGTATAGAAGTTCATAAAAAACAATTTGGGGAGACCAAGTACTGTGTGACTGTATGTGCACACATACATACATTCACATAGGCAATCAAGAGTCTCATTAGGGTGCATTATGGGAGAGGACATCCGCATAACTGGGAACTTGACATGAGGGTGGAGATGATTCTCTTCTTAGTAGGACAGAGAACACTTTGGATCCAGTCCTCACTGTCAGCATGCCATGTTCCCATGTGACTAAGTCTCAGGTTAGCAACCTCCTATAGGATTTTACAATTTGCCTTGTAAATGTAATATGTATGTATATATATATACATATATATATACATATATATTTAAATTAAATTATATATATAAATGTATAATTTAATTTAAATGCATGCATATCCACTGAAGTACAAATGCACAAATACACATACAATTGCATGGGCACACACAAGAATAAGAATAATATACCAAGTATTAATGAAAGACAGCAATATGTTTGTCTCTAATACTCATTTTAAATTATAACAATAACACAGTTATGGCAAAATACTTTAAATCCCACTTCTGTCTCATTCTCGTCAGAGGCAATTAACCTTCTAAAATTAATTTAACGTACATGTAATCATTGCTTTCTGTTTTAAAATTTCACTGATAGACTAGCAAAATCACTGCAACATTTGTCAATTGCTTTTTAAACTTTTTGTGAAGTGAATATTTGACTACATATCTGGGTCATTATTTAATTACTTCTGAGAACTTGGGTATGAATAGTCCATATCTTATGCATCCGTTTCACTATAAATAGTTTGGAATTTTATTGTGCCTTTAACAAAAGGCTCAATATGATCTGCCCTTGACCCTGGCCTTCCCAACCTCTAGGACAATGAGCTAAATAAACTTCTTTTCATTATAAAGTACCCGGTCTGTTGTATTCCATTACAGAAGCACAAAATGGACTAACACAGGCGTCAGAAACAAAGAACATGCTTTTGAAATTCTTCAAGGGCGGGTGAGGACATTCAGGTTGCATTCACATACAATTTTTAATTTCATGTCTCTTTTGTACATTGCTTATTGATTAAAGTGAGAGTAAAACAAAAGGACAATAACTATAGGTGAAAAAATTCTCATTCTCTTTGTTACTATATCTGGATCTGGATCAGAATCTGTTCTAGCTCAGAAGTTAAGGATGATGCCCTCTCTTCCTGGTTTACTGAGTATTTGTCTTGAATATGTGATGAATTTAGTGCAATTTTATAGTTACATCAGATTATTTTAATAAATACCTAAAATTATTTTCATATTCAATAAATTAGAATATATAAAATCAGAAATTATATTAATATAATTTTGTAATATTGAATCAACTGTTATCACATCAAAGCACATACTCTGTTATTTATTAGGGCTAAAAATAGACTTAGGAGTCCTCTGACTTTTTGAAATTAAAAGAGAATAAGAGTATAGAGATTTTGGAAGAACTTGAAGATAATTTACTTTTAAAGCATGATACATAATTCACTTTGTAACAATTCTGGTTTCAATCATTTAACCACAGTTAGAACTTCTCCACTCACATAGAGGTTGTTATCATTTAAATAAGCATATTTAATTTGCAGCAACTGTAATGATTAAATTCTTTCTCATATTGAGATGAAATATTCTTGCTTACATTCAATTTAATTCAATCTTCTGAAGTTATTCAGGATAAACCTAATCTCTCAACTGAATGCTAGCTCATCAGGTATCAGAGACAACTATCAAAAATAGCTATCAAATTTTCATCAATTTTGTCTTTTTCATTCTAAACATGTCATTTTAATGTGTATCACTATTTTGAGACACAACTATCCTAGTCATTCTCCTAGATCCTCTAAAATTGTGATTCTAGCATAAAATTCAGAGAGAGATATATTTCAACCTGGAAAGAGGAGCATATGATTCTCTTTCCCTTGGGTAAGATAACAGTAATAATATACCTTATGTAAGTCATATAATACTGTTATCTCCTTTACAACATAGCATTTATACATTTTTCCAAGGTCCCCAACAATTTTCATGTTCTTAAAACCTATGGAATCAATTAGACCTTTTCTTGTTTGACCTCTATTATGGATTGAATTGTTTCCTAAAAGATATGTTGATGTTCTTACCCTGGTACCTGATAACTTTTTTGGGAATATTGTTTTGAAAACAATTGAGTTAAGATGAAGTCAGACTGACAAGTTATGACCTAACCCAATGTGACTGGTGTTATTAGAAAAGGAAAAGGGAGGCACATGGAGTAGCACAGGTCTGTAATCCCAGTGACTTGGGAGTCTGAGGCAAGAACATTGCAAGTTTGAGGCATCCTTAATGCCTCAGTACCTCAGTGAGGCTCTTAGCAATTTAGTGAGACCCTGTCTCAAAATGAAAAACTGAAAAGGTCTGGGGATGTGGCTCAATGGTAAAGCACCTCTGAGTTCAATCCCCAGTACCAAAGAGAAAAAAAAAATGGAAAAGAGACTTACAGAGAATGCCACTCAATAATGTAAACATCATTAAGAGAGATAGCAGAGACAGAGATTGGAGTGACAGTTCCACAAATTAAGGAACACAAAGAATTATAAGTAAGCACCAAGAGCTAGGAAGATCTTTCCTTAGAACCTTTAACTTTAGCATAGCCCTGTCTACACCTTGATTTGGGACTTGTTACCACCCAAATTTTAAGATGGTAAATTTCTATTGTTTTAAGATACTCAGTTTATTTCACTATGGACAACCATATTAAACTAATATAGGTTTTAATTATGGGAAATGTTTTGCTACTGTGACAAATACCTAAAACTGTGGAGGTGGTTTTTGGATAGAATATGAGTAGATACTGGAAGAATTGTCATAAACTTTATAGAGAAAACCTAGATTTCCTTGATGATATTGTTGATAGGAATCTGAATGCTGAAAATAGGGACCTGGGACCCTGACTGCAGCAGCCTCTGAGTGTCTGAGCAGCAAAGAATGCTGAAACAACTTCCTGCCCTTTCCATGCAAGCATGATGCCCCCATAGTCTCTTCTCAAAGGAATTTTTACTTTTATATCCTGAGCCTGAGAGGAGTGTGATCTTGCCAATTTCTGAGATGCCCTCAAGTTATCTTTCTTCTTGTCTCTGTGCAAAGTACTTAGCATTTCTTTGATGGTTTTAACAATCACATCTTGCTTAGCCCTTTTACTGACACTTTTTCTGGCCAAAGAGCAAGTTTATCAAATCTTTCTGTTCTGCTTTCTGCTTTCTGATGATCAAAGTAAACTTGACCAAAATCTGCCAGCAATATCCTTGTCACTGCCTGAATTCTATACTGTCTTGAAATTTCTTCCCCCAGGTTAATTAGTGCATCACCTTTAAATTCAGCCTCACAAAAATTCTCAGGTCATGGGCAAATGTAGCAATGTTCATTGCCAGAACAGAACACTAATAGCCAATAGTCCAAATTCCAATAGAGTCCTCCTCTTCTGAAATCTCATGAGCCCTGTCTTTACTGTCCACAGTCCTATCAGAATTCTCTTCTGAGTTCCCAAGAGAATTGCCTGCCATGCTCTGCTTACAACATTCTTAAAATTTTCCAGCCTGTATCTTTAAACTTTTCAAAACTACTCCTCCCACACACCAGTTCCTAAGGCTTCTGAACCAAATGGTCAGATAGTCCCAGAAACAAACCTAATTCTTGGTACCAATTGCTATTTAGTCAGCTTTTTCATCACTGTGACCAAAAGACCAAATAAGAAAAATTTTAGAGGAGGAAAAGTTTATTTGGCACTCAGAGTTTCACAGGTCTCAGTCCCTAGACAGCTGACTCTGTTGCTCTGGGCCCAAGGTGAGACATAACATCATGTAGGAAGACTGTGGAGGAGGAAAGCATCTCAGAACATGGCAATCAGGAAGTAGAAAGGATTTTGTTCACTAGCAAAAAATGTAAACCACAAAATCATGCCCCCAGTGACCTATATCCTCCAGCCACACCCTACATACCTTCAGTTACTACTCAGTTAATTCTTATCAGTGTATTAATCCACTGACTGGGCTACAATTCTCCTGGTCTAATTATTTCACCTGTGAACCTCTTGCATTGTCTTACTCCTGAGTTTTGGGGAACACCTCATATCTAAACCATAACATGTTTAGCTTAGGAAACTTAATTAAATATAGATGTTGTAGCTGGTTTATCCTTGCAGATCATGGTAAAATATGAAAGAAAAGCAATAAATTGAAGAAGAAACTATTAATATCAAGCAAATTAGAACTAGAACCAGAACATTTGAATAATTCTCATTCAATCTGTAATGGGAAAAAAATGAATATTGCTCAGGAGAAAACACCAAGGGTGTGACTAGTCCAATATTTATTGGAGAACATATGATTCATGAGTCACTGAGTTATCTCAACCAAAACCCTGCCGACTTGGACAGAGGGATATAGAGATAGGATAAAAGGGAAGAAGGCTGTCAAATTTCTGGGATTCCATACATAAGAAATGGGTCAATGGAGAAACTTTACAGTGAATTTGCCATCTTTCATAAAAACAAAGGATGGCTTTGAGGGTAGCTCAGAGAAGAGGCCTGAGATTATGGAGGATCGATCTACATCTTTATTTTAGATTTATAGCTTCCAGAAGTCTGAGAATACTTTTCTGATTTTATGTAAACAAGTTTGTGGTAATTTGTTATAGCAGTACTAGAAATCTAATACAATTTCGCAGCAGCTTTTCACAATACTTAATATCATCTGAAAGTTCTCCTTTATCCTAACTTCTATTACACCAGGGATTTGAGCTGTTAGTTATTGCCCATATTAAATGCATTCATAATCTTAGAGCCAGAGTCTTTTTTAGATGTTCATCTAACATCCCGGTGCCAATGATTTTGTCCATGTGGGACTCCTGCATTTCTATCCTTAAAAATGGTGACTCAGAGGGGCTGGGGATGTAGCTCAGCTGGTAGAGTGCTTGCCTTGCAAGCACAAGGCCCTGGGTTCAATCCCTAGCACCATAAAAAAAAAAAAAAATGGTGACTCAGAGACCCATATTCCTGGTCTTTTGTGACTCCATCATTCTCTATAACTGCGTAGAGAAATGCATTGATAGAAAGAAAATAAGGAATGAAAATAAAGGATTGTGTATTGGATATTTTAATGGGCCTGACCTGGAAATACTGAAAATGTATCCCCTCACACACAGAAGGTGAAATTCATTCCATTGATGAAAATCCAATATCATCACCATACCTACAAATAAAAAAACCCTGAAAATTAAATAATGTGCACTAGAGAAAGATGATAAAGATTTTATGACACAGGTTTTACCACTAAAGTTTGCATTACTTCTCCTTAAATATCCATTTGATTGTTCTTACTTATTATTACACTTTTAAAACACTTATTAACTCTTAAGCAGTATAAACCATTCACAGTGACACCTACTGTGAGTTCAAATAATTCATCATGCACATGATGAACTATTCTACCAGATTCCATTATGGCTCTTACAGGTACAGAAACCTATTCACAGAAAGACAAGTTACACCACTCTTCAATGCATTACTACATACTGGAACTGCAACCCAGTAAAACCAATAACTTCTCTATGAAATGGAAAGAATGGGAGATATCCTCAGACCCCAAAAGTCCCTTGCCCTGAGTATGAGGAATTGTTTTGAGAAGAGAATGATCCTTATGTCTGAGAACACATTTTTCCATTGCTTTCTGTATACTGGATTCATTCTTTGGAAAAAAAAAATATTTCTTATGCATTTTTCTTCTTGGATATTTACCAATTGATGCTGGAAAACACTTATTAAGGCAGAGGAAACTCTGACTACTGCTTCTGAATGATAAAAATTTAGACCTTAAAATGATAGTTTAAGAATTCAATAAGTGTATCCCCAAAAATAGTAAGGTTGAATGTTTTCTTTGATATGTGGAAGCTAACTCACAATAAGGTTGGGATTGAGGGGCAGAATAGAAGTTTAGGAGATTAGACAAAAGGGAATAAAGGGAAGAGAGGAGGGATAGGAAAAGGAAAGACAGTAGAATGAATCTGACATAATTTTCTTATGTACATATATGAATATGCTACAGTGAATCTCACCATTGTGTACATCCACCAGAATGGGATTCTGATTAGAAGATATATTTCATGCTTGTACAATTATAAAATGGATTCTACTGTTATGTATAATTAAAAAGAACCAATAAAAAAGAGAGTAAATTCCACTAAAAAATTTGGAAAGTTTATACACAGATGCATGTGTTTTTTTCTTGGAAATACACTTCTTTTTAAAATTCATTTGGACCTGGAGGCAATTTAAATACAAGATAGTGAGTGAGTTAAGTCAATTTTAAAAGCTTACCTATTGTCTAATTCAGACTATATGGGAAAGGCAAAGCTGTGGAGACAGACAGTAAAAAAGTTTATCAAAAGTTTTCAGGGGTTGGGGTGGAGGGGGGAATGAATAGGTAAAGCATAGAGGAATTTGGGGCAGTGAAAATATTCTAAATGTTTAATGGTGGATACATAACATTAAAATATATAATGACCATACTCATTAAATGTAAAACTCTCAGCGTAAACTGATGTAAACTATAGATAGACTTTGGGTGATAATGATGTGTCAATGTAAATTCACAATTTTAAGAGATTTATCAACCTTGTGGGATGTTGATAAGAGAAGGAATATGCATTTGGTGGGGGTAAGGGCCATGTGGGGTATCTCTGATTCTTTCCTCAAATTTTATGTGAGTATATAACTGTTCTGAAAATAAAGTCTTAAAAAAAAACCTGGTATCAATCCACTTATCTTCTACTCTATGTAGAAGTAACTGTTAAAATTATTTCTTAGGCATAATTCATAAGCCTGATTCACATATTTCTTTCCATCTTCACATAACACTTTCTCTTACATTCATGCTGTCTGCCTTGAGGATACCAGAAACCAATGGTTTTGCTGTGAAGGTAAAACCCTCACTGCTATGTATGTTATTAGGACTGGTCTTTCATTTTTTTTAAATGGCAAGTCTTATTGGAACTTTGTTATTGCAGATTTTGCTAATCTTTTCCTTTACTATAAAGATTTTGAAATACGTTTTTACAAAACTCTGAGGCACATGATTTCATGATTTTCTACATTCTCCTTCATTTATGCCTTAAATCTCAATCTTGACTTTGGAACATTTTTCTCAATTCAGAAAGTGGTACTCCATGCACACTATAATTCCAACTCCTTCTAACTACTTATTTTAGAACTTTAAAATTGATCAGCATTGATGTTGCTACCAGAGTAATGGAAGATGGCTCTTCCACTAAATATTTTCCATAAACAGAATTCTCAATCCCTCCATCTGCTGTATTTAATTTATTGTCTTACACAAATTTCCAACATTAAATATACTGAATTTGATTTTATTTTTATAACATACAGTAACCATCCCTCACCAAGCCACTTCTTTTTAAAGTTTTAAAAAATTAAATTTTACCTAGCACATAAAAAGACAGCATCTGTAAATATTATTGGGCCTCATGTGATGTTTCAATACTTGTTTACATTGTGTAATATTTTGATGAGGTAAAGCATATCTATGCCTTTTGACTTTATTATTTATTTATGGAAAAACTTTCAATGCACTTTCTTCATTATCTATAGTCACACCATATTGCAACAACACATCAGAAAATCTTGCACCTGTGTAACTAACTTAGCACCCCTTGGAACCTTGCCCCAATTGTCCTTTCCCCAGATTTTGATAACCACTATTCTATACTTCCCTTTTATAAGATCAATTTTAGATTAAACATATGAGTGAGATCATGTAATCCTTATCTTTCTGTGCTTGAAGAGTTATCTTTCAAATCATTACAAGGACAGGATTTTGTTCTTTTTATGATGGATTAGTATTTCATTGTATATATGTGATACTTTTCTTATCTATTCATGATCTGATGACACTTAGGCTGTTTCCATTTCTTTGCTATTATGAATAGTGCTGCAATAAACATGGGAGTGAAGAGTCTCTTAAACATACTGATTTCATTTCCTTTGGATATATAACTCGGAGTAGGATTTCTGGATCATTATTGTAGTTCTAGTTTTAATTTTTTAAGGAAGCTCCATACATTTTCACATAATGATTGTGTGCAAGGAAATCCCTTTTATTCACATCCTTGCCAGAAGTTGTGATTTTTAATTTTTAAAATAATATTCATTTTTACTGGGGTGAGGTATTATCTCACTGATTTGGATATTTAGTTTCCTGATGAATATTTATACTGAGGATTTTTTCATTTACCTGTCCTCATTTATATCTCCTCTGAGAATTGTTAATGTTGGTCTATGGCCAGTTTTGAATTATTTATCCATTTTTGGTATTCAGCTTTTGGATTTCCTTGTATATTCTTTTTTTGTCATCATTACAATTATGTCTTTTTTATTTCTTACAGACTTCATTTTGATTCTTTGTACACATATGGGGTACAAATTCTCATTTCTATGTTGTGCATGATGTACATTCATATCATTATCTGATATCAATCTCTTGTCACATGTATTTGTGGCAAATATTTTCTGTTATGTGGATTGTTTTTTTGCTCTGATTATTGTTTCCTTCGGTGTGAGGAAGCTTTTTAATTTGATACAATTCCAATTGTCTGTTTCACTGTTACTTCCTGTGCTTTCTGGGTTTTTGTTAAAAAAAATCGTCATCCATTCCAACATTCTAAAGCATTTCCCATATGTTTTCTTGTAGTAGTTTTATAGTTTCATATCTTACACTTAATTCTTTAATTCATTTTGAGTTAATTTTTAGAACTCAGAGAAACAATGATCTAGTTTCATTGTTATGCATGTGGATATTTTGTTTTTCCAGCATCACTTATTATAAAGACTGTCTTTTGTCCTTGTATGTTCTTAGCATCTTTGATGTATGGGTTGACTTCTGGACTCTCTATTCTCTACTTTTGTTCTATATGTGTGTTTTTATGTTGATAGAATATTTTTTGATGACTAGAATTTTTTTTAAATTTATTTGATACATTGAACACAAATGGAGTACAGTTGTTGTTTCTCTGGTTGTACATGAAGTAGAGTCACACCATCCATGCAATCATACATGTACATAGGGCAATGATATCTGTCTCATTCTGTTATTATTCTTATTCCCCCCACCCCGACCCCACTCCTCCCTTCCCTCTATGCAATCCATCCTTCCTCCATTCTTGCCTTCCTTCCACCCCGAATTATGCATCATCATTCACTTATCAGAGAAATAATTTGGCCTTTGGTTTTTTGGGATTGACTAATCTCACTTAGCATGACACTCTCCAATTTCATCCATTTGTCTGCAAATGCCATGATTTTATTCTTCTTTATGGCTGAGTAATATTCCATTGTGTATATGTACCACAGTTTCTTTATCCATTCATCTACTGAAGGGCATCTAGGTTGGTTCCACAATCTAGCTATTGTGAATTGAGCAGCTATGAACATTGATGTGGCTGCATCACTGTAGCAATCTGATTTTAAGTCCTTTGGGTATAGGCCAAGGAGTGGGATAGCAGGGTCACATGGTGGATCCATTCTAAGATTTCTAAGGAATCTCCATAATGCTTTCCAGAGTGGCTGTACTAACTTGTAATTCCACCAGCAATGTATGAGTGTACCCTTTTCCCCACATCCTTGCCAACACCTTTTGTTGCCTGTATACTTAATAAAAGACATTCTAATTGGGGTGAGATGAAATCTTAAGGTGGTTTTGATTTGCATTTCTCTTATAATGAGTGATGTTGAACATTTTTTCATAAATCTGTTGATTGCTTGTAGATCTTCTTCTGTAAAGTGTCTGTTCATTTCCTTGGTCCATTTATTGGTTGGGTTATTAGTGTTCTTGGTGTAAAGATTTTTGAGTACTTTGTAGATTCTGGAGATTAATGCTCTATCTGAAGTGTGTGTGGCAAAGATTTTCTCCCATTCTGTAGGCTCTCTCATCACATTGTTGATTGGTTCCTTTGCTGAGAAAAACCTTTTTAATTTGACTCTATCCCAATCATTGATTCCTGCTTTTATTTCTTGTGCTTTAGGAGTCATGTTAAGGATATCTGGTCCTAAGCCAACATGATGAAGATTTGGACCTACTTTTTCTTCTGTTAGGTTCAAGGTCTCTCTGGTTGAATTTCTAGATCCTTGATCCATTTAGAGTTGAGTTTTATACAGGGTGAAAGATACGGGTTTAGTTTCATTTTGCTGCATATGGATTTCCAGTTTTCCCAGCACCATTTGTTGAAGAGGCTATCTTTTCTCCATTGTGTGTTTTTGATGCCTTTCTCTAGTATGAGAAAACTGTGTTTATGTGGGTTTGTCTCTGTGTTCTCTATTCTGTACCATTGATCTACCTGTCTATTTTGGTGCCAATACCATGCTGTTTTTGTTACTATTGCTCTGTAATATAGTTGAAGGTCTGGTATTGTGATACCCCCTGCTTCACTCTTGTTGCTAAGAATTGCTTTAGCTATTCTGGGTCTCTTATTCATCAAAATGAATTTCATGATAGCTTGCTTTACTTCTATGAGGTCCGTCATTGTGATTGTAATTGGAATTGCATTGAATTTATATAGCACTTTTGGTAATATGGTCATTTTGACGATATTAATTCTGCCTATCCAAGAACATGGGAGATATTTCCATCTTCTAAGATTTTCTTTAATTGCTTTCTTTAATGTTCTGTAGTTCTCATTGCAGAGGTCTTTAACTTCTTTGTTAGATTGATTCCCAAGTATTTTATTTTTTTAGAGGCTATAGCGAATGGGGTAGTTTTCCTAATTTCTCTTTCAGAGGATTCATCACTTACAAATAAAAATGTATTAGATTTGTGAGCATTAATTTTATATCCTGCTACTTTACTGAATTCATTTATGAATTCCAGAAGTTTTCTGGTGGAATTTTTAGGCTCCTCTCAATAGAGAATCATGACATGAACAAGTAGGGATAGTTTGGGCTCTTCTGGTCCTATTCATATCCCTTTAATTTCTTTGATCTAATTGCTCTGGCTAGATTTTCAAAGACAATGTTGAATAGAAGTGGTTAAAGAGGGCATCCCTGCCTAGTTCCAGTTTCCAGGGGGAATGCTTTCAATTTTTCTCCATTTAGAATGATGTTGGCTGTGGGCTTAGCATAGATAGCCTTTATAATGTTAAGGAATATTCCTACTATCCCTATTTTTTCTAGTGTTTTGAGCATGATGGGGTGCTGTATTTTATCAAATGCTTTTTCTGCATCTATTGAGATAATCCTGTTTTTCTTAACTTTAAGTGTGTTGATGCAGTGAATTACATTTATTGATTTCCGGATATTGAACCAACCTTACATCCGTGGGACGAAATCCACTTGATCATGGTGTACTATCCTTTTAATATGTTTTTCATGCAATTTGCTAAAATTTTGTTAATGTAAGAATTTTTGCATCTATGTTCATTATAGATATTGGTCTGAAATTTTCTTTCCTCAATGTGTCCTTCTCTGGTTTTGGTATCAGGGTGATATTAGCTTCATAGAATGAGTTTGGAAGGGTTCTCTTCTCCTCTATTTCACAGAATACTTTGAAGAGTATTGGAATGAGCTTTTCTTTGAAGGTCTTGTAGAACTCAGTTGTGAATTCATTTGGTCCTGAACTTTTCTTTGTTGGTAGGCTTTTGATGACTCCTTCTATTTCATTGCTTGAAATTGATCTATTTAAGTTGTGTAGTCCTCCAAAGTCCTCCAGTTTGGGTGGTTCATATGCCTCTAGGAACCTGTTGATGTCTCCCAGATTTTCTGTTTTGTTGGAGTATAAATTTTCAAAATAGTTGCTAATTATGTTTTGTATTTCAATAGTGTCTGTTGTGATATTTCCTTTTCATCATGCATTTTAGTAATTTGAGTTTTTTCTCTCCTTCTTTTGGTTAGTGTGGCTAAGGGTTATCAATTTTGTTTATTTTTTCAAAGAAACAACTTTTTGTTTTGTCAATTTTTGAATTGCTTCTTTTGTTTCAATTTCATTGATTTCCTCTCTGATTGTAATTATTTCCTGTCTTCTATTTCTTTTGGTGATGATCTGTTCCTCTTTTTCTAGGGCTTTGAGCTGTAATGTGGGGTCATTTATTTGTTCACTTTTCATTCTTTTATTAAAAGCACTCCATGCAATGAATTTTCCTCTTAGCACTGCTTTCATAGTATTCCAGAGATTTTGATATGTTGTATCATTGTTCTCGTTGATCTCTAAGAATTTTTTTATTTCCCCCCAATGTCTTCTGTATCCATGCATCATTCAATAGCATATTATTTAATCTCCAGGTGTTGGAGTAGTTTCTATTTTTTTATTTTATCATTGATTTCCAATTTCATTCCATTATGAGCTGATAGAATACAAGGCAGTATCTCTATTTTTTTGTATTTGCCAAGAGTAGCTTTGTGGCATAACTTATAGTCTATTTTAGAGACAGATACATGTGCTACTGAGAAGAAAGTGTATTCATTTATTGATGGATGGAATATTCTATATGTGTCTCTTAAGTCTAATTTAGCAATTGTCTTATTGAGTTCTATGGTTTCTTTGTTCAATTTTTGCTTGGAAGATCTGTCCAATGGTGAGAAGGGTGTGTTAAAGTCACTCAGTAGTATTGTGTTGTGGTCTATTTGGTTCCTGGAATTGAGAAGGATTTGATTGATGTACATGGATGCACCATAATTTGGGGCATGAATATTTATGATTGTTATGTTTTGCTGATTTATGCTTCCCTTAAGCAGTATGAAATGTCCTTCTTTATCCCTTCTTACCAACTTTGGCTTGAAGTCTGCTTTGTCTGAAATGAGGATGGAAATCCCTGCTTTTTACTGAGTCCATGTGCATGGGATGTTTTTTCCCAACCTTTTACCTTTAGTCTCTGGGCATGTTTTTCTATGAGATGAGTCTCATGAAGGCAGCATATTGTTGGGTCTCTTTTTAATCCAGTCTGCCAGTCTATGTCTTTTGATTGATGAGTTCAGGGCATAAACATTCAGCGTTATTGTTGAGATATGATTTGTATTCTCAATCATTTTGGCTTATTTTTGGTTTTTAACTTGATTTGGTTTCTCCTTTATTTGTTTATTCCTTTAAGGTAGTTCCTCCCTATGCTGGTTTACATTGTTGTTTTTCATTTCTTCCTCATGAACTATTTTGCTGAGAATGTTCTGTACTGCTGGCTTTCTATTTGTAAATTCTTTTAGCTATTATTTATTATGGAAGGATTCTATTTCATCTTCCAATCTGAAGGTGAGTTTTGTTGGGTATAAGATTCTTGGTTGGCATCCATTTTATTTCAGGGCTTGGAATATGTTGTTCCAGGCCCTTCTTGCTTTTAGTGTCTGGACTGAGAAATCTGCTGATAATCATATTGCTTTCTCCTTGAATGTAATCTGACTTCTTTCTCTCGCAGCCTTTTGTTGTTCCGCACAGAACAACAAAGGTCGGGTGTCCTCCCTGGGCCAGCCAGGGGGGAGCACGGGGTCGAGCAGGATGATGAGTGTCCACGGCTGAAAAAAACCACACCAGCTGGGAGGTCTGTCGAAGCAGAATCTCGTTTAATGAGGAAGTGGAACAGATATATGAGGGGGCGAGTGAGTGAGAAAAAAAAACAAAGAAAGGAGAGGAGATACCGGCAAGGGCCAATCACCTTAAAGGTAAACAGCCCATGCAGTACACATCAAAGCCTGCAGGGCAGAGGTCTCCTAAGATTTAATAGTGGCCATGAGCTGTTCACGTTCACGGAAGTTGAATGAGCCAATCCTGGGCCACCACCTTGGTGGTACCACTAGTGAGGGGGGCTTTTGCCCCGAGGGTGTTGTTGTTATTACTGTCACCATTTTAAGGTGTGTCCCTACAGCCTTTAAAATTCTATCTTTATTTTGTATGTTAGGTGCTTTCAGTATAATGTGACTTGGTGTTCATTTGTTGTATTTTTGTACATTTGGTGCCCTGTAAACCTCTTGTATTTGATTTTCCATTTCATTCTTCAGATGTGGGAAATTTTCTGACATTATTTCATTGAATAGATTATTCATTCCTTTGGTTTGTATCTCTGTGCCTTCCTCAATCCCAATAATTCTTAAATTTGGTCTTTTCATGATATCCCATAATTCTTCTAGGCTTTGTTCATGACTTCTTACCGTCTTTCTGTTTGGTCAACTTTGTTTTCAAGATTATATATTTTGTCTTCAATGTCTGAGGTTCTGTTCTTGAGGTAATCTAGCCTGTTGGTTATGCTGTCTATTGAGTTTTTAATTTGGTTTATTGTTTCCTTCCTTTTGAGGATTTCTGTTTGATTTTTTTTTCAACGTCTCTATCTCTTTATTGAAATGATCTTCTGCTTTCTGCATTTGTTCTTTTAACTGTTGATTGGTAAGATCATTCATTTCTTGCATTCTATCTCATCTCATCATTTGCTTCTCTGATCATTTTAATTATGTACATTCTGAGCTCCCTTTCTGACATTTCCTCTGTCATGCTATCATTGGATTCCATTGATGCAGCATCTACGTTTGTTTGAGATGCTTTCTTCCCATGTTTTCTCATGTTGCTCACGTATCTTCCCTTCTATCTGTGAGAATCTGAGGTATTGCAGCTTCCCCCCTATAGACCTATGAAGTCCCTACAGGTTTCCAATACCTCATCTCCTAATCTTTAGTAGCACTAGACCATGGGCTGGGGTCAGGCTGGAGTAAGACTTGGCCTCTGGGCTGGGCCTTCTGGCTTGGAAGCCCCAAGTGTCTGTGCTGTGCTCACTTCCCACACTGAAGACTCCTGCTTCTGCACTGTGCTGGCTGCCTCCCGTGAAGGTCATACGAGAGCACTCTGGGCTGATATCCCAGGTGGGGAACTCTCTGATGACTAGAATTCTTTGGTTCAAAATGAGGTAGTGCAAAGCTACCTGCTTATTCTTTTTGCTCAAGATGATTTTCAATCTTCAGGATATTTTGTGGTTCCATGTAAATTGTAGATTTTTGCCTAATAATGGGAAGAATGTCATTATTTTGATAGGGCTGGCATTGAATTGCTTTATGTTGTATGGACATTTTGGTAATCCATGAACATGGAATATCTTTCAATTTTGTGTGTGTGTGTGTGTGTGTGTGTGTGTCTTCTTCAGTTTTTTTCATTGTAGAAAAAGTCATCTCTTTGATTAAGTTTATTATTAAATTCTTTGTTATTGATGTAAATAGAATTCCTTTCTTAATCTCAATTCAGATAATTTATTACAGGAATATAACAACACTGCTGATTTTTGAATGTTGATTCTATATTTGGAAACTTTGCTAAATTCATTTATTAGTTCTAATAATTTTTGGTGAATTATTTGGAGTTTTGTAAGATCATGCCTTATGCCATCTTTAGTGATATTTTTATTTCCTCTTTCCCAACTTGGATGCCCTTTCTTTCATTCTTGTGCCTGAACACTCTGACTAGGACTTTTAGCATGTTGAGTAAAAGAAGTGAAAGTGGGTGTCTTTACTTTGTTTCTGATCTTAAAGAAAATATTTTTGGATTTCCACATTCAGTGTAATGCTAGCAATCAGTTTGTTATAAACACCCTTTATATGTTGAGGTATGTTCCTTGTATGTTGAATTTGTTCAACATTTTCATCACAAAGAGATGTTAAATTTTATCACATGCCTATTCTCTATCAATTTAGAGGACCATATGGTTTTTGTCCTTCATTCTGTTGATACAATATGCCACATTTATTGATTGACATATATTGAACCATCCAGGAATTCCTGGCATGAATCCCCCTTGAGAAATAATCTTTCCAAAGTGATATGGGGGTCAGTTTGCAGGTATCATGTTGAGAAATGTTTGCATTATTTTTCATGGAGAATATGGGTTATTAGTGTGTGTGTGTGTGTGTGTGTGTGTGTGTGCCTGTGTGTGTGTTTGAGTCCTTGAATAGTTTGGGTATTGGAGTAATGCTGGTCTTGTAGCATATGAAGAGTTCTTTCCTTTTCTAATTTTTTAAATGACAAGGATAATTTCTATTAGTGCTTTCTGAAGTATTTGGTTTTTGGCTTTATTTTGTGGAACACTTTATCATGGATCAATCTCATTACTTGCTATCCACATATTCAAGTTTTGTATAACTTCATAACTCAATCTTGTATATGTCCAAGAATTTGTCTTTTCATAGTTTATCAAATGCATTAATATATAGTAATGTGTAATGTGTAATTAATCATAGTAATGTGCAATGTTCCTTTATATGTCTGTGGCGTCATTTTTAAGATGTCCCTTTTTATCTCTGATTTTATTATTTGAGTGTTATCTCTTTCTGGGTTAGTCTAATGAAGGGTTTGTCAATTTTGACAACTATCTCTTTTTTCATTGATCTCAGTTTTTTTAGGCTCTATTTCATTTATTTCTAGTCTGATCTTTCTTAGTTTTTCCTTCCACTAATATGGAGTTAGGTTTGTTCTTGTTTTCCTAGTTCCTTGAGTTGCAGTAATAGGTGGTTTATTTGAGATCTTTATGCTTTTTTATTGTAGGCAGTGATTAAGCATAAATTTCCCTCATAGTACTAATTTTGCTGTATTCCATAGGTTTGGGTATGTTGGATCTTCATTTTTGTTTATTTCAAGATTTTTTTATATCCTTCCTTATTTCCTCTTTGATCCATTGTTTGTTCAAAATTAAGTTATTTAATACCCATGTATTAGTATAGTCTCCAAAGTGTTTGCTGGTATGATTTCTAGTTTTATTGCACTGTGGTCAGAAGATGTTCATTCTGATTATTTAGTTTGTTGAGACTTATTTCATGATCTATCATGTGATATATGCTGGAGAATGTTCCATGTGCTTATGGAAAGAACATGCATTCTTTAGCTGTTGGCTGGAATGTTCTGTAGATATCTATTTGGTTAATTTGGACTGAAGTCCAATTTCACCTGCTATTTGTTGAAATTTTGTCTGCATGATATTTGTATGGCTGAACATGGCATGTTAAATTCTAATTCTATTATTGTATCGGAGTCTATCTCTTCCTTTAGGTCTAATAATATTATATTATTTGTGTGCTCTGGTATTAAGTCCCTGAATGGTTGGAACTATGATGTCCTCATGTGTCATTGACCACTTTATCATGATAAAATAATATTCATTGTCTCTTTTTACTGCTTTTGATAAAGTGTATTTAATGTTATCTAAGTTTGACCACTATTGCTTTCTTTTGGGTTCCATTACATGGAAAGAATTATTCTATCCATTTATGGTCATTGTATGTGTGTTCTTACAGGTGGGGTTTCTTATAAGGAACACATAGTCACATGTGTTTTAAATGCATTCAGTCATTCTGTATCTTTAGAGAATTTATTCCATTTACATTCAAGGTAATCATTGTAGGTAGGTCCTTACTGCAACCATTTTGTAACTTATTTTGTAGTTTTATTTCAGTTCTTTTATTTTTTCCCCCTCTACACTCTCTTATAGTCTTCCTTAGTGGTTAAGTGATTTACTCTAGTAATGTGTTTGCTTTCTTCATTTTAATTTTTTAATTTGTACATTATATATTTTTGCTTGGTACTTACCCTGAGTACATGAAAATCTCATGCCACTCTCTTCTTATCTGTAAGGTTTTTCCTGAGAAGTCTGTAGTCAGGTAAAAATTGGGCAATTTATATATTGTTTGTTTCTTTTCTTTGATTACCTTGTGAATTCTCTTTCTTTTGCCTTTGAGAGTTTGATTATAATATAACTTGGGGTAGATTTAATTGCATTAAATTGCATTGTATCTGCCTAGTGACTTTTGATCTTTCTGCTCCTGAATATTTTTATCCTTCTCCAGATTTGGCAATTTTTCTGTTATTTTTTTTCTTTAAACTTTCTACATCTTTGATATCCTCTAGACCTTCTTGACCCAAATAACCTGAATATTCACTCTTCTGATACTGTTCAAAGTTAATATAAATATTCTTCATTTCTCTTCATTCTTTTTTCTTCTTTATATGTTTCCAAATAGCTGGTCTTCAAGCTCACTCATTCTCTTTTGTTTGATCTATACTGGTATTGATACCTTTATCATTTAAAAAATACTGAGAATACTTTTCAAATTCAATAATTTGAAATTCCTTGATTTTTTAACAATTTCTTTGTTCTCTTTGTTTAGTTTCTCTTGTAGAGTACTGAATTATCTCTCTTTGTTCTCTTGAAACTCATTTAATTTTCTTACAACAGATGTTTTAAATGTTCTATTGGAGAGCTCTCCCATACTGTTTACTATCTGAATAGTTTCTGTCCTGTTAATTTGACAATTAGGTGAAGTCATGATTTCTTGCAAGCTCTTGATGTTAGTATACACTATCAACAGGGATTTAAATGATGAGGTCACTAGATTTATTCCAATCTTCCTAATCTGGCTTCATTTGTGTTTATCTTTCTCAAATTCTAAGTGTACTGCTCATTTTCTGTGACTAACATTGCTTCCACTATTTTAACACCAAATGGTATCCAAGTCCCTGTTTATCTGGAGCCTGAAGTTTCTGTTTGAATTATTTCAGGAGAAGAGGGTGATCCTAGCCCACGTTTGTTCCAAATTCACCATAGGTGTGTTTTTACAAATGAATTAGGGGAGTACCTAAAAAGAATCACTTTCCCCAAAAGACATCTTCCAGGGATCAGGGCAGACTCAGACATCTTATGCTCAGTAACTTGTGATCAGTCACTGAAGTATTTTGCCTAGCTCAGAGCAGAATCACCAAGGATAGACTAGCCTCAGACTCTCATACCACACCTGTGGCCACCAAGTCACACTGAGTCTAAGCTTACTAGGGTAAGCACAGTACTGGGAAGACCCTGGCCGTACTTCTATGGGCTATGGGCTATCTACTGCTAATTATGAATTTGTGGCTCAAAATCACTAGAACCAGCCAAATGATATGCTGTTTAGGATAGAAATCTGATAAACTGAGGCCATATAGAGACCATACATATTTACCTGGATATGAGGCTATTTCAAATCCAAGCCTAAAGAATAGGAAATTTAGAATCTTCCCAGTATTAAGTTTGACCAGTTCAGCATTAAATACTCGGGCAAAACTAGGCATTTCTAGCACTAATGGATGATGTTTAACTCCATAATATGCTTCATAAGCTGGGGGGAGTGTAGGTAAAGGTAGGCTCTTGGCTTTTTAGGCAGGTACTGAGCAGGGTCACACTTCAGTCTTATAGCAACAGGGACTTGTCTCAAGGGTGCACCAAGGTCCATGCTATAAGTTATGGTGATGCAGACCAAAATGAGTCTAGGTCATTGGAGTGCAAATCTCTTCTTGGTGCTGGAGAAGATTTAGAACCCTATCTGTGAACACTTGACCTGTAAATAACTGTCATGCTTGTGGTTGGGGGACTGGTCATATAGTCCTTGGCCACACAGACTGACATACTATGTTGGATTGCACCTGAGCTCAGAATTGTAGCAACCTCTACAGTGTCAGGGAGATGATAATGTTCCCTTAGACCAACTTCAAGGCTAGCAATGATGTAGGCTGAAACTTGATTCTATCTCACTGGTATGTAGGTCTCTACCTGATGCCAGATCAAGTCTAGAGGCTCCATCTGAAAGCTTTGTTCTGCATCTGAGGGTTTTGAGTTCCAGCTGGTGCTAGATCTCACTGGAGCTTCAAGACAAAGTCTTATGCTAGTTTATGTGCCTTACTTTCTCCCAATTCTTCCTCCCAAGTTAAGAGAGATGTGGTAGAGTAAGTCTCTTTGCCACCTGGATAATGCAGTTTCAACAAATCAATCCACAGCTAGGTAGAAAAGGATGTGGGTTTTTTGCCTACTGGGTTCCACTGCATTGGATCTAGCACTAGATTTCAAATCTGAAGCCTAGACTTCATTCTCTTTTCTTCTGTAGAGAAGAAGGAAATTCCATGCTCCACTGTTTGGAGTTGGGGGAAGGGTGATGCAGGCAATGCTTCCCTTTCTGCCTTTTTAAATCTTTTTTTCTTTTTCTTAAATTAAAATCAATCACTGTGGTTTCTCACATGGTTTTTGTAGCTCTTGGGAAAGTACTTTGATGCATGAATAGCTATTCAATTTGATAATTCTGTGGGGAGACAGTCACTGGAGAGTCTTACCTGCCATCCTGCTGTTCCTCGCCAGCCATTTGAATCAAATACTGTATCAATCAGGATTCAGTTTGTAAAACAGAAAGTAATTTAATTCAGGAAATTACATAATTAAGCAATGCTACAGGCTTAAAAGAGAAAGACTGTACATAATTTAAAAGTCCACTACATTTGGGGGAGTCAAGGAGTTTTAAAAGTGCTATAAATTTCCAGTAATGATCATGGTTACCCTCAACCCCAATTCTAAATGGATGGTAGAAATTCCACAGGGCCACCGTCAATTCTTACCTCTGACAAAATATACATGTGGTGGATGGAAAAATAAGACTGGCTTCTGTTTCTCTTTCACCTCAAAACTTAAATAATTGCAGGTCATTGGTGGATGTGATACAGACTCTTTCTGCAGAGATTTTGTGAAAGATAATTCAACCCCTGAAAGAGAAGAATAGGAGGGAATGGTCCTAAGATACTGACAGTCTGTGTTTGGTCTCCAACCTGCTCTGAAATCTTAGACCCACCCTGGAGGCCCTACAGGAGCCTGCTCTGAGGACTTCTCACACTCATTTTTGTCCCCAAATTGCTAAGCATCATTTATTCTCTGTTAACTAAAACATATTTACTGTCCTTCAAGTATAGATTTTTTTTGTGTATTGTGTCCTTCACAGAATGTTCTAATTCATTTTTGCCTTTCCTGGATAACTACTACTCATTCTTCAAATCTTACAATATACACAATACTACCTCCTTTTGAGCCTCTAAAATAGCTTAAATCACATTATAACATGCTCTTTTGTACTTTGTCCTTTAAATTTCTTAATTATAAATGTGTATTACATTTGGTAAAAGATTAGCATTCATTTCTCACAAGACTTTATCCCCATAAAATATGGTATGTGCTTATTTTGTCTACTACTATTTTTTTCCAGTGAGGTTTTCTTTCTTTCTTTCTTTCTTTCTTTCTTTCTTTCTTTCTTTCTTTCTTTCTTTCTTTCTTTCTTTCTTTCTTTCTTTCTTTCTCAGGACCAAAGTGCACTTTAATAGTGGTTTATGAAATGTTATTACATTTTCTTTGTTGACTCCAAAGGAATGGGCTTTGAGAAAAGAAGCAGAAGGCTGCTGGAAGAGATACTTTTTAAAATATATATTCTTTCAACTTTCAAATCTGAGGAGAATCACAAAGCCATAAAATATTATAATTCTATGGATGCTTATAAGCTGATAGCAAAAATAGTTATAAGTCAACTTTTCCCATTTCAAATCTTATGGATCACAATGTACCTCAGGATTTAGCATATATAGCACCTCCTATAATATGGCCCTAACCTACCGCATCAGTCCCATCCCTCTTCCTCCCTCATTACTATCCAGCTAGAACACTTTCAGCTTTTTCCCACTTCAAGATAGAGGGATGAGATGTAGCTCAGAGGTAGAGCATGTGCTGAGCACATACAAGGCCCTGGGATTTCCAGCACCAAAGGAAAACTTTCTCTGGTAAGACTCTCCCCTTATTCCATCCCCAGAATCCTACAGATTCCTCAGATTTCATTTCAACTGTCATTTCCTGAGGAAAACTTCTTGACCCCCATCCCTCAAACTAGACCAAGACTCCCTATTATACAATCTCATAGCATGCAGTACTTTTCTTTGAAAGCATTTGCCATAATTATAATTAATGGATGAAATAATGAGAGGAAGAGGGAAATTGGTATATTATACTGGGAGTCAGAAAGGAAAGCATTTTTATTCAGTTGTTGAGCAAATATATGTTGGGAACTTATTATGTTCTGGGCATTATGTCACGTACTAGCAATATAGTAGAGGAAGTGGCAGCCCCTCCTCTTCACTATAGTCACCCATCCTGGAGTCCATACTCTGGATAGAACACTAACTCAAGTAGGACAGCATAAAACACGATTGCTTTTCAAGATCCTTCATTTCCTCATCTCATCTAAGTCATGCTCCAGATTGTTAAGCCCCTCATTTCCTCCTAGTCTCCCTGTCCCTTATCATTACTTCCTTCTCTAACCAGGCATGATATGTATTGTCAGTATTTCTCTCGCTGAATCCTCAATTCCATTCCTTTGACATTCTGTGGGATCCACCCAGCAAACTCCAGCTCTTTATCAGTCTGACATCCAAGCTACTAGTCATTGTTGTGAAAAGTCCCGTGTCCATGTGAATTGATATTTCTACCAAGTCATGGTTTTCTTTCTTCATTTGGACTTCCTTGGACCTTCTTATGTCCCAAAAAATTTTCTATGGGTCCTAATCAATTTCCTGTTCCATTCTCATTGCAGATTTTTCAATCTATCCCAATTCATTTATATAATTTCACCCTTATTCCCTTTGCCAATAATCTGCTTCCTTTTTCACAGAGGAAATAGATACCAAGGGTAAACCTTCCAAACAGTAAACTGAAGTACAGAAGCTGAAGGTAAAACTGGCCTTGCTTCCATTCCCCACCCACCATCCAAGTAAAGGTGGTGTCTCCCTTTCTAACTATAAACAGTCCCTTGTGTTGTGGAATGCCTTGCCTTCTTTAGGGTATCTTCAGTCACCTTTATTTCAACCTTTCCCTCTTTTGGCTCATTTTTAAAAATGTACAACTCACTACCAATTAAAAAGAAGGGAAAAGAAAAGAGAAATGCCAGACTTCCCACTTTACTCTACATTCCCTTCTATCTTTATTTCTTCAAAACAAGTTTCTTAAAATAATGGTCTACACTCATTTTTCTTCACTATTCTCCAATCACCCAAATCTGGCTTCCATCTCCAGCACTCTGAAACATTTGCAAAGATCATCAAGTTTCTCTTTGTGACTAAATCCAGTGAATTCCATCCAATCTTTATCTTGCTTAACATCTTTTTTCAGTGATTCAAAATTATTCTTTTCTTCTTGAAATTCTGTTTCTTAAAACTCTCTTTTCTCTAGATTTTAAGGTATTTTCCCCTCTCTATCCATTCTCTTTTTATTCTTCTGCCCTCTCCTTTTTGGTGGAGAGAGAATACCTCTATTTGCTTATTGTGTAAGTGATCAACTATAGGATTCTGCCTTCTCCTTCATTTTTTTTCAGTTTGGCTAAAATTTTTATTATTTTTTATTTTTAAATTTTTTACAGATTGTATTTTGATTCATTGTACACAAATGGGGTAAAACTTTTCATTTCTCTGGTTGTACATGATGTAGTTATACCATTCATGTAATCATACATGTACATAGGGTAATAATGTTTGTCTCATTCTACCATCTTTCTGTCCCCCAAACCCTCTCCTCCCCTCATTTTCCTCTACAACAATCCAATGTTCCCCCATGTTCCCTTGCCCCCCCATATATGAATTAGCATCCACTTATCAGAGAAAACATTTGGTCTTTGGTTTTGGGGGATTAGCTTATTTCACTTAGCATGATATTCTGTAACTCCATCTATTTACCTGCAAATGCCATAATTTTATTCTTATTTATGGCTGAGTAATATTTCATTGTTTGCATATACCACAGTTTCTTTATAAAAATATGGAATACTTCATGAATTTGTGTGTCATCTTGGGCAGGGGCCATGTTTATCTTCTCCGTATCATTCCAATTTTAGGATATGTGCTGCTGAAGCAAGCACTCCAGTGAGGTTTTCTATTATGTTAATTCACCCAGTTTAAAATGTATTGAAATATATTTTATTTTATTTATTTTTTGTCTTTATTTATTTATCTATGTATTTATTTAAATTTATTTATTTATTCACACAGTTCATAAAATCTTACACATACATAGGGTAGTACTGTCTGTCTCAGTCTACTATTTTTCCTGCCCCCATCCCCTCCCATCCCATTTTCCTCCACACCATCCATACTTCCTCCATTGTTTCCTATCCGCCCCCCCCCCCCCCCCATATTAGGTATCAGCATCCACTGATCAGAGAAAACATTCCGGCTTTGATTTTTGGGGCTTGACTTATTTCACTTAGCATGATATTTCTCCAACTCCACCCATTTACCAGCAAATGCTATACTTTTATTCTTTTTTATGGCTGAGTAATATTCCATTGTGTATATATACCACAGTTTCTTTATCCATTCTTCAATTGAAGGGCATTTGGTTGGTTTCACAATCTAGCTATTGTGAATTGAGCAGCTATGAACATAGATGTGGCTGCATTCCTATACTTTGCTGATTTTAAGACGTTTGGGTATAAACTGAGCAGTGGGATAGCTAGGTCAAATGGTGGATCCATTCCAAGTTTTTTAAGGAATCTCCATACTGCTTTCCAGAGTGGCTGCACCAATTTGCAACTCCACCAACAATGTATAAGTGTGCCTTTTTCCCCACATCCACGCCAACACTTGTTACTGCTTGTATTCCTGATAATAGCCATCCTAATTGGAGTTAGATGAAATCTTAGGGTAGTTTTAATTTGCATTTCTCTAATTACTAGAGATGATGAGCACTTTTTCATATATTTGTTAATAGCCTGTATATCCTCTTCTGAGAAGTGTCTGCCCAGTTCCTTAGCCCATTTATTAATTGGGCTCTTTGCATTTTTGGTGTAAAGTTTTGTAAGTTCTTTATAAATTTTGGAGATCAGTGCTCTGTCTGAAGTGTGTGTGGAAAAGATGTTTTCCCACTCTGTAGGCTCTCTTTTCACATTCTTGATTGTTTCTTTTGCTGAGAAAAAGCTTTTTAGTTTGAACCTGTCCCATTTATTGATTCTTCCTTTTATTTCTTGCACTCTGGTGGTCATGCTGAGAAAGTCTGGTCCTAAGCCAACATGAAGAAGATTCGGGCCTACTATTTCTTCTATTTGGCGAAGAGTCTCAGGTCTAATTCCTTGATCCTTGATCCATTTTGAGTCGAGTTTTGTTTCAGTTTTGCCAGCACCATTTGTTGAAGAGGCTATCTTTTCTCCACTGTATGTTTTTGGCACCTTTGTCTAGTATGAGATAACTGTACTTACGTGGGTTTGTCTCTGGGTCTTCTATTCTGTACCATTGGTCTATCTGTCTATCTTGGTGCCAATACCATGCTGTTTTTATAACTATTGCTATATAGTAGAGTTTAAGATCTGGTATTGTGATACCTCCTGCATCATTCTTCCTACCCAGGATTGTTTTGGCTATTCTGGGTCTTTTGTTCTTCCATATGAATTTCATGATTGCTTTTTCTATTTCTGTGAGGAATGTCACAGAAATTTTATTGGAATTGTGTTAAATTTGTACAGCATCTTTGGAAGTATGGCCATTTTGATTATATTGATTCTGCCTATCCAAGAACATGGAAGATCTTTCCATCTTCTAAGATCTTCCTCATTTTCTTTCTTTAATGTTCTGTAGTTTTCATTGTAGAGGTTTTTCACCTCTTTTGTTAGATTGATTCCCAAATATTTTATTTTATTTGAGGCTATTTTGAATGGAGTTGTTTTCCTCAATTCACTTTCAGATGATTCATTGCTTGTGTAGATAAAGGCATTTGATTTATGTGTATTTTATATCCTGCTATTTTGCTAAATTCATTAATTAGGTCTAAAAGTTTCCTGGTGGAGTTTTTTGGATCCTCTAAATATAGGATCATGTCATCTGCAAATAGTGACAGCTTGAGTTCTTCTTTTCCTATTTGAATTCCTTTAATTTCTATGGTCTGTCTAATTGCTCTGGCTAGTATTTCCAGCACAATGTTGAATACAAGTGGTGACAGTGGGCATCCCTGTCTTGTACCAGTTTTTAGAGGGAATGCTTTTAGTTTTTCTCCATTAAGAATGATGTTGGCAGTGGGTTTAGCATAAATAGCCTTTACATTGTTCAGGTATGTTCCTACCATCCCTATTTTTTCTAGTATTTTGAGCATGAAGGGATGTTGTATTTTGTCAAATGCTTTCTCAGCATCTACTGAAATAATCATATGATTCTTAATCTTAAGTCTATTGATGTGATGAATTACATTTATTGATTTCCAGATGTTGAACCAACCTTGCATCCCTGGGATAAACCCCACTTGATCAGAGTGTACTGTCTTCTTAATATGTTTTTGAAAGCGATTTGCCGGAATTTTGTTGAGGATTTTAGCACCTATATTCATCAGATATATTGGCCTACCGTTTTCTTTTCTAGATGTGTCTTTGTCTGGTTTTGGTATCAGAGTCATGCTAGCTTCATAGAATGAATTTGGAAGGGTTCCCTCTTTTTCTATTTCATGAAATACTTTCAGGAGTATTGGTATAAGTTCTTCTTTGAAGGTCTTGTAGAACTCAGCTGAGAATCCATCTGGTCCTGGGCTTTTCTTGGTTGGTAGGCTTTTGATGGCTTCTTCTATTTCATTGCTTGAAATTTATCTGTTTAAATTGTGTATGCCCTCCTGGTTCAGTTTGGGAGGATCATATGTCTCTAAGAATTTGTTGATGTCTTCAAGATTTTCTATTTTATTGGAGTATAGGTTTTCAAAGTAGTTTCTAATTATGTTTTGTATTTCAATGATGTCTGTTGTGATATTTCCTTTTTCATCACAAATTTTAGTAACTTGAGTTTTCTCTCTCCTTCTTTTTGTTAGTGTGGCTAAGGGTTTATCTATTTTGTTTACTTCTTCAAAGAACCAACTTTTTGTTTTGTCAATTTTTTGAATTGTTTCTTTTGTTTCAATTTCATTGATTTCAGCTCTGATTTTGATTATTTCCTGTCTTTTGGTGATGAACTGTTCCTCTTTCTCTAGGGCTTTGAGATGTAAGGTTAGGTCATTGAGTTGTTGACTTTTTATTCTTTTCTTGAATGCACTCAATGCAATGAATTTTCCTCTTAGTACTCCTTTCATAATGTCCCAGAGATTTTGATATGTTGTATCATCATTCTCATTTATTTCTAATAATTTTTTTATGTCCTCCCTGATGTTTTCTGTTATCCATGCTTCATTCAATAGCATATTATTTAGTCTCCAGGTGTTGGAGTAGTTTCTGTTTTTT
>JAJEJO010004415.1:131566-174655 GCA_020662805.1 Glaucomys volans
TTAGCTTTGCTGGATATAGGATTCTTGGTTGACAGCCATGTTCTTTCAGAGCTTGAAATATATTGTTCCAGGCCCTTCTAGCTTTTAGGGTCTGGGCTGAGAAATCTGCTGATATCTGTATTGGTTTTCCCCTATATGTAATCTGTTTCTTTTCTCTCACAGCCTTTAAAATCCTGTCATTATTTTGTACATTAGGCATTTTCATTATAATGTGTCTTGGTGTGGATCTGCTGTAACTTTGTGCATTTGGTGTTCTGTAAGCCTCCTGCAGTTGAGTTTCCATTTCATTCTTCATGTTTGGGAAATTCTCTGATATTATTTCATTGAATGGGTTGTTCATTCCTTTGGTTTGTGTCTCTGTGCCTTCCTCAATCCCAATAATTCTTAAATTTGGTCTTTTCATGATATCCCATGGTTCTTGGAGGTTCCATTCATGATTTCTTACCATCTTCTCTGGGCAACTGTATTTTAAAGATTCAATATTTTGTCTTCATTGTCTGAGGTTCTGTCTTCCAAGTGATTTAGTCTGTTGGTGATGCTTTCCATTGAGCTTTTTATTTGGTTTATTGTTTCCTTCTTTTCAAGGATTTCTGTTTGGTTCTTTTTCAGAATCTCTATCTCTTTGTTGAGGTGATCTTTTGTTTTCTGTAGTTGCTCTTTCAGCTGCTTATTGGAATGGTCAATCATTGCCTGCACTTGCTCTCTTAACTCATCATTTGCTTCTTTGAACATTTTAATCATGAATATTCTGAACTCCTTTTCTGGCATTTCTTCTACCATGCTGTCATTGGATTCTATTAGTGTAGAATCTTGGTTTGTTTGGAACACTTTCTTCCCTTGTTTTTTCATGTTGTTCATGTATCTTCCCCTCTAGCAATGCAGATCTAGGGTATTATAGTTTCTGCCCTATAGGCTAAGTGACCCTATAGTTTTCTGAAACCTCTTCTTTAAGGGGGGGGGAATCAATATTAGCAACCCCCAGTACAGACAATATGCAGCTGTAAACCAAATAGCCCCTATGAAGACTATTATTAGTCTTTTTGTTACAATATTGTTACAATATTGTCATAATAAACAGAGAGGATGAGTTCTGTTATTATCTACAGTATAACAAACATATTTGCAATGAGGACTACAGTTTCTAATGGAGGACAAAGAGGATAGGGAGGGGTGTAGGCTGTAACTGTTAACAGTGTAAGAAAAGAGTATGAAGAAATTCTAGATCAATGGAAGAGTGAGAAAAAGCCCTAGAGGAAAGTGGTAAACAAAAGGAAAGTACAGAGCAAGAAAAGTATAGAAATAAATGTTTAAAAGCTATCACAAAGGAGAAAAAAATATACACTATAACCATCATATCCTATTCAAACCTCCCAGTCTTTAGTAGCCTGAGGCATGAGAGGTACCTGACAATGAGCTTCCAGTCTCCAGTGGGTGTCTCAGGATGGGATTTGCCCCACCTAATGACAGTTTTTGCAGATAATCCAAAATGGCTGCACTGGTTTCCAAACGTGTTGGCAAATGGTGAGCTACAGTGCAGGGCGTGGGCACTGAGTCTGTGTGGGGTGCAGTTGGTCAGGCTGGACCCCTGGAGGTGGTGTGTTGTCAGTCAAGCTGGGAGTCCTGGAGGCAGGGTGCTGTCAGTAGGGCTGGTGGTCCTGCAGCTCCTGGCTTTTTTTTTTCCCCCAAATGGCAGCAGCCATGTGAAACCAAACCTGTGGGTAGTGTGATGGTGAAATTCCCAGGCAACAGCAGGCAGCTGGCTATCCACTGACGGTCTGCAGGCTCCACAGGCTACTGGTGGATGATCGGCAGATGAACCTCGGTTGGTGGGTGTAGGTGAAAGGCAGGCAATGGCAGGCCAGAGGCAGGCAAACAGGCAAGTCTGAAATATATTTTAAATAAAAATATTAAAAAATGTTTTCTAATGATTTTTTAAGAATTCATCATTACTTTCATTTTTATCTTTCTAAATGAAGAAGTAAAGTTACTCTAGCATGACTTTTGATTAATTGTTGTTTTAAAAAATCAATTTAGAGTTGGGTATGGTGGCACATGCTTGTAATTGGAGTGATCTGGGAGGCTGAGGCAGGAGGACCGTGAGTTCAAAGCCAGTCTCAGTAACTTAGTGAGGCACCTAGCAACTCAGTGGAACCCTGTCTCTATTAAAATATAAAGAAAAGGGCTAGGGATGCAGTTCAGTGTTTGAGCAACCCTGGGTTCAATCACCAGTGCAAAGAAAAAAAAACAATTTTGAGACTTTCATATGAAAACTAAAATTATTGTATTTTGGTAGATGTTATCTAGCAATGGAATAGACAATGGAGTCAGATTTAATAGCACTTATTAAATTGTACCATGGTAATTCTTCTCTATTGCTGTAGAAAAGGAAAAAGAGTAAAATATCTTCTGCCTTCTAGAAATTGAAATTTAGCTTATCAATACATGAGTATAAATAAGACAATTACACAAATAATTATAATACTGAACAAATTGAGGTACTGTTATGCTATCCAGCTTATCACTTGGAATTGATTTGGTAAGACACTTATTTTGTTAAAAGCGTTATATTTGAATCTAACTGGTTTATATGAAACTGTTGTTATTGTTCATAGTTTTGTTTGATTTCTGATCATAAATCAAAACATCAAAGAATGAAGTCTAACTTTAATTAACAAAACAAATATCAGGAATTTACGACCTATAAATTGACAACAGTATGGTGCTTGAGTAAGGTTCATTCGAGGCATCTGTTATTTGAGCGAGGTTGTCTTTTGGACAGGTTAATTATCTCTTCCTCCAGGTTCTCTAAGCACTGTTTTTAAGTTAGATTTTCAGGTAGCAACAAACTCAGACTTCATTATCTCAGGACCTCAAGAAAGGTCTTCACTGAATTACTTTTATTGTTAACACTGCAGCTTTTGTAGGAGAACAATGTCCATTTTTCATAAAAATATGTGAAGACATAGTCCATTATGTTCTATGATGTTCCTAACAGAAGAAACCACATGTTAAAGTCTCCATTCAGTTTTAAGCCAAGAAAATGTTCGTGTCTGCAGGCAACCTTGGGAGGACCACGTTTTTCCTTTTTGCCTTAGCTGCCAAGATGAACAAACATAAATTTAGTGTTTATCTGCTGTGATTGACTCATCACAGGTGACTGATAATAGTGATTCTTCTTTTCCCGTAAAGTGCTTTTCTTTTTGGCAGGCCTTGAGAGGAATGCTTAACAGAATTGCTGTAGACTGCATTGAAGCTGATTCAAATTCTTTAAGAAAAAAACAAAACACAACAAAACATAACAAAAAAGCAGTAAGCGTAAATACTAAATAAGTAAATATGATAATTTCATAATAGTGTTATTAAATGAATAATGCATTAAGTATCTATGAAAGTTTACCTTAATTTTATAAAACAAAGGCAGTAACTTCACTTTTATATATTCCTCTATTATAACAAATGATTCATTTAAATTTCTTTATATATCCATTCATCTACTCAAAAGTATATTTCTTTGTGAGTCCATTCATCTGTGCATGAGGACTTATCATTTACTAGTTAGCACACTAGCTGTTGCTTATAATGGTATTGGTATGATATACCAATAAAGGTATAATTAGTGTTAAACCTACAGAGATGAAATATTATGAAAAATATTAATTTGGGTGCAAATTATTACACTTCACTCTTAAGTTCACCAAAAGGATAAAATCTTCTCAAGAAAAACTGAATCAAATGTTAGTTGAAGGATAATTTATTATTACAGCAACAACTAGAAAGTAAATATGCAAAATTTAAAGAGTTAACAGAAAAAATTATATTATAAAATAATAATTCCATTGTGTCACACATGAATCTATTTACTGAACTGTTTCTGGCTTTAAATAGGAATCACTAGCATTAATGTAGATCTTTGTAAGAATTTTCTTTTCATGTCCTAAAACATCAGAATTTCAATCATTTTTAAATAAAAAGAGATATTAATGACATTTATCACTTAAATTAGCATATCTAAAAGTAGTAAAAGTGTTTTAAACTTAAAATAAGTTGAAGTACTATATTGATACAAAATATCAGAAAATCATAAAAGCTACTGGTTTTGATTTTGGAAACATGCTTTAATATATAATATAAGGTGACATTTCGAAGCTTTCTCTTTATCTCTTTGCTTGTTTTAGAATATCAGCACAGAATGATAAACCAATTTAATAAATAAGTAAATATACGAAATGTAGGGTATCTAGTCAAACAATGCTCATTCAATATTTAAAATAGCTTGTTTATACTGTATCTCTATGATATAACTTTTCCTGTGTCAGAGAGGTATCATTGGAATAAAGATATATCATGAAAATTTTAATTTTACATTTGAAGAGTAGGTATATTAATATAGATAAGGTAAAACTCACAGTGAAATTACCACAGAAGGAAGTAAATTATATAATAAGTAAAGTAATATGCCCAGCTATATGGAAGTTTTAAATGTTTATGTACTAAGCAACAAAATTACAAAATATGTAAAATAAAACTGATAAAAGAAGAAATATGCAAACACATAATTATAGTTGGGAACACTGAACACACTCTTCCCCATAATTAATAAAATAACTAGGCAGAAAATCAGCAAGAATATAAAAAAACTGCTAGGCACAGTGGTACATGCCTGTAATCCCTGTAGTTCTGGAGGCTGAGGCAGGAGGATTGCAAATTCAAAGCCAGCTACAGCACAAAGCGAGGTGCTAAACAACTCAGTGAGACCCTGTCTCTAAATGCAATACAAAACAAGGCTCAGTGGTCAAGTGTCCCTAAGTTCAAACCCTGGCACCCCCCCCCAAAAAAAAAAGAATATATAGAAATTTAGCAACACCATCAACTATCAGCCAAAAGGACTCAATTGACACTGATGGAACTCAACATCCAACAACATAGAGTTACACACTTTTTTCATGTGTCCATATCTACCCTGGACATAATTTCTCAACAAATGGAAAATACTTAAATCAAATGAATTGTTTGCTGAAAAAATAGAATCAATTTGGAAATCAAAATGAGAAAGGTAGTGGGAAGATTCACCAAAATCCAGGAATTAAACAAAATACTACAAACAACTTATTTGTCAAACAGGCATTCTCAAGAGAAATTTTAAAAGCTATATTAAATGAAATGTAACTACAAATTAAACCTCAGCATTTGTAATACACAGGAAATAGCTCTAAGAAATGTATAGCCCTAGTTGTTGTATATATTAAAGAAGAAGCCATGATTCAAAGTAATAACTTTACTTTCTATCTTGAAAACCTAGTAAAAGTAGTGCAGAATAATTACAGAATAAAATATATAATAAAGATAAGAGCAGATATCAATGAAATTGAAAACAAAAAACTAAGTAAAACAAAAAGTTGGCCTTTGGAATAAATCAGTAAAACTGACAAACTTTTACCAAGAATAACAATACAGAAAGTACAAATTACCAATATCAGAAATGGAATGGTGGATATCACTACAGATACAATGGATATCATAATAAGGAAATATTATGAGCAATTCATTCTACACATGAAATTCTGAGAACTTAGATTAAATGGACCAATTCCTTGAAGAACACTGTTATGGTTAGAATATGTGGTGTCGCCAAAAAGCTTTTATTAATGCAGGAATATCCAGATGTAAAATGATTATGAGAGTTGTAACCTAACCTATTCCAGTTTGAATAGAACGATTGGGTGGTAACTGTAGGCAGCTGGGGTATGGCTGGAGGTGTGTTCTAGAAGGACTGTTCCCATCAGCCCCTTCTCCATCCCCCTCTGCTTCCTGACCCCACCATGAGCTGAGCAATTTTCCTCTGCTGGGCCATTCCTCATGATGCTATACCTCACCTTGGGCCCAGAGAAATGAAGTTGGTCAATATGGACTGAGATCTCTGAAACCTTTTTCTCCTCTAAGTTGTTTTTGTCATATATTTTGTTCACAGTGATGCAAAAGCAAGCACAATTACCAGAGCTTCCCAAATACAAAAAAGAAAACTTGAATATCCTGTAAGCATTAAATAAATTACATTTCTATCTAAAACTTCCCCCCCAAAGATATCATCAGTCTAAAACAGTTTTCCTAAAATGGTTTCTACTAAAAATTTAAAAAATAATTCATACCAATTCTATAAATAACTTTGACAGAATAAAAAAGTATACACTTTCTAATTCATTTCTTGAAAATACTATTATGCTGATGTTAAAATAAGACAACAAAAATTATACATCATAACTAAGTGGAGTTTATTACAGGCATGTAAAGTTTGTTCAAATTCTGAATTTAGTTCATCAGTACAATCTGCCATATTAATGGACTACAGAAGAAAATCATGATTATATAAATTGATGCATTAAGAGTATTAAATAAAATATTTCAGAATAGGAATAGACAGAAACTTCACTGTGACAAAATAATATATGCAAAAAATCACAATATTAGCATCATATTTAATTATGAAAGTCAGAATGATCTGTCTGTATGATTTCTACTAAGGAAATAATGTATTTCTCATAATTCTTATTTAACAGAATAGAATACCTGGAATATTGCCATTGCAATAAGGCAAGAAAAATATATTAAAAACACACAAATCAGAAAGGAAGAAGTAAAGTGTTTCCATTAGCAGAGGAAATTATTATTTACATAGCAAATCCCAAGAAATGTACCAAAATCCTTCTTGCAGTAATATTTAATTTCAGTAGCATCACAGCAGTGAATATATAGATATGAAAACTAAAATCCAGTACCCTTACAATCACTTTAAGAGAGAGACAGAGAGAGAGAGAGAGAAAAGACTAGTACTAGAACATATAAGGAACTTTTCCAAGTCTTCAAGTCTTTATATGTAAAAATTTTCTCTTAGAAAATAGATAAAAGACATGATGAAACATTCCATTGAAGAGAGTATCAAGTGGAAAATAAGTATATGAAAAGACCTTTAGCATCGTTAGATAATAAATAGTAACAAATCTAATCAATAATGATATATCACTATATTTATCAAAATGCCCTATATCCAAATGGCTAAATCTAAGAAAAAATTGTGACTAAAATATCAGTTGCTGTTGAGGATGCAGAGAAAATGACTGACTTATAATTGACACCAGTTATATGTTAAAAGGTCCAGCTACTCTGAAACAAACAAAAAAAATGGTATGTTCAGTAAAATAATGTAGCTATCATTCAACCTAACAAATGTCATTCCTGGCAAAATGAAAACATTTACACATAAGCTTACACCATAAATGACTATCATAGTTACACCAAACTGGAAACAGTTTAGATATCCAATGGGTGAAAGGTTAAACAAACTGTAATACATAACCATACGTGATACTTTGTAATAAAAAGAACAAAGTATTGAACAACCTGGATGAATCTCAGGAGATTTATGTTTGGTGAAGTAGGTCATTCCCCATACTGTGTGATTCCACTTTAACAATGAAAAAAAAAAAAAATACAGAAAAGAAAAAAAGAGTATTGGTTATCAGGGATTAAGAAGTAATTGGAAGCTGGAGAAAACTGGGTGTGGTTATAAAATAGCAACATGAGACATTCTCATGAATACTAGAGCATTCTATATCTTTACTGTACTATGTAAACACTTTTGCTGGGATTAGTACTATAGTTTTGCAAGGTGCTACCATTGTGGAAAACTGGATTAAAGATTTATGTGATCTCTGTATAATTTCTTGTAACTGCAAGTGAATCTAAGATTATCTTTAAAAACTTAATTAAAAACTTACATATGTTTTAAATAGAAGGTTAGTTCTGACTAAACAGGGATGAAGTTGGAGTTACCTTTCATGAAGTTAAATATAAGTGAAAATATTCAAAATGTAGTACAGAGAAAAAGAATAAAAACCATGAAAATATAAGAGATATCAGGTATAAAGTGGGAAATTAAAAACAAAGGAGAGAAGAGAGTGCATGGAGCAGAAGTAATATCTGAAAAAAAATACCAAAAGTAATTTTCAAAATCGATGAAAGATTTCAAGCTACACATTTAAAATACATTTGGAAATTGTTATTTAAAGTAAATACAAAGAAAATACACTTAGTCCCATTAAAGTAAAATTACTAATATCTGTATTAAAAAAAAAATCTTAAGAGATGCCAGAGAAGAAAAACAGCATATACTACCTTAAAAGAGGTGAAACTAAAGCTGAGTCTTCAGCACGAAGGGAGCTATAAAACAAGCAGATGCTACAATCAAAACGCAGAATGAAAGTAGTTGGCTAAATCACAAATTTTATCCTCAAAAACATATTATTTGAAAATGAATAATATTTCTACTTCTGAGCCACATGGAATTTGTAACACACAAATGCTCTAGCTGTGAAGAACTAGGGTGGGCAAGGGAACAGGAAGAGGCAGCAGAGAACTGTGGGAACACAGGAAGTAGAGAAATCAGTTCTGCAGATAGTTGAGCTAATTCTCCAGGATTGTTTTTCCCAAGGAACCATGGTTGATTTTGAATGCAGACAACAGTAGTCTGAATATCCAAGATTGCTCTTATGAGAGTGTCATTATTAGGGACAAAGAAGCCAGCTGAGTATTTGCTAGCATCCCAGGATTAGAGTGACATCAAGACTTGGAAAGCACCAGTCATGGGACTGATTTCCTTCTCAACTTACTGTTTGAAATTAGAAACTCCAAAGAGGATTGGAGGTTAAAAAGACAAAGTGATAATTTTTGAAAATTATAACAAAATGAATGGCAACTTTGCAGTAGTGAGGTGATAATGATTAGAATTTCAAAATTCTACAAAAGAAAAATTGTGAATAGTCAGATCCTCATTTAAAAATCCCCAAGTGATTCACCTTAATTTCGCTATGCTCCATCCTCTTACTGCAACATCAACCAAGAGACATATTTGAAAAAACAAAACAAAACTGGATTTTAATAATTTTAATGTAATGCCCATAATTCAGTTATTGGATGAGAGAGAAAGAAAAAGAATAACTCAAGCTAGAAAAAGACTATAAAGTTGCCCAGATAAAATGTTCAGGCATAGAGCTTAAATAACTGTAACAAATACATCATATAAAAAAGAATGAAAAATGACAGATGAAAATGTGGAAATTCACAAGAGCATTAGAATCTATGAAAAAATCAAATAGACATTCTAAAACTGGAAAAAATTGAAGAATTCATTGTGGCTTTAAAAGAAGAATGGACACTGAAGAACATTTTACTAATGAGCTGGAACACTGCAGAATTTTAAAAAATCCAAACTGAAGCATAAGCAGAGCAAGAAATTGAGAAAACAGCAGGAAGCACAAGAGATATGTGCAAGAGTGGGGAGAGATACAATATGTTTAGTTGGAGTCCCAAAAGGAAAGAAAGAGAGAGAAAAGAATATATATCTGGAGAGAGAGTAGCTAAGAATATTCAAACTGATAAAAAATATTTAACCACAGATTGAAGATCAGAGAACCTCTAAATGTATAGTTTGTAATAAAATACAAGAAAGCAAAGTTTATTAAGTACATTGTAGTCAAACTACTCCAAGGAGAAAATTTTAAGACAGTTCTATCAAAAGATCAACAGTGGGATATAAAACTCACTTACTGATAGAAAAACGAAAGCTAGAAGAAAATAGAATGCCATACTTAATGGTGATGTCTGATGTTCAGGCTTTTGAAAATATTCTCCAAAGATATAAAAAAAAGAAATGTCATTTTAAAGAAAATAAATCTCACATGTGTCATTGATAAAATGAAAAAAGAAATTCTAAATGGTTATATATTTAAACAATTGTTTATTGATGGCATACAATATTATAACATATTTATTGTTGTTGGAAATTTTTAAAGCAAAAGCATATTTAACTTTGGAAAATTATAGCATTTGCATTATAGTTTTTAAATGTGGTATGAGTGCTAGTTTGTTTAGATGGAAAAGTTAAGTGAAAAATGTAAACTCCCTTTATTCAGAATATAAATATAAATAAAATGATGTACAAATCAAATAAATTACGCATGATGAGAAATAAGAAATTTGTTTGCTGAAAGCTGATATTCTTTTACCTCACATAGCATTTTGTCCACAATTTCTCCTATCAATTGTAGAGCAGAAAATTTAAAACTATACTTAGCACAAAGTGAGCAAGCAGCAAATATTTTCTGAATATATTTTTTGAAATGTAAATATCATTAGTCCATAAGTGCAATTCCAATTAATGCCATAACCTTAGTTCATCAAACTTAAAATACATGAAAATGCACAAATATTAAATACATATACAGGTATCAGAAGGTGTTCCTTGAAAAGCAAATTGAAAATCAATCAGGGTTTAGATTGGTGACATTTCTCATTCCAGTCACCCCTAAAAGACTGCAATATGTGATGTAATTATTATCAGCATTTACCCTGGAAACAGTTGATCCATTGTTTAGTTTGTATTTGGAATTGAGTCAAGGAAAATATCAGATAGAAAAAAGTTCTGTGGTGATTTGCAGTTTTTGAATGTAACTCTTGCTTGTAAACCCAGCTGTATGATTGCCTCCATTTAATCTTTTTCATTTTTAAAAAGCCACCAGTTATCTTGAAAAATAAAATAAGCCTCTTTTTCAAAGATGAAAAATTGTATCTTAGTGTAGATGTACATAATGCCCCAATCCTGATAACAAAAATGGAATAAAGAAAAATTAAAGACATTTAAAACTTGGCTCTTACAGGATGCATTCACGTTCCTTCAACTGACTTTATATAAATGAACAAAAAAGAAATAACACACTCCAAAATGCAAGGAAAAAATACAGCAGGAGGGCTGAGTTAGGAAGAAATGTGGAGGGAGGAGGGTGGTGCTGGACCAAAGACAGGAAAGTCATAAGCTGGCAAGAGAGATCAGAACAAAATGAGCATATATGGAAGAAGCAGTGTGACTTTGGCACTTGCAGACTATCTCAGATGCTGTATTTGGTACTTAGGTTATGTTCAGTTAGCTGTTTGTGGGTTTTCAAAATTAGGAGAACATGCAAAGCTCCCACCAGGATGGATATGTGAGAGGTGAGAAACAGATTTTCAGGCTTCTATCCCACATTTTTCCTTAAAATTCACTACACACAAATTACAAGAAAAAGGAAGAGCCTGAAATATATTGCAGGGTACAAAAGAACCATGTGTTGTGGTCATGCTTGCCAGTACTTAAGATTTGGGTTCCTTTATAATTTCTTCTTTCAGTGACATAGAATATGATTGAGTCATGTATATTTTCCAATGTGATGTTTTATATTTGTCAAAACGATGCTCTTGTTTGCAAAATTAATCTACACTCAGAATCAGGGTCATTTTTTCAGTAGAGTTAAATTTACATTTTGTCCCAAGAATCATGTTTCTTACTGTTTTTTATACAAATGTACACAAAAGAAATAGCCCACAAATCAAGAATACTAGCATATGAGGTCTCATTTGTAGCTAGGCAAGAAATAATGCCTTACAAGAGAATCATGTTACTTCCCTGCCATAGTCATTTTTTTTATCCTCTATTTTAATAGCCTTAAAGTAAATTCCACAATCTTAAGCAAGGTACATAAAGACTTTGCAATCTGGATCCTGCTTACACACATTTCTCTCTCTCTCACTCTGAGGTACTTACAAAGTAATAGCATAAAAAGAGCTCACATTACCAGGCACAGTGGTGTATGTCTGTAATCCTAGCAGCTCTGGAGGCTGAGGCAGGAGAATCATGAGTTCAAAGCCAGCCTCAGCAATTTAGCAAGGCACTGTGCAATTCAGCAAGACCCTGTCTTTAAATAAAATATTACAAAAGGACTAGGAATGTGGCTCAGTGATTAAGTGCCCCTGTGTCAATCCCTGATATTCCAAAAAAAGAAGAAAAAAAAAAGTCACATTTATTGAGTGCTGACTATAAGCCAAGAATCCTTCTATTATTCATGTTAATTCATCTAAATCAAATTTAGATATAGATATCATTCTTTTCCCCACTTTTTAGATGAGGAAATTGGCACAGAGAGAAAATAAGTAATTTGTTGCAATTGTATTCATAATAAATGGCAGAGGCAAAACTCAGCAATGATGTGCTTTCTCTTACCTCTGAGTCTTGAACAGGAAACATTTCTCCTACATGCTCCTACAGCTTCTCCCAGGTTTAATTTCCTTTTATGAATTAATTGCACCTTATTATTTCCACCTTATTTTTTTGTTCATTGGAATATAGTTTTTCACTGAACATGTCTTTATTCTTTTCAGGGATGATTTAGTTCATCACTGTATTTCCAGCCTCTAAAATAATGCTTCAATATTCATATTGGTAAGCCTGGTGTGGTGGTGCATGCCTGTAATCCCAGCAGCTTGGGAGGCTGAGGCAGGAGGATCACAAGTTCAAAAGCCAGCCTCAGCAAAAGCAAGTCTCTAAGCAACTCAGTGAGACCCTGTCTCTAAATAAAATACAACATAGGACTGGGGATGTTGCTCAGTGGTTAAGCACCCCTGGATTCAATCCCCAGCACTAAGTATATACATATATACATATATATGAATATATATTCATATTGGTTATTAACTCTGATCCATGAATACTGTTAGATCCTTAGTAAGTCTCAATAGATGAAAATAATAAATCAGCCACATAAGTAATCAGGTTAGTTTCAAGAGCAATGTGATGAAATGGTCTTTAGGTCATGTCTTGATCTTTTGATGACACTCTCTTCTCTTGTGAATTTTTGTAAAGCCACAAATTATTATTTTTCCTACTGATTTTTGGTGATGCTTTCCACCATTGGATTAATTTAAATCAAAACTTTTCTAAAAATAACTCATTTGGAGGTACTGGATCAACTACTTAATCCTTATTATTTCACTATTTAGGTTCCCTCTATTTCTCTTTCCCTCTGGCTGCAGGAGTTAGCCACACTGTCTCTACTCCCCAAGTTACAGATACCTTTCCAAGTTAAGTGAAAATGCAAATATTCCCTGAACAGGAAAACTTAACAGTCTTGTCTCCTGCTTTAAGAATTATAGAATCATTTAAATGTGAGTGCTGAATTAGATGCTTCCTCATATCTCACCTCTTGGAAGGCAATACATTCTTGTAAAGATTAGCAAATTCACAAGATGAACTATTTTTATCATGGAGTATTTTCAAGGCAGATAGACCCAGGATGATGCATGTTTAGGAGCTCAAGGTCAACAGAGGAAAAGATGATACCATGTGGGGCATGAAATGAAGCAGACAAGGCCAGTATTAGAGAGATAGGCCAAAGACCGCTATTAGCTTAATAGACAAGAATCAAATTGAAGCTTTTTACCCTATGTGATAGAGGTAAATTTGGGATAAATTCCTCAATAAATTGTATTTTTCTACCCCCAATTGCTTTATAATGACTTCAATTACAGTGAATGAGGTCTGGGTGAATACTATTTATATGTGCACATAATTGCACATTGATTCAAGCCTAAAATAATCCCAGAGAAGGAGAACAGAGTGTTATCTAAAGATCAAGGCATGGTGTGTGGGCTGATAGTATAGAGTAAAGAACATGAAACACTAAGGGGAAATCACCTAAAAGGTTTTGTATAGTAGAGAAAAATGGGCAGTGAGTCTACTCAGAATAATGGGAAAGAGTAACAGTCCCATGACATCTGACATGTGACTATAATCATTAAGTTCCTGACACTCATTTGAATGCCAAATCACTTCATCTGATGATACCATAGTACCAAATAAACTACTTTAAAAGAAAGAACTTCACATCCCTCATGTCTCTGGATTTCTGCAAGAGTCCACCTACTGTTTCCTACTATGCCCTATAAACATCTGCAATGCCTGATGAAAACAGCAATGGATTGGACATATTCCAACTATCTTTCCAGTCAAGAACTGGCAAACCAAGAGTCCTGTGCCTTATCTATCCATCCTGATCCAGAGCCAATTTACCAACTCAGTTTCCCTAGCCAAGGTTATTGATTTATAATCTTTAAACATTTCATTCTTTTTCGTCTCTGTGATGTTCTCCTTAAACTTTACCCTTTACCAAATTGTCATTTCTTTTCTGATCTATTTGAACAATACTGCTTAAAAATAATTGAGACTACTTAAATTTACAAGATTAGTTTAGGAGAAAAAAAAGGTCCTAGAAACAGAGGCATTCCTGACCAAAGATAGTTTGGAATGCTCCAGACCCCACAGGTTGCAGGTTACACTTATTGCCATAGAAAAGGAAGTGGCATACAGAACCAAATTCTTTGGCCATAGTGGGAATTTGAGACTTTGTCTTATTTGGTGTTTTTTTTTTTTTTTTCTTGTTGTTGTTGTTGTTGTTGTTGTTGTTTTAAGCTCTCAGTCTCTGATTGGCTGGGACTTAGTTGCTTAGGATACAATTTACTTGTACGTCAAGTTATGGTAAGGTTTACCGTGTATTAGGCCAGCCTTATTCACATACAGAAGCTGCTTGAGACTGTATATTTTGGTTCAGCAATACTTAACCCTTAACAAGAATTACTGTTACATTTATTTTCCTTTGAAGTCCATTTTGATCCATTCCATGAAGTAAAACTGCACTTTTCTCCTTATGCCCTTTCAAAACTAAATACCTCGTTCCTTGATTTAAGCATATATGATAGCTTACTCTATGTGTTTATGTGCAAACTAAACTGTCTATGATATGATTTAAGTGCCTTAGAGGTTTAAGAATATTTAGCAATAGTGGAAAATTAAAAAAAAAATTGCCTTTTAAAGAATAAATCAATCTATCACACAATAATAATAATTTCTGCCTTTGTAATTTTCCCTTAGCTCAACTTGCAATAAGAACATCTGGTGTATACAAAGGGCTCTTGATACTTCATAATGTGTGGAAAGATTTTTTTTTAGAAATATGGGAGAAAACTTGTATATATTCTCTTTTATGATGATTATACAAGAAGAATTATTTCTCTAATCTGAGAATTATTAAAATTTCTGAAGCATTAATAACCTCATAAATAAAATAAGTACAACTAACAACAGTTATAACTTAATGGAAATGATAGGAATTAAAGAATACTACCTTCTATTCTTTACTCTCTGAATTCTTTTCTCCAAATGACAAATTTCCTTTGCATTCTCTTCTGAATCCATTGCAATTAAACATAGCTTGATATTTGGAGGAATAAACTACAGATTCAGAATGCAAAAATGCTAGACTGTTTAAAAAAGTGCATTACAAAAAGAAAATAGGAGATGACCAGACCTAGTTTAGCACATCAAACTTTCAGACCCTTTTCTGAGGCTTGCTTTGTCTTCAAAATAGGAAATGCAGTCTGAAGACATTGAGGCAGGGATGGTTTTACAAGGTAATCAGCAAAATGTAGAAAGGAAGGCCTTTCTTTCTTTATTTCAAGAGTTCATTTAAGAGGACATGACATCCATCTGGGAAAATAGGGAAGATCAATAAATAGGTTACAGAATTTGTCCAGGATATTAAATCCTTCCTTTCTTTTTTTCCTTTTCTTCCACCTCCTACTCCACCTCTTCCTCCTCTCCCCCTACTTCTCCTCCTCCTCTTTCCCTTCTCCTTCTCCTCTTTCCCTCTCCCCACACCCCCATCCAAATCTCTTCTCTGGAATGTGTCTCTGGGGAGCACCTGGGCCCTCCTGCATGGCTTGTTAATTGGTGTTGCTTTTTGAAACTTCATCACATTTGGAAACTCCAGAAGGGCACAGATGGGCTCAACACAGCCACAAAGGCATCACCTGCCTGGAAACCCAGTCCCACTATGCCTTGGACCCGTAGCCTTATCGTTTGGCCTGTGAAACCACACTCGTCTAGCATCTTGCTGTCATTCCAAAACTGGTCCTCCTTATAGGGCCACTGCTGATTGGGTGGCTGAGAATGCTATGGACAACACTTCAATGGGACATGGCACTTGAATGGTATATGTGAAGACCATGGTTCTATAGTGGTCATGGGGAACACGTAACTTCCCATGGCTGCACTACCTCTGCGCTCTGCACCAGTGGAGCCTGATTCCCCTCCTGGAGAAACCAGGGAGGCCAGAATCCTGAGCTTTACCTGGCTCTTGACCCTTCCTGTGGCCCCGCCTCTTCATGACAAATCTTTAAGATTTAAAAAGAGTGTGCAGTGTTTGACGTGGCTGTGAGGTGTTTTAGACATTAACTGTTTTTTGTGGTAGGTGAGATGTTTAACTTTTATAATATGTGACATTACAGTTTTGTTGATTGTGTAAAGGCTAACTTCCTTGTCATTGAATATATATATATATCTACACAGAGAATGATCCATTACATTGGGACCAGACACTATCCTAGGAAGAGTCCATAAATAAACTCTTTAAGATTACTTTTAATACTTACTGATTGATTTTCAGAAAGTGGTGTTTGCTTTTGAGAATTTTCTGCAAATAGTTGCTCCTATCTTCAGGTCAGTTTCAATGTTAACTTACTTTCATGAACTTTAAAGCACATAGAAGTTTGGTAGGTCCTATTTGGGGAAATGATTTCCCATTTTAGTTCTTATTATTTTATTTGTTTTATTTAGTTCTTAGTAGGTACATTTTCACAGAACAGAAAAGCTTATTGCTGTTTTTTTATAAATATTTAAACTTACTGCTAGAATTTCAATTTTAGAAGAATTCATATTAAAATTTAATATTAAAATATTATTTTAAAGATCAGAAAAAATTAGTAAAATTGGTTGGACATGGTGGCACACCCTTGTAATCCCAGTGACACGAAGGCCAAAGCAGGAGAATCATGAGTTCAAAGTCAGCCTAGGCTCTGAACATCTCAGGGAGACCTTGTCTCTAAATAAAATACTAAAAAAAAAAGGGAGCTGGGGGTGTAGCTCAGTGGTTAAGTGCCTCTGGGTTCAATTCAGGCAACACACACACACACAAAAGTAGAATTGTATTCTGCATCCCTATAATCAGTATAATAGAGTCCTGACCTTCTCTGTAGTCAGTTCCTTGCTCTATATCCCATAGCTTATGAATGTGTGAGTACTACTTTCTGCTCACACTTACTGGGTGACAAATGAAAAGTATTAAATTAAACAAATTTAAGCAAAACAAATGGAGTATATTCACTCTGAAAGGTCCAAGGAAGAAGTTGTCCTAAGGCACGCAGAATGCAGGGAACCAAATAGGCTGTTGTTTATGCCTCTGAATTTTTTCTCCCTTTCCTTAGTCTCCTTTTTCCATTTTGAATTTTCTCTGAGTTTAAATGATATTTAACCTAAATCATTGGTACAGTTAGAAGTTTCAGTTGAAGATAATTTGCAAGAAAGCATCTCTTGCAAATACCTTCCACAAATGACAGAGATAACCTGCACTGACTTGGGTGAATTCATGGTTTGCTTTCTTAAGGTTTAAAGTTTCCTATTAGGCTTTTGGTCATGTGCTCAGACCTCTATTTCATGTATGGCAGGAAATCATATACTTACTTTGAGTTGTACATATAGGTATTCAGGTCAGACAGAAAATTGACCATATCTACTAATCTCTTATTTGCTAGCATTCGCATGTTTTTCTGCCCTGGTATACTTCTACCACAAACTGGTATAGAAACATTTCAAAGTCTCCCTAGTATGTTATAACCTAATATTTCATGAAATTAATACATTCAGCTCCGAGTTCAAAGCTTTTAACTAAAAACCTTATTTTTTGTACAGAAAAAGTCCTTATGTTTTGTACCTCAGAGGTAGTCCACCCTATTACACTCCAAGCATGTTGGTGAGTAAGGAAAATTTCTTCAGTGGAAATCCATTTAGACAGTGCAGATGGAAAAAGAATGTATCGTATTCACTGTCCATGCAAGGAGCAATATCCCTTATGTTGATACAGCAAGGACACCCTGCTTTTCAGTAGAGAGTCTCCTTGTCAATCTGGCTGTTCCAGATTAACCAATTTTGAAAGGTTTCACTTTTGTTTAGTTTCTTATAAAATCATATTTGAGATTCATTTCATATGAGTTAGGCTATAAAGACAACAACCCTTATAACTTTGTTGGCTTCCCATGAATTTGTCTTCATTCATTGAGAAAATTAGCAAAGTCAAGGATCCAAAGGATTTTTATCTGTATCCCAGACAATGTATTTGTCTCTTGCCAATAGCCATTGCAAATACCATGCTTATGTCCCTTGACAGTAGTGTAATGGCATCTGAGTCTTCATCTCAAAAAATATTACATAAATATACCTCTGCCTGAAAGTGAATCTCAATAAGCTACTCTCTTCTCTTTCAAGTGTATACTTAGTTTTTATCACTTGTAGTCAGTTTATGTAAATTAGAAGTATGCTTGGGAGATATCCATGGTCAAACCATAGCTCCCTTTTGGAACTTACCTTGCCTCTTGTTTTGCTTTCAGCTTTCTTCCTTTAGTGTGGTGCTTAGAATGTGAATATTTCAGCTCTAAAATGTGCACATCTATTTTATTATAAGGTCTTTTGGATTTTTGTTAACACTGGGGGGAAAGAACTTTTCTAAGTAAAGTCTGTTTTTCTTTAGTGTTTTGCTCAAATCAGATATCTATTATTATTTAAGGTCATAAAAAGTGCCCAAGTGATATAAATATTCCTTTATTTTTGTATTAATTATTATAAAGTTCTATTCTAAATAAACATATGGCCTGAGTCCCATCCAGTATCTAATAACTAAGAATTTACCATAAGAGAAATATTAACTCCTTAAGACAAGATATACCATCCATAGCCTCAGCCTCCATAGTTCCATATTTTAAGATATTTCATTTGCAAAACCTCATTTCCTCAATGTTTGTGTTATCATGTATGTTTCTATTTTACCAATTTCTAAAATTTTTACATATTGAAACCATCATTGATCATGTACTTGTTTATTTAATAATTTTTGAAAATCTCTTTTCTAGTTGGCATATAAAATATTGTAATATTCTTCCTTACATATGATGTCATTTAAAATTGGTAATATTTTAGCATTCAAAACTCTCTAGCAAGTCACAAACATTAAGTAGACATTAGATTGGCAAGAAAATGTATTGAACACATACTAAAAAGCATCTAGGAAACATTTGTTTCCAAAGACTCAAATGATATCACTGAGAATCTTTTATAGTTTCAGTTCTGTTTTACTTTCTTCTGGGTTAGTCTTTATCAATCAAATTTTCTTCAGAAGCAGCAAAGAGGCCACCTTTTGTTGTCTTTAAAACCTAACCAACAAGAGGAGAATTTCCTTTGTCAGCATGGTCCTGGACACTTCACACTGTACCTCCACAGAGCACAATTCATTGTGATATATCAGATAGTCATACCTTAATGTGGTATCCATCCATGATGCTGGGAGGGAAAATGAGTCTCATTCAAATCCTTGAACTAATATTAGGAGGAGTTTCAAAAAGTAAATAAGAAGGGCAGACAATCCTCTGTCATAGTTTACAATGATTTTTTTTCTTTCTCACAAATATGAAAAAAATTATATTATGTATTGTCACAAAAATATAACTCCCTCTAGTCTATAAAAGTAATTAAGGTAATTACTACATTGTGTCAGGTAATTACTGAAAAATCAAATTAAAATACTTGATTCAACTTATGAAAACATTGCTGCCCCCCCCCAAAAAAAATGACTACATAATTGCAAGTTAAATTAGGACAAAAGCAACAAATGATATTTCTAATTTTCTTTCACAAAAGCATGTTTCTTCCTGGATTTATAGAAGTTATATATTTTTTTAAAACACGCTGTTTCATTCGTTTAGCACATCACTCATTCCAGTCTGAGGTTAGCTTATTACAAAGACTTTTAATGCTCCTTTTAAGTAAAGGGAAGGAAAAGTTGATCCTTTACCCTTGTAGGGTCTCTAGCTGTGCCTATGGATTAAATTGACATAAAACAGATTAACTGAGAGAAACATGTGCACTTTATTTAACTATACATAGACCTGGGAGTCCCCGCAAGAACATGAAGACCCAAGAAGTTAGAGGTGAATATTTCGCACACTGAATTGGCAGGGTGGTAAACTACGAAAATGTGAGGGACAGATGGACTTGAGCTAAGTTGTTAATGGTGGAAAAGTAACCAGGAAGTTAAGGGTTAATTTATAAGGTTAGTTTACACAGATTTCTCTCTGTCTCAATTCCCCATCCCTGGTAATAAAATGTGATTCTCTGAACCCCATTAATAAGTAGCAATATCATATATCAATTAAAATTTTTAAAAAAGTAAAAAAATTCTACATCTTCCATATTTCTATATCTTCTATATAGAGATTTTACTCCTGCTTTTGGGAAAGGAAACAGGAGGTGAGCTCAACCTCTTTGGACCTGTCTTTCAAGTGTTTTTTAGTTCAAATATACCTTAGGTATATTTTTGGGGTTGCATGTTCTGCTACCCTTAACCCCAGGCTTTCTTTTGCTTCTTTTGTTATTATTAACTACCTGCCTTATCCTAATTGACTAGTTTTATTAAAAATAAGTTAGTATTCACTAACGTCAGGAAAGAGCATAAAGTAAGACAAATATGTTCTTCAGCATACACCACTTAATTCTACCACATGGGAAAATGTTTGACAAAGCACAGAGTACTATTTAAGCATTTTCAACTATATAAAATACAGATTAGGAAATTGCTTTTGAAGTGTATTATAATGGTGGAATTAGTTCAGGAAGAGCCCTCCGCTATTAGCTTCAGTGGTTTTTGACCTCAGTAGTCTGTTATTCTAATAAAGGACCATGTAGGTCACTGTTACAAATGAATTCAAGGCATAGAGTTTCACAAAAATATAACCAATTCCAGTGGTCAATTCCTACTTGCATAGTTGTCTTTGGGCCCAGGTCCAACACAAGGTGTTTCCTATTCTACCGGTCTGAAGATTTTTAATCTCCTTTGTTACTTCTGATATGCACACAGGATATGATTTCAGTAAGTATGCTTAAGGAATCCATGTTCGTTACATTGCATTTAGACTAGAGAAAGTAGAACTTCCATGTGAATAAAGAATGCACGAAGTGCAACCTCATTTTTCAACACAAGATGTCTTTCCAGTGATATGTTCTGAGCCATTGAACAGCAGTTCACACTTATTCGTGGTTTTGTTTTCCTGTTTCAGTTACTGCTGGTCAAACATGATCTGAAAATATTCAATAGAAAACTGCAGAAATTAAATGAATTGAAATTTTAAATTGTTTGTCATTCTGAATAGTGTGATAAAATCTTGAAGTATTCTTCTCCATATTGACTGGGTTTCAAATCATTCCTTTATCCAGCATTAGCACACTGCATAACTTCCTGTTAGTCATTTTGTAACCACCTTGCTTACTAGATCAATTATCCTGGTATCACAATGCTAGGTTCAAGTAACTCTTATTTTACTTACTAATGGTGCCAAAGTATAAGAACAGTGATGTTGGCAATTCTGATATGCCTGAAGAAGTCATTAAGTGAAAAGGTGAAAGTTCTCTGTGTAGAGAATAGATAAGTAAAATACAGAGAAATCTAGTATTGTAGTGACTTTGAAAGAATGACAACTAAAGCAACATGTATACACCTCTGATTTATGACATCATTGAAATACTAATTACTATGATTTAAACACTATATATTGTATTCATGCATCAAATTACCATACTGAATCCCATTAATAAGTAGCAATATTATATATCAATTAAACTTTTTTAAAAGTAAACAAAAGCATTCACACAAAATTAATTTGTACAAATATCAAAGAACACAAAACATAAACATGTAGCAATTCATAATTTTTTTTTTATATAACTGTGCCTAAAACCAGATAGAAGATTCTCAGGTAGCTGGAAAATAGTGATTAACTGTGCTGTGAAATGGAGGAGTTAATTGAAGCAGAAAAGACGGGAATTTTAAGTTACGTCTTAAGTTAGATAATAGAAAAATAAATATTATTTTTACTTTTTGCAATTCTGTTAAATTCACCTTTATATTACAAATGCTTGAACATACTACACAAAAGCAGTTGCTACTAATTTAGGTCTGTTAATCTCTACTTACTTTCATTGTCCTCAGTAGCTTTTATAAAACTATTCATAAAATAGTACAATGTAAATAATTTCTGGGGACAGAAGTTTTTTCTTTGTCCTATAAACCTCAGAAGGCCTGCATTGCTCAGTTTTTAGGTCTCTAGTTCTTTGCAGAATGACCACAAATTCTTACTGTGAGCTAGACTGGCCATTTCTCTGTTATCTGCTTTAGAAACCAGTTGCTCATCCAGACACTTCCAATGTATTTTTCTTCAGATATGAATTATTTTACAGAAATCCAAAGCACTGGTGTTATGAACTGGGATTCAAAGTTACATCGTCTAATCAAAGATTTTTACATGAATTTCTCTTGATATCACACAGTGGCTGCCTGATCTCATATTGAAGTTCTATTCTCATAAGAAAATTGGTAATTAATGAAAGCATTTTGAGGACAAATTATCACAAAAGTAAAAGAAAACATGCACCATTTGGAAGAAAAATTTCCTGAAATTCTGAGCTCCCAATATAAATTCTTGATATAACTTTTGGAGGTAAACAGAGTAAGTCTAAGCTTAAACTTATATGAAAGCTTGCAAGTACTTACAAATAGTTGTTATTTTACCCATAAATATTCTCACCTCAATATCTTTAGATTTCTTTTCTTGCAATAGTTCTCCTTTGAACATGCTTAAATATATCAGCAAATTTCTTAGACAATGGCAATTTCTGATCCTAGTACTATCTGCTATTATTAGAAAATGGAATTTCATTAATATTTCCTACCATAATTATAATTCAGTTTGGTGGAGGTATGACATTGTTAATTTGTGTTGAAGTTGTGTCAAGCTAATATCGTTCAGTCTTTTTTATAAAATACTGAAATCTACTTTGTTTATTTTACAGATTGGTTCACAATCTGCGTAAGTTCTTTTCTTAATATTAAAGTTTAAATTAACTATCATCTCCAATTTGCTGTGACAATCAATTATGTTGAGATATTTTGGGATCTCAGGTATGACATCAAACATTATTCCCACAAGTTTTCTATATCTCATACATACCACTAATCTATTTTCCATGCCTTCAATCAAAACACTGAAAAACATTTTGATGTAGGATCAAGAGCAAAATCTTAAACATTTTTCTATAGGTTAGTTTTGTTATGTTAGTCAACTTTTCTGGTAAATTATTTAAGTAGTTACTATTGATAAAATTGTTTGGCTCAAATTTCATCATATTATCATGAAAGATTTTGGGCAAAGTAAATATATGAAGTTATTATTATTTACCACACTGTAATCCTATCAAAAATATAAATGAGGATAGTTTGATGTATCTCATTGTCATTTCAATGACCATCCAAGGGTTTCTCCTAATAATCTCTGACATTTTTCATAATGTTCAGAGAACATTTGTGAGCTAATCTCTATAAAAACTTTCATGACATCAGTAGGAACTTCATGTGTCTTTAATGTACACAATTTCCCTTTTCTATGAGATGAAAATTGTATTTCTCTTTTCATTTCTCCAGTGTCCCTCTCGATGGGATCCATTCTTTCTGCTTTGTGAAGGATTATCCCAAGAGTGATTCTGTGACTGTGGTAAGTGACTGGTTCAGGGATGAACCAATTCCAAGGCTATTTTGATGAGACTATTACCTCTCTCTTTTGAGGCTACTTAGGTAAGAGCATGTATATTTACTGGGGTCCAAAAGGTGAGAATGAAGGTGTGGTCTCTTTCAGGAGGAAAAGATTGACTGTAACTGGAGGATTTTATCTAGAGACAATCAAAGCTGAGAGATGGAGAAACAGATCTCTGATGATATTGTGGTTCAGGATATCTTAAATCAATCATTGAATAGAGTTTCCAGTGAAGTAATACCTTCTAAACAAGAGTCTAATATTGTGTTTTTGAATCTATCCAAGTCTGTTTTCGATGATGTAGTAACTGGGTGTTATGGTATAGATATGTGTTGTCCCTCCAAAACTCCTGTTAATGTAAGAATATTCTGAGGTGAAATAATTGAATTGTGAGAGTTGTAACCAAAAAAGTCCATTCTAGTTTGAATGAACTGACCATGTGATATCTGTGGGCCTGTGAGGCATGGCTAGAGGAAGTGGTCACTGGGGGTGTGCTCTGGAAGGGTTCTCTATTGCCCCATCCCCCTACCTCTCACTTTCTTCTTCCCAGCCTCCATCAGGTAAGCAGCTTTCTTCCAACATGCTGCTCATTGTGGCTGCCTCACCTTGAGACCAAGCAATGGAACCCATCAACCATGTTCTGAACGTCTGAATTCATGTGCCTCCTCTAACCTTTGATTATCACATATTTTGTTCACAAAGATGAAAAGCTGACTAACACACTGGGGAATCTTTATGAAACACCTTTAGACAAATACATAAATAATCAGGTATTTGTCTATCTCCTTAATGTATAGGTAAGTGAGATTTCTCTTTACTCTGGTTTTGTTTTCCATGTTGATTCAAAAAAGGCCATGTTGAGAAATTTATGTTAGAAATTGGACTCTTTTCATACTTCTTAATGTGCCAACATTTTTGTCTCTATATTTCTGCTTTTCACTTTCTTCTGTGCTCCTAAGAATTTATTTTCAGATTTGCTCTCTTAATGTTTAACATTATCAATCACAAGGATTTTGTTTTATAAATGGTCATTTCATGTGTCTTTCCCAAATATACTGAGAAAACATACTGCAATCTGAAAGCATAAGGTGTCCCTCTAGATTTTCTTCTATTGAAGCTATTTTCTGCAGTACCCAAGATCTTCATTTTTTTTTAAATTGAGCTTCCAGATATTCTAACTGAGAGTACCATTTGGAAAATGAACCAATGAACTACTGCAATTTAGAGGTTGCTATAAGTCTGTGACAAAGGCACTAGGAGAGGTACAAAGTTCCCAAATTAATCTCAATGGACTAATTATGGTCACTTAAGTGTCAGTGTTGTTAACTTTTTTCATTGCAATAGAAAGAGCTAACTACTATGCTTTTCTAGGCCAGCTGAACACCCACCATAGCAGGAGGTAGCATTCATTTGAAATAATGTGCTACAGGGAGAACTTTTATGAACTAGATGTGCAGAAACTTGAATATTATTTTGATTAATTGGTTAATTGAAGTGCTGCTACTACTGTCCTTAAAATTAGAATAAAAGTAATGGTTATAGTGTAGTCAGCTGAAAAGTAGCTGGAATCCAACAGTGAAGTTTATAGGATTTTGTATTTTTTTCTATAAAATATCATCCACCAGCAGGGAAGATACTTTACCTTAATAAGATCATAAATATTTTTGAAGAAACATTCCTGTTTCTTATAATATTACCCGATATTAAAAAACCAAAGAAAACCCCGAAAAAGTAATGAACAAATGATAAATCCTTATTCTCAAAAGATGCTTGCCAGTTTCATGCTTTAAGTAATATTCGTCACCACCTTCTCTGTGGGCGGATGCCAGGCTGTGGAATACATACCTAAATTAACACCAATAATTGTGATGAAATTACATTCTGAATCTAGGAAAAGAAAAACCACTTTACCATACCATTCTTTTCAAATATTTCTTTCTCTATGTAAATACAATAAGGACTATAATCCCTAAGGGAAAAAAAAATCAGTGATTTTTATGTTATAGATAAAAGACAAAGAATATTACAAAATTAATGCACTGAAATGATGTGATTATTTTTAGCTTTAAAAAGTAAAAAATTCAAACTTTACCTCATAAAACAAATATCATTTTGATTCCAATTTCACATGATTCAAGTACAAAAATCCTTAAATCAAACTACATTGTCACATACATATAAATCATTTTTTGAAATGTACATCCTCTCTGCAAAATTATCTTTGTAATTTTGTATAAAATAATATTTTACTTCCTTCAAAAACATGCTGAATAAATTGCTAATATTTTGTTAAACACAGTACCTTATTCCCAGTTATTATTTTTAAAAACAACTTTAGGTAAATAAAGGAGTCTGGAATGAGAAAACAATTTTTATTTATTACTCAAAATTAGCACATCAGAGTGCTGTCGTTTAAAAATCACTTAGAAAAATCTATGTTCATTATTCTTGAATATAATGGGAAAAAATGGTCTGTAATTATAATCAGTTTAGCCCTTAAAAATCCTAAATTATGATAGCAAAAGAGAAACTCTTTAAGGAGTTAAATTCATACAAAAATTAAAAGTCTTTTTGACTCCATAGTAAAGGCATGATGAAACTGATCAGTTAACTTTAATTTCCATTTTAACTATTAGTAGGGAGAGAGAAGAATTGATAGACATTGGAATTTAGCATCTAGTACAATCACTGACAAATCAACCTAACTAATCTAAATCAACTAACTAACCTAAATAATAACCTAACTAATCTAAATCAATTAACTAACCTAAATAATCCTAAATGTGAACAAAATTCAAGAACTTTACTCCAAATAACACAGCAAATATAAAATCATTTTAGAGTTAAATGCACACACAATAAATTACTACAGTTGAACAATAGAATGATATACAAAAAATCCAGGGTTGGGGAAAGTAGTGTTATTGGAAGGGAAACACAGGGATCTTCATTGGTCTTGGCAATGAACTATTTCCTGATTAGTGGGGTCACATAACTATGCTGTTATATTTTATAGCTTACAAGTTTTCTTCATATGTGTTGAATATTACTATTAGGAAAGGTAATTATAATTAACCTGCCAGATGAACTTAAGAGAAGACTAAAAGAAATCTCTGCTGAGCTGAAGGTCTGTGTGGCTGTGCCAAATTGTCTTTTGTGAGAGTTGGCACCATAATGCCATGTGAAGGATGAGTGGGTGTATATTATTCATCTCATGAAAGGACAGAGTGAAGAATTGGGAAAAATTGATAAATATGCCCCATATTATCAAAGCAGAAAATCAGTAATCTGGGAAGTAAAGTGTAGAATATTTTCCAGAAGTTATCAGAAAATGACAGAAGGGTGGAAATAAGAAGAGAGTAGTTCAGGTACAAATTTTAGATAATTCCAGTATAACTTAATATCTAGGCAGAAATATTTTTTAAAATATTAAAAATGGAATCTATAATTTCAAAAATATAAACTTTTTACCTCTATAATTTAGTAAGAAATATTGTACAAAAGTAGAATTTTAACACAAACAACATATGTAACATATATCTATGTTATATATAATTACATGTGTGTATGTATATAATAGTACATTTGAAAAACTAAAATAAGATTTAATCTAGGCAGCAAAGAAATAGAAAAGATGAAAACAGAACAGTTGTAAAAATATTAGATGTCATCAAAAGTATAAATATAATGCTAATTACTATAAAAGGAATTAAATTGCTATTTAAAGCATGGAAACTTAGTTAAAAACAATCTATAACATACTACCAACTTTTAAAATAACATGATATAGTTTAAAAACATAGAAGTAAAAAAACACATTTGAAACAAAAAAATCAAAATGAATAATTATTAGTGATGTTAACAATGGACACAATTAAAATGACAAAAGTAAAGAAAATGTTTCCTGTAAAAAAATAACAAGATACCGGCAAAATATAATTAGAAATTTTTGCATTCTTAATAATTCAGCCTTAATCTTAACAAAATAACACTCAGAAATATAGGAAGAAATTTTAAAAATTAAAAACATATAATTTGAATCAGGCATGGAGGTCCATGCCTATAATCCCAGGCACTGGGAGACTGAGGCAGGAGAATTGAAAGCTCAAGGCTAAGCATCAGCAATGGTTGTCTCAAAATAAAATGAATGAATATAAATCAATAAAAACAAAACAGCAACAACAAAAAACAAGAATAACAAAAAATCTGGAGTTTTTGACTTAAAAATACATTTCAGAATATGCACACTTTCAGATTCATATGTTTATTAATTTCTATGGTAGAATATAGAACATAGCATAAAATTTACCATCAATGATTTTTAATTGCTTAGTATGGAAGTGTTATCTACATGCATATTATTATACAACAAATCTTTAGAACTTTGTCATCTTGCCCAACTGAAGCTCTATACCCATCATTTTCTTTTTCTCTCCATCCTAAGGACTTGACAACCATCATTCTATTTCTGCTTCTAAAAGTTTGACTTTACTTTAAATACCTCATATAGGTGGAATCAGGCAGAATTTGTCTTTTTTTAATGGTTTATTTAGTTTAGCAACATGTCCCCAATTCTCACCTATATTAGAGTCTATGGCATCATTTCCTTTTTAAAGACTGCATAATACTTCATTATATATGACATTTTTAATATCTATCATTTTGTAAATAGACATTTGGATTTCTTCTTTTATTTACTGTGAATAATGCTGCAATTAAACCCTGCACGGCAATAATAATAATAATAATAATAATAATAATAATAATAATAATAACAACAACAATAATAATTGCTGCAATTAGAATGGATATCAGATATCTATTTGATCCTTTTCAGTTATTTTTTATATATCCAATCTTTCACTTGATTATAGAGTAATTCTATTTTTTAATGTTTAAGAAACCTTCACTGTTTTCCATAGCAGTGATCACATTTTGTGTTCCCACCAATAGTCTTGGGGATTCTAGTTTCTCCACATCCTCATTAACACTTGCTATTTTTGGCTTATTTATTATTTTACAGAGGCCATACTAATGGGTATGAAGTGACTAATTTTTAACTGCAGTCCCCTGTTAATTAGTAATGTTGAGTGTTTTTTATACGTTGTTTGGCCAATTTTATATCTTCCTTGAGGAAGTTTATCTAGAAATCCTTTTCCAGTTTTCTAATTCAATTACTTGCTGTATTTATAGTTAATTTTCAAAAATGCCTTATATTCTTGCTATTTGGTCTGGATAATTCTGTTGCATATATACTCATGCTCAAATTTGCAAGAATTTCCTCCAGTTTTCCAGATTGCCTTTTCCTTCTTTCTGTGCAGAAGTTTTTAAGTGCGCTTTACAAAAGCTTCTAAGTTTGATATAGTTGCATTTATCTTTTTTTGTTTCTGTTGCTTGTGCTTTTGGAGGCACATCCAAAAAAATTATTGCCAAATCCAATGTCACAAAGCTCTTCCATAATATGTTTTTCTAGGAGTTTTATTGTCACCGGGTTTTAATTAAGTTAATTTTTGTATATGGTATGTGGTAAGGTCCTAGCTACATTCATTTCAACCTGAATATCAAGTTTCACCAAAGCCACTTGTTGAGAACATTGTTCTTTCCCCCTTGAATAGCTTTGACAATGTGATCATTTAACCCATATACAACGCTGATTTCCAGGTTATCTATTCTTCACCACTGATTTATCATTGTAATCTTAAAATGTGTTTTGAAATCAGGAAGTACAAGGTCCCCAGCTTTGTTTTATTTTCTCAAGACTGTTTTGGCTATTCAGAGATCCTTGGAAGTTCCATTTAAATCGTAGAACATATTCTTTTTCTGAAAAAAAAAAAAATGTCATTGGAGTTTTAATAGTGATTACTTTGAATTTGAAGATAACTGTGCAGTGTGTGTTCTAGCCACAACCACAGATATGTTTCTGTTTGCATATCCTTTATTTTAATTAATGTTTTGAATTTTTGGTGTGTAAATCTTTGGTTAACTTCTTTTTTGATATTATTATAAATGGAATTTTAAAAATGTTTTTGTTTTCATTAACATACAGACACACTGCTGTTTACTTTGTGTTACTTTATATCCTGCAAATTTGGTGAATTTATTTATGAATTCAACAGTATTTTTGTGAAATCTTTAGGATTATACATATATAAGATCAAGTCATTTTCAGACTGATAGGATTTTACTGTTTCTTTCCCAATTTGGATGTCTATAATGTCTTTCCTTGCCTTAGGATTTCCAGTACTATGATGAATAGACATGGTGAGAGTGAACATTCTAGCTTTATTTTTAAGTTTAAGGAAAAATGTTTTAAATTTTTACCATTGGGTTTATTAGTAGCTCTAGGCTTTTCGTATACGGCTTTTATTATGTTCAGGTAATTTCTTTTTGTTTCCAGCTTGTTGAGTTTTTCCAACATGAATATTTCTTGAATATTGTTAAATGTTTTCTTTTTTTCCTTCATCAATTGATAGTATCATGGTTGTTTGTTCTGCATTCTGTTAATGTGGCGTATGCATAATATTTATATGTCAAACTATACTTGCATTTTAGGAATAAATCCAACTCAGTCATTGTGTATTATTCTTTTAATGTGCAATTTAATTGTTTTTATTCATATTTTGATGTTGCTTTTTTGCATTCATCAAGAATATTGTCATGCGGTGTTCTTGTATTATCTTTGCTTTGTTCTTTGTATTAAGGTAAAATATGTGGGATGATCTGGGAGGAAGTACGTCACTGACGTTTTGCCCTGGAAGGGTTTATGTCTCTCTGGCCCTTCCTTTCTCTCTTTTCTTCTAGGCTGTCACGAACCTGAGCAGCTTTTCTTCACCGTCATTTCCACCTCAATCTTTCTTCTGATTGTGGACTGAATCCTCTGAAACCATGAATTAGAAATAGATTTTTCCTCCTCGAAGAAGTTCTCGTCAGGTATTCCACTCAGAGGAATGAAAAACTGGCCAACACGGATTTTTTCAGTGTTTTTTTTCCCTCTGATTCAAAAAATTTTAATGACATATCTTCAAGTTAACAAACTCTTTCTTCTGTATAATTAAGATACCCTCTACCTAATCTACCGAATCCTTCAATTCAGCTAGTTTAGTCTTCAGCCTCAGAGCTTCTTATTCTTTCGTAATTTTCCCTTTGTTGATGTTTTCATTTTGTTCATGCATCGTTTTCCTGATTTCATTTAGTTGTCTTTGTTCTTGTGTAGAGACCAGGCTTCTTTAAGACGAATGTTTTGAATTCTTTTTCAGGAATTTCATAGATTTGCATTGTCTTAGGATTATTTATGTAAATTTATGATGTTCTTTTCATTGGGCCAGGTTTCCTTGTTTCTTCACAAGTCCTACTTGGTGTGTGTGTGTGTGTGTGTGTGTACGCGCGCGGTGATTTTGGCTTTTGGGCAAAAAATAAGTCAACTAGAGTTTCTGGGAATCTTTCCAAAAAACTTTTTTAAATATGCTTCTCTGAGCTTTTGCATAATATATTTCCCATTAGAGAGGTTAGCTAGTTTGTTTTCAGGAGCTACTCTTCTCTTTCACCCTTTTTACACTGTAGATTATCTGTTCCTATAGAAAGTTATCAAAGTTTCCTTTGTTTTCATTGACTGAAACTAGTCCCTCAGCCAGCCTCTCCAAGGGGTGAAATTTTGAATTTATACTCAATCTTTATCTTTCCATCCTGAGGAACAAGCTGCAAATTGGGAATTTTCTCCCAATCACATGGAACTCTGATGGCCTAGGAAAAGCAAAGTTTTGTTCTTTGATTCAGCTGTTCTTGGCTTTGGGCTTTGGGGTTTTGCAGTCTCATGATTGATTTCTGGACTACTCATAGAAGCTTTTGGGGCTGTATACTCTTGTTAAATTAGTGTCTTTGTGTGGGAAAGTGATTTGGGTGCTGTTAGTCAGACATTTTGCTGATGTCACTCCAGAATACACATTGTTTAAGAGCATGCTGATAATAGAATGCTTATTGTTCATCACGCCATATAACAAAGTTTCAAAAAATTTTTAGCATCTACAAATAGACAGTTTTCAAACCTTAATGCCTATGCGTGTGTGTATTGGAACGTAGCTTATAAAACCTCATGTTTCAATAAACTAAAATATGTACATTAACAAATAACTCTAGGATAAATGCAAGGTGACAGAATAGAGGAGGTCACATTCCTGGCTTCTCCATGGTATGGAACAAAGAAACCAGATAGGCAGCTTTTCTGCAAGGTGGGTGAACAAAAAAAAAAAATGAGGCAGGAATTTGCTGGAACCTAAAAGTGTCCCCCCTGACTGGAGACACAGGAGTGGGATATCATATGGAAGAAATCACAGCCGTAGCTGGGCCCAAAGCTCCAGCCAAAGAGGTCCCTCTGTGAGCATAGTAGAGGGATAAGGGAATTAAAGGAACCCACATTTTTCAGAGGCCCAAGATGTGTCTGGGTACCAAGCCATTAAGAAACCAAGGACATTGCCCAACAAACCTGAAGGACTCACTGCATGATATCCATGTGTGTGGAAAGAAGCCGTCATTTCTCCAAGTTTGTGGAGGACAAAAGAAGGGACAATTTCACAACCTGTTGCACAGGTATGGCAACTGAGGCGAACCCAAGTTTGTCCTGAAATATAGGCCCAGAAGACACATGCTGCATGACATAGAGTGTGCTCAAGTGACCAGAAAAAAAAAAAAAAAAAACGTGGAGAGAGATTTATACAGGGGACAACTGGCCGTGGAAAATCCCCAGCATAGCCCTCTGCCTCCAATATGACTTCTTGCAAGACCATCTGGGATAGACTCATTAGACTCATCTGGCTGTGAACTCAGAAGAGCAGGGGCAGTAGAAATTGTTTGGAGACTGAAACTGAGATGAGGAAAGTTGGGGTCTGCAGATGATGTAGGGAACTAAGAATTGGCTCCCCCGCCACATGAGTGGAACCAAGGGGAGATACCTGGAGTGAAGTCTTCTAGCCTGGGCACTGGAGGTACACCGATTTAGGATCTCCAGACCAATTAGCATTCAGCGAAGACCCTGAAGTCCACCTAAGCCTAGACCCTGCCTCCAGGAATTCCACTTATAGGGTTACCTTTCTCATTCCAGCAAACCAGAGGGTGGGGAATCACACTCCAGAAGACCCTACCTGAAACTGCTGAGAAGAGAAGCTGAGACTCTTGAACTTCAATGGAAAGAATTCTTTAACTTTTCATCAAGATTTTTTCTTCTCTTTTTTAAAAATTCTTTTTCACTGTTTAATTGTGACCTTAATGGCACATGGATGTTTATACAGTTTCCCTTTAATTTTTCTTCTCATCTCTAGCATTTTTGAAGCCAGTCATTTTCATAGATTAGTTTCTTGTGAACTAAGATGTTTGATTAGTATATTTTAATTTTGTTTTGTATTTATTATTTTTAATTTTTAAAAAATTTTGCTTTATGTTTCCCTTGATTGTCTCTTTCATTCTGCTAATAGTCCATCTCTATTGTTCTCTCTTTCACTCTTCCATTAATCTTTTACTTTGTCTTTTCTCCTCCTCTTTCATAATCATCATATCAGTTCTCTTTTCTCCTTTTTGCACACTTGCTGTTTATATTGTGATCATATCATTTCTGCTTATTTGATAATTAACATTTTAGATGTCATAGTACAAACTGTTTGGTTTAATGCTACAAATTATTTGCATTGGTTGTTGTTATTATTTGTCTCCTACTAAACAGTGAGGTACTAGAAACGGTCAGAGTGGACTGTAAATACACAGGGTAGAAGCTCTACTGCCTCAGATCCAAATGTTAGATGGGTAGAAACACAAAAAAATATGAAAAAGTAAGGGAAAAAATAGCCTCAAGCAAAACAATATACTCCAATAGTAGAATTCATTGACAACACAGTGGAAGAAATGTGAGAGAAGGAGTTTAGAATATATAGAGTTAAAGTTATCTATGAAAGAAAGGATGATGCAAGAGAGAAAATACAGGTGGCCAAAGATCACTTCAATAAAGAGATAGAGATTCTGAAAAACAAAACAAAACAAAACAAAAAAACAGAAATCCTTGAAATGAAGGAAATAATAAATCAAGTTAAAAATTTGATAGAAAGCATCACCAGCAGACTAGATGCCTTGGAAAACAGACACTCAGGCAATGAAGACAAAATATACATCTTGAAAATAGAGTTGACCATGGAGAGAAGATGTTAAAAAAATCCTGAACAAAACTTCCAAGAGTTATGTAATAACATGAAAAGACTAAATTTAAGATTTATGGGGATAGATGAAGGCGCAGAAATATAAACCAAAAGAATGTACAATCTTTATAATTAAATAATATCAAAATTTCCCAAATCTAAGAGCTAAATGGAAAATCAAATACAAGAGGCTTACAGGACCCCAAATTTGCAAAATTAAAACAGACCCACATCACATCACATTATGATGAAAATGCCTAACGTACAGAATAAGGATAGAATTTTAAAGACTGCAAGAAAAAAAATGTCATATTACACATACAGGAAAACCAATACAGATCTCCGAGATTTCCCAACCCAGTCACTCAAAGCTAGGAAGTGCTGGAATAACATATACTAAGCTCTGAAAGGTAATGGATGCCATTACCAAAGGTTTAGATTTGAAGATGAAATAAAAATCTTCCATGACAAAAAGAATTGAAAGAATTTGCAACCAGAAAGCCTACAATTCAGAACATTCTCAAAATATTCCATGAAGATGACATGAAAAAAAAAGTGAAATCCAGCAAAGCAGGGAACCACACTAAAAGAATAGCCAATCAAATGAGAAACTATTTCAAATTAAAAACCAGAAATAAATCAAAATAAACAGGAACACAAATCATATTTCAATAATAGCCTTGACATTAATGGCCTAAACTCATCAATCAAAAGATAGACTGGCAGATTGGATTCAAAAACAAGACCCAACAATATACTGTCTCCAAGAGACTTACCTCATAGGCAAAGATATCCACAGACTGAAGGTGAAAGGATGGGAAAAAGTATATCACTCACATGGATCATGTAAACAAACAAGGGTTTCTATCCTTATGTCAGATAAAGTGGACTTCAAACCACAGTTAATCAGAAGGGATAAATAATGACATTTCATATTGCTTAAGGGAATTATACATCAACAGGATATAACAATCATAAAATTTTATGCCCCAAACAATGGAGCATCTGTGCTCATCAAACAAACCCTTCTCAATTTCAAGAATCAAATAGACCACAAAACAGTAATACTGGGTGACTTTAACACACCTTTCTCAGTACTGGATAGATCTTCCAAACAAAAACTAAACAAAGAAACTAGAACTAAATAATTGAGTCAATAATTTAGACTTTACAGACACATGTAGTCTATTTCATCCATCAATGAGTGAGTATAGTTTCTTCTCGGCAGCACATGGATCTGTCTTTAAAATAAACCATATATTATTCCATAAATCTACACTTAGCAAATACAAAAAAACAGATTTAATACCTGCATTCTATCAGATCATAGTAAAATGAAAATAGAAATCAATTGTAGAATAAAGAATAGAAGCCACTCTAACACCTGAAGACTAAATAATATGCTATTCAAGGACGAATGTATAACAGAAGACATCAAGGAGGAAATAAAAATAACTTAGAAGTAAATAAGAATAGTGATACAACATATCAAAATCTCTGGGACACTGTGAAGGCAGTTCTAAGAGGAAAGTTCATTGCATTGAGCTCATTCATTAAACAAATAGAAAGTCAATGAATAAAAGACCTACATCTCAAAGCAATAGAAAAAGAAGAACAAATCAACACCAAAAGCAGTAGAAAACAGGAAATGATTAAAATCAGAGCTGAAATTGATGAAATTACAACAAAAGAAAAATTCAAAAAATTGACAAAACAAAAAGCTGACTCTTTGAAAAAAATAAATTAAATTGAAAAAATCTTAGCCATGTTAATGAAGAGAAAGAAAACTCAAATTACTAAAATTCATGATGAAAAAGGATATGTCACAATGTACACCTCTGAAATACAGAAGATACTTAGAAATTATTTTGAAAATTTATACCCAATAAAATAGAAAATCTTGAAGACATTAACAAGTATCTAGAGACATGTGACCTACCCAAACTGAACAGGAGTCATACATAATTCAAACAGATCAGTCTCAAGCATTGAAATAAGATATAATCAAAAGCCTACCCACTAGGAAAAGCCCAGGACCAGACAGATTCTCAGCTGAGTTCTACATGACCTTTATAGAAAAATTAACACCAACAGTTCTCAAATTATAATAGAAAAGGAGGGAACCCTTCCAAACTCATTCTATGAAGCAGGTATCACTCTTATGCCAAAGCCAAAGACATATTCAGACCAATATCTCTGAGGAATATTGATACAAAAATTCTCAATAAAATACTGGCAAATCACATACAAAACATATTAAAAATACAGTGCATCATGATCAAGTGGAACTCATCCCAGACTTAAAGAATCACATGATCATCTCAATAGATACAGAGAAACAATGTGACAAAATACAGCACCCCTTCACTTTCAAAACATTAGAAAAACTAGGATAGTAGGAACATACCTCAACATTGTAAAAGTTATCTATGATGAGCCTAAGGTCAGCATAATTCTAAATGGAGAAAGATTGAAAGCATTCCCTCTAAGAACTGGAACAAGATAGGGATGCCCTCTTTCACCACTTGTTCAGCATCATCCCTGAAACTCGAGCCAGAGCAATTAGACAGAAGAAAGAAATTAAAGGAATACAAATAGAAAAAGAAGAACTGAAACTGTCACTCTCTGCAGATGACATAATTCTATACTGAAGATTCAAAAAATTCCACCAGAGACATTCTAGAACTAGCAAATAAATTCAGCAAAGTAGCAGGATATAAAATTAACACCCATAAATCAAATGCTTTCCTATACATCAGTGATGAATCAACTGAAAGAGAAATTAGGAACACTACCACATTGACAATAGCCTCAAAATAATTGGGAATCAGTCTAACAAAAGAAGTGAAAGAGCTCTACAACAAAAACTACAGAACACTAATGAAAGAAATTAAAAAGACCTTAAATTATGGAAAGGTCTCCTATGCTCTTAGTTAGGCATAATTGTCAAAAGGCCATATTACCAAAAGTGTTAGACAGATTTAATGAAATTTTTATTAAGGTTCTGATGATGTTCTTCAAAGAAATAGAAAAGTCAATCATCAAATTCAGCTGGAAAAATAAGAGCCCTAGAATAGCCAAGGCCATCCTTAGCAATAAAAGTGAAGCAGGAGGCATCACAAAACCAGATCTTAAACTATATTGCAACTCAATAAAAATAAAAATGGCATGGTATTGGCACCAAATTAGACATGTAGAACAATGGAACAGAATAGAAGACATAAAGACAAGCTGGGATAAATACAGTTTTCTCATACTCGACAAAGGCACCAAAAACATACATGGGAGAAAAGATAGCCTCTTCAACAAGTGATTCTGGGAAAAGTGGAAATTCATACACAGCAAAATGAAATTAAACCCCTATCTCTCACCCTGCATGGAAATCTACTCAAAGTGGATCAAAGACTTAGAAATTAGAACAGAGACCCTATGCCTAACAGAAGAAAAAGTAGGCCCAAATCTATACTTTGTTGGTTTAAAACTGACTTCCTTAACAAGACTCCTAAAGCAAGAGAAGTAAAATCAAGAATCCATAAATGGGGTGGATTCAAACTTAAAAGCTTCTTCATAGCAAAGGAAACAATAATTTTAAGAGAGAGCCTACAGAATGGGAAAAAGTCTTTACCACCTGCTCCTCAAATGGAGCATTAATCTCTAGGATATATAAAGAACTCAAAAAACTAAATACCAAAAAAACAAATAACCCAATCAATAATGGGCAAAGGAACTGATCAGACACTTCACAGAAGAAATAATAAATCAATCAAAAAATATGTGAAAAAAAAGTTTAAAACCTCTAGTAATTAAAGAAATGCAAATCAAAACTATACTGCAATTCCATCTCACTCCAGTCAGAATGGCAATCATCAAGAATACAAGCAATGATAAATGTTAGCTAGGATGTGGGGGAAAAGGTACACTCATACATTGCTGGTGTGACTAAAAATCAGTGCAACCACTTTGGAAAGCAGTATGGAGATTTCTAAGAAAACTTGGAATGGAGCCAGCATTTGACCCAGTGATCCTACTCCTAGGTTTATACCCAAAAGGACTTAAAGTCAGCCTACTACAGTGATGCAGCCACATCAATGTTTATAGCAGCTCAATTCACAATAGCTAAACAATGGAACCAAACTAGGTGTCTGTCTACAGATTAATGGATAAAGAAACTGTGGAATATATTTACAATGGAATAATACTCAACCTTAAAGAAGAATGAAATTATGCCATTTATCAGTAAGTGGATGAAACTGGAAAATATTATGCTAAGTGAAATAAGCCAATCCCAAAGAACCAAAATCTGAATGTTTTCTCTGATATGCAGATGCTAATTCACAAGAAGTGTGTGGAGTGGGTGGAGAATAGATGTGATTTGGACTAGACAGAGGGGAGTGAACAGAGTGGAGTGGGCATGGGATAGGACTGATAGTAGAATGAGTCAGATATTGTTACCCTATGTGTATATATGATTACATGATCTGTGTAACTCTATATTGTGTACAACCAGACAAATGAGATTTTATATATGATATGTCAAAATGCATTCTGTCATGTGTAGCTAATTAGAACAAATTATATATGTGTGTGTATATTTATACATATACATATATACAAACACATATATATGTATACATATATATACACACATATATGTGTGTATATATATGTATATAGTAGACTGATGTACAAAAATAAAAGAAAAAAAACTCTTGGTTTATAAAAGTAAGTTGTAAAGAAATTTGAAAGTATTTAGTGCTGAGTGCAAATGAAAACACATGCTCTCAAAATTTGTGGGATATACTTAAGGTGGACCTTTAGGACACACTTTTAATAGAAAGAAACAAGAAAATACAAGTGCAAGTTTGCTGTGTGTCAATTTAAGTATTTAAACATAATCATCTGATTAAAACCAAAAATAGTAATAACAAACTATTAATGAGCTAGCAAAGAGGACCATATCATAAATTAATAAAATGTAGAACAATTTAAAAATAAGCCAAAGAGCAACATAATACAAAGTTCATATAATAAAAAACAATACTCAGCATAATAACAAATATAGAGACAAGACCAGGACTTCTGAAATACTTGCTATCATCCCTAGAATACAGGATAAGAATGACATGTGAATCTGGAATAGATTCTAGGCTCTTTTTCTACCTAGCCTGCATTTGGAGTACAATGCTCTAAAATTCAGTGTTAGTGGGCACATTCAAACTTGTTACTTAAAAGTTATTTAATGTCTCTGTGGCTTCATTTTCTCATCTCTAAAATTCACAGTGTGTGTGTGTGTGTGTGTATGTGTGTGTGTGTGCGTGTGCATGTATGTGCGTGTGGTGAGAGAGAGAGAGAAGGTAGAATGAAGTTGGATTAACACTCCTAAGCACTATTACTCATCATCAAATGTACACACACAAAATGTAGAATCCTAATTGATTTCTCTGCAGAAATAAATGTTCCTCTCCTTAGGTGAATGTGTTTGGACCTCAGAACAAGTACTTGTAAAGTCATTAGACTTTGGAAAGTCTGTGAAATTTTCACAACCCATTCAATGGAAATATTAATTTCTACATCATAGGATTATTTTAAGGACATAATATATGTTAGAGTATCTAATAAAACATCACAATTTCATAAGTTTGGTAACTGTTCCTGGTCTTCCTTCAAGGATCATTTCTGAGACTATATAAAAATAAACTAAAATAGTAATTTTAAGTTTTTTTGAAGGAATAGGAATACCAGCATCATAAATACAAAATGAGGCACAAAATATAATAGCTGGGTAGATCAATTTTTTAGCATGATTTGTTAAGTTATAATTTCCCATGTCATTTCCTTCTACTTTGAAAAATTATTCTAAAGTAAAAAATATAATGATGGGACTAAAACTAGATTATTAAAAAGAATAAAATAAGTCTAATGTATAAGACTGTTTGTGACACAATTTTCTGAAACATTAACTATAATAACATCAAATGTATTGATTTGTAGTTCATAATCCAGTTACATAGGTAACAATCCATATCTTTGGAAATTGAGTTTTGCTTGCAAATAAAATAAAGGTTAAGGAATAAAAATTTGATGATGTTGGACAGATTAGATTGAACTTTTCATATACTTTAAAAAATAAAAAAGGATTAGAAAAGCAATTTGTTTATATGGCACAACTTCAGAACACAAGACATATAATGCTCTGGAGACTAGGGATTTGATTTACCCAATATTAAAAATGTCACTAAAGAAATCTTAGCCAAGAGATTTCTGCTTTTTCTTTCTTTTTTTTCTTTTTTAACAATCGAACAATAACAGTAAAAGTGCTTGAGCTTGTTGTATAGAAACATATTTTACTTTTACATGGGGATTGACTAAGTTTAGATGTGGTAAATTTTTTAGAAAGGTATAAGTTTGTGCCAATGTTATCAGTCTCTGTTTGTCTCTGGGGAACTCCATTTACCTGAATCAAAATGTCTCAACAAATTCCAGTCTGTGTGCATTCAAATCCTCTGAAACACTGTGGTATATTAAGTGAAAAAAAGGAAATGCCAACCTTTTCTTCTTTTGCACTGTATTGTTTTAAGGATTTGAATGTATGATTGGAATTTTTGCTTATATTGCTGGACAAAGTAAAGTCACTACAAAAATATAACTTAAGACAATAAAACACTTTGCATTTCAAGTTACAAACATTTAATTAATTCATTATTCTAACCTTATTGACTGGAATATCAAAGTTTTGGTGGAATGCACTGCTTGCACACTATTTCTAGGTTAAAGATTAGGATCTTATCTGAATTTTATTTTAGTTCGGAAAGTAGTATCATAAGTACCTTGATCAAATTATCTTACTCCAAGGAAATGATACTCTTGAATCATAGAAGCAAGTCAGGCCGATTGTTCAAAAACAAAAAATACATATATATATATATATATATATATATATATGAATGCTTCAATATATATTACTACTAGAAGCATTTTTAGGAATGCTTCAGTATGTAGTACTACTAGAATTATTTTTAAAGGTTATAATTCTTCATATCCTCTTAAATTTTACTTCAAAGGACTTTTAAAATAAAATATCAATATTTCTAGGCTACTAATTTCTGAAAAAATAATTAATCAAAAACACAGAGGCCAGGAAGTAATGAGATCTTTGGTTTTGAGGTTAGTGACTGCCATATCTCATATGATTTTATCTGGGTCAAGCAATGTAGGTCACCTTTAAAAGTCTATTTATTCACAAAGAAAATAAATCACTAAGCAAACAAAAAGTTACACTGTTTTGGTTTTTTGGTTTTTTTTTATATTGGGGATTGAACTCAGGGGCACTCAACCACTGAGCCACATCTCCCACCCTATTTCCTATTTTGTATTTTATTTAGAGACAGGGTCTGAGTTGCTTAGTGCCTTGTTGTTGCTGAGGCTAGCTTTGAAATCACAATCTTCTTGCCTCAGCCTCCCGAGCCTCCATGTGCTACCATGCCAGGCTACACTAAGTTGTATTTGTTGTGTCTGTCTTTCTTGTTCACAGAGTCTGGTGATTGTTTCTTTTTTAATATGCCAAATATTTTTTATTCCTAACTATTAATTAGTAACAGACATTTAGTTCACACAATTTAAGCACTCTTTTTTATTCAACATTGTACTATTGGCTTTGGTTGTGCTCTCTGCTTAAGACTATTTCCCTTATAAAAAAAAAGTTAAAATTTGATCTGAGAGAGTCATTTTGTGTAATCATTATTAGTTAGTAATTCTTGTGTAGGAATTAACTTCTCAGATTTTCCAGTGAGGCAATATTAAATCCAGGATAATCTTGGGAGCCAGGTAGAAGTGGCTTTTTGCACAAATGAGGCAAACACTGGCTTTGTGGCTCCATGGTAACCTGAACCAAGATGCCTTAATATGTAATATCAACCTCTATAATTAGGGAGAAAATGGTCCTGTTTTCCCAGAAAACACACACACACACACACACACACACACACACATACACACAAATCCATATGTTCTATGCTCAGTAAGTAGCAGCTATAATTTTACATTCATTTAGACTTATCCCAGTTGCCAGAACTATGGAGGGGCACTGGACATAAAAATTATTTAGGCAAAACTAACAAAAGAGACCTGGAGAGGGAAAGGAAGTGATTTTTCAGAAGTCCTCCTTTCAAAGAAGAGTATGCTGATGGAGGCAGACAAAACACATGAAATAAATTGTGTGGATTTAAGGTTTATCATAGTAAGCGTGGTACAAGATGCCCAAGTCAAGTGCCCATCTAGGTACCTGATGAAATTCACAAAACCAAAAATATTGTTAGCACCAACTGTAGATCCCAATGTCTGGTGAACCACAAAGTCCAAAACAAAAAATAAGCAAACACATACTAAAAATAATACCAAGTGGATAAAAATGAGTGAAAATGCATATAGGATGTGAACCTGTTGTTGCATGAGTCATACTGCAGAACACTTGAGTTTCAAGACTACATACACAAATAGGGTCTTTTTTGGAATGGTCCTAGTGGTCACACTTTCATATTGCAGAACATTAACATTCATTTTCATTAGTATATTATAAACCTGCTCATATAAAACTGCAGTTTAGCAAGGTCATGCAGTGTAACTGCTCAAATTCAAATAAGATCACCCTATAAAAATTCTGTTTAAGACCTTTAATTATTTGGAATCTGTAACCAAACTTTTTTCCCCAGTGAGTAGAGTCATTAAGGAAAAATTAAATACCTCATCTCATTCTAAAAAAACAAATAGATTACTACATTGTTCACAATATTTCTCAATAATTCCTTTTAAGATATGTCTTTCTACTATAATTTAATATAGCAAATTTAGTGATGAGTTTTACATATGTTATGGCTAATGTACACATAGATACAAAGAAATTCTTACTTTCCTTCAGAAACATAAAAATCAAAATCATTCTTCTCTTGCTCTCTATGCTTGTGTGTATGTGTATTTTCAACATCCACTTAAAATTAATAACCTAAGAGTTTTGGGGCATTCAGACATTTTGAAACAAAGTAATATGCACCAAGTGACCACATCATCTCCTTATTTATTCTCTCAATATTTATTAAACATGAACTGAATGCCATGTGATGTGTTAAATACTTAATGTCACTAAATCAATTAGCTTTCATGAACCTATGATACAGATTCTATCAACTCACCCAACTTTTATCTTACAGGTTCAGAAAGTGAAGCTAAGGGAGTTTGAAAGAGCAGTGCATATCCACAAAGTTAGTCATCACAAGATATGTCTTTCTACTATAATTTAATATAGCAAATTTAGTGATGA
>JAJEJO010004415.1:174665-269539 GCA_020662805.1 Glaucomys volans
AATTTAATATAGCAAATTTAGTGATGAGTTTTACATATGTTATGGCTGCCCATGTAGCCTTATTATAGAGCACACATTTCTGATTGTTACCATTCTGTTACTCTATCACACACACCTAGTGAGTTGGGAGTAATGTGTGGTGCATTTAGTATCCACATTAAAACTAACCTCACAGAAAAGGGATCATTAAAGGTTATTATGGACAATCAGACACCAAAAAATTTAAAACCTAAGAGAAATGAACAAGTTCCTGAACGCATACATAAACTAAGAGTGAATCGAGAAGAAATAGAAAACCTGAACAAACCAATAATAAGTAATAATATTAAATCAGTAATAAAATTTTTTTCTTCAAGTAATAACACATGCTTCACTGCTGAGTTGTAGCAAACACACAAAGAAGAAAAATATAAATACTCCTACAATGATTCAAAAAATGAAGAAAGATGAAAACAATAAAAATGAAAAATAAAGGCCAATAGACTTCAAAGATGAAACATTCTCAACAGAATACTACTAGCAAACAAAACCCAACAGACAGATAAAATGATTATTCACTATATCAGGTGGGATTCATCCCAGGGATGAAATCATGATTCAACATATGCCAATTGATAAATGTGATACACCACATCAATGCAACAAAGGACAAAAACCACACAATTATCTCAGGTACAGAAAAGGTAAGTGATAGAATTCACATTCATTCATGATAAAAAGCATCAATAAATTAAGTATAGATGCCTCAAAATAATAAAGGCCATATGTAGCAAACCAATCTAATATTATACTGAATAGATAAAAGCTGAAAACTTTCTAATATCTGGAATAAGTCAAGGATGCCCACTTTCACCATTTTTATTTAGCATAGTGGTGGAAGTTTTAACCACAGCAATCAGGCAAGAAAAATAAATGGTCATGCCAACTGGAAAAAGGAAATAATGTCATCACTATTTGCAGATGACATGATCTGATATATAAAAAACTCCACAACACTACCCAAAATAATATTGAACTATTGAATTCAACAAAGTTGAAAGATACAAAATTAATATATAAAGTACCATTGCTGTATGCCAATAATAAATTATGTTATATAGAAACCAATAAATAAATACCATTTACAATAGTAACAGAATGTTTTCCTAAGAAAAAATTTAACATGAGATGAACTTATCTAAAAGGAAAATTATAAAACACTGATTAAAGAATTGAAAAGACAAAAAAAATGAGGTGACATCCCATATTTATGGATCAGAAGAGTCAATGTATTAAATCAAAATAATCTCAAAATCCAATGCAATCCCTATCAAAGTACCAATGACATTTTTCATAGAACTAGATAAAATAATCCTAAAATTTATATAGACCCCTAACAAATCCTAATAGACAAAGCCATCTTAAGCAAAAAGAAGAAAGCAGGAATTGTTCTCCTAGGTGATTTCAAAATATACTACAAAGTTATAGCAATTAAAACAGTATTGTACTGGCATAAAAGTGGACACATAGATCACTGGAAGAAAATAGAAAAGTTTAAAAGTAAATCCCTTTAACTATAGCCAACTGATTTTTGGCAGAGGTGTTAAGGACAAACATTGGAGAAAAGATTATCTTTTTTCCAGAACAGTGATTAAAAAAATAAATAAATAAAAGTGGAAAATAGACCTAAATATTCATTTGTCAAAAGAAGACATACAAATATTTCACAGGTATATGGAAAAAAATGCTTCACCTTATTAATTATCAGGAAAATGCAAACCAGAACCACAACCTCATACCAGTAAGACTGGTCCTTTCCAAAAGCACTTTCCAAAAGATAAAGATTGTTGGCAAGGATGTGGAGAAAAAGAAACCTTGCTCACCTTTGGAGGGAATGCAAATTAGTATGCATCCATTATGGAAACAGTAAGAATGTGAAAACCAAAAAAAAAAAAAGGAACTACCATAAGTTCCAGAAACCATATTCCTGGATATATATCTAAAGGCAATGAAGTTGGTGTGTTGAACTGAAAATCCATATTCCCATGTTTAGGGCCATACTAGTCACAGCAGATAAGACATGAATATGAATGGTGTCTATCAACTGATGGATGGATAAAGAAAATGTGGTACATATATATCATGCAATACTTTTCAGCTTTGAAACAATAAATCACTATCCCTTGCAAAAAACATGAATAGAACTGGAGACCATTATGTTAAGAGAAAGAAGTGAGACACAGAAGGACAAGTACTGCAGGATCTCACTTGTCTGTGCATATTAAAAACTTGGTCTCTTAAAAGTTGAGAGCCAAATACTGGTTACCAGAGACTGGAGACAGCACAGGGGAGGGAAAGATAAAGAATAGATATCAATAGGCCATAAGTTACAATGGGTAGGAATAAGAATTTCTGGTGACTAGAGATATCAATAAAGTGGTAACTGCTTCTAAAAGTAAGAAGAATTCTGAAAATTATCACATAAATAATAAGTATTTAGGATTTATATTGTTATTCCGATTTAAACATTGCCCATGTATACATTATCAAAACATCACAACAGTATGTACATTTTTATGCCATCATGTAAATTTTTATCTATTTTAAAATAAATGAAATTTATTTAAATTAAATTTTAAACATAAATTTAATTTATTTTTTAAAGAAACTTCACAATCTATTTTCTGAGTAACTACACATTTCCTTAAGCTACTCATAAACACTTATTTTGAGAAAACTCATCTCTCATAGTCTTATTATTCTGTTCATAATTCTTATGGTTTGAAGAGAAAAGCTGACCTGCAGTTTATTTTAAATCACAAATTTATGACTTTCTGCATAGACAAGACTTTTGTATATAAAAGCAATTGAAAATATAATGTAATATTATTTTTTCTGGGATTATTTGTGGCTGAGTTCCTCAAATTTAACTGTGTGAAACCTGAAAAGTTAATAGACCTGGCCGCCGGGAAGCTGTGATATCTCTGTAAAAATTTGGAGATTTTCTGCCTTTATTTGTTTTCTTATTCCTATGTGCAACAACTCCTCACTGAGTATCACTTTTATGCAAAAAGGAAAAAGAAAAAGAAAACGGAAAACATTGTAGACGCTAAGTACACAGAGTTGAACAAAATAGTCAAGGCTTCTGCCCTTTGGAAAGAGGTAGATATTATACAAATAAATGAATAAACATAATTACATAATAAAATACACCCAGTATTTTAAAATCGTGATAGTGTTAAGATGAAACCACGAGGGTTATTTGAATGAGAGAAACTAATCTTGCAGAAAAGTAAAGCTGGGATCTAACAGATAATTTAAAAGAAAAATGTGAGAATATTATAATCATGATAACTTTCCACATGAAAGCTAAACATAAATTTGTCCTTGATTTTATATGTTCACAATTCTGCTGGGGTTTTTGTGTGTATATATGTAAATACAAACATAAATGCATATATTCATATTTATAGGTACATACACATGTAAATGTGTACACACATGGCCCCAACTTACAGTTGTTAACTTCTGATTTTTAAACTTTAAAATGGTGTGAAAGTGATATGCATTCAGTAGAAATCATACTTTAATGTTGAATTTTGATTTTTTTCCTGATCAAATGAAATATGGTACAATACTCACTTACAATGCTGGGCAACAGCAGCAAGCTGCACCTACAGGGTCAGTCATGAGATCACGAGGGTAAACAGCCAACATGCTATAGTAAACTATGTCACTAAGATATATTTGGTAGTTCATGCATATCAAACACACCTTTCACTTATGTAATCTGTAACTTAGAGGGGTTCATTGGGATGTATCCCCATTGTAATCAAGAAGCATCTCTCTCTCTCTCCTTCTCTCTCTCTCTCTCTCTTTCTATATATATATATACGTATATATATACATATATATACATATATGTTGATAAAATAAATGTTTGCATGCTTGTTTTGGTTGCAGTAAGGATTTAATAACAAATAAATAATAAGTGTAACAGAGCAAAGCAAGAATCGTATGGATGTTTTAGATATTTAACATAATGTCTCATATTTCAATCAGAAACCAAAGGTAAAAGATGGTAACGAAGAACTGAACATAAACAGAAAATACTCAAAAAGTCATGAAGATTTTCCAAAACATATACTGTGCTCTCAAAATCAAAACTTGAAAAAAAAAAAAAAAAAAAAAATAGAGAGAGAGAGAGAGAGCACAAAGACTGGTGATTTTCCATTGTATGGTTAGGTTCATCAATTTGCAGTTGATCTTGATTGGTTTATAGTATTCCTTCAGGTAATCAATTAACCCTCATCCATTCACTTTGTTAACACCTTGTCTTGTCTCTTCATCAAAAATTCCAGGGTTCAGTGGTGCATGCCTATAATCCCAGAGGCTTGGGATGCTGAGGCAAGAGGATTGCAAGTTCAAAGACATTCTCAGTGACTTAGTGAGGGCTAAAGCCACTTAGTGAGATCCTGTCTTAAAATAAAAATAAATTTTAAAAAAGGGTTGGGTATTCTGGGTCTCTCATTTTTTCAAATGAATGCTGAGATTGCTTTTTCTATTTTTATGGAAGAATGCCATTGATAGCTGAGTGCTAATTCACAACATGGGGGCACTAGGGAAAAATAGAATTACTTTAGATTAAGTAGAGGGGAGTGAAGGGTGGGTAAGGGGATGGGGATAGGAAGAATAGTAGAGTGAAACAGACATTATTACCTCATGTACATATATGACTGCATGACCAATGGGAATCTACAATATATATAATCAGAAAAATGAGAAATTATACTCCATTTATGTGTGATTTATCAAAATTCATAAATACATTCTAATGTCATGTATAACTAAAACAAATAAAAATATTTTTTAAAAAGAATGTCATTGAGATTTTAATAGGAACTGCATTAAATCCTTATAGTGCTTTTAGTAGTATGGCCATTTTGACAATATTAATTCTGCTCATCCAAGAACATGGGGGATCTTTCCATTTTCCAAAGTCGTCTTCAATTTCTCTCTTTAGTGTTCTGTAGTTTTTATTGTAGAGGTCTTCTGTTAGATTGATTACCAAGTATTTTAATTTTTTTGAGGTTATTGCGAAGGGGATAGTTTTTCTGATTTCTCTTTCAGCTGATACATTATTGTTGTTTAGGAATACAATTGATTTATTGGTGTTGATCTTATATCCTGCTCCTTTGTAGAATTTGTTTATGAGTTCTGGAAGCTTTATAGTGGAGTTTTGCTGGTCTTCTAAATATAGAATCATGTCTTAGGCAAATAAGAATAGCTTGAGCTCTTCTTTTCCTATGTATGTCCTTTTAATTTCTTTCTTTTGTCCAATTTCTCTGGCTAGAGTTTCAAGGAATGTGTTGAATAGGAGGGCATCCTATTGTGGAAGAGAGCATCCCTGTCTTGTTCCAGTTTTTAGAGGGAATGCTTTAAATTTTTCTCCATTTAGAATGATGTTGGACTTGGGTTTAGGGTATGTAGCTTTTACAATGATGAGGTATGTTCCTACTATCTCTAGTTTTTCTAGTGTTTTGAGTATGAATGATTGCTGAATTTTGTCAAATCTCACTCCAGTCAAAATGGCAATTATAAAGAATACAAATAGTAATAAATGTGGCTGCATCACTGTAGTAATCTGATTTTAAGTCCTTTGGGTATAGGCCAAGGAGTGGGATAGCACGGTCAAGTGGTAGATCCATTCCAAGTTTTCTAAGGAATCTCCACAATTTCCAGAGTGGTTGCACCAACTTGCAATCCCATCAGCAATGTATGAGTGCACCTACCCTTTTCCCCACATCCTCGCCAACACCTGTTGTTGCCTGTATTCTAATTGGGGTAAGATGAAATCTTAAGGTGGTTTTGATTTGCATTTCTCTTATAACTAGGGATGTTGAACATTTTTTCATAAATCTGTTGATTGCTTGAAGATCTTCCTCTGTAAAGTGCCTGTTCATTTCTTTGGCCCATTTATTGACTGGGTTATAAGTGTTCTTGGTGTAAAGATTACTACAGTGATGCAGCCACATCCATGTTCATAGCTGCCCAATTCACCATAGCTAGATTGTGGAACCAACCTAGATGCCCTTCAATAGATGAATGGATAAAGAAACTGTGGTATATATACACAATGAAATATTACTCAGCCATAAAGAAGAATAAAATTATGGCATTTGTAGGTAAATGGATGATGTTGGAGACTGTTATGCTAAGTGAGATCAGCCAATCCCAAAAATCCAAGGGCCGAATGGTCTCTCTGATAAGTGATTGATGATGCATAATGCAGGGTGTAGGGGGGGGGGGGGGAAGGGGGTAAGGCTAGATAGCAAAGGGGGAAGGGAGGGGTGGGGTCAGGGCAGGGGGTAATAATAACAGAATGAGTGACAGACACCATTGCCCTGTGTACATGTATGAATGCACAGATGGTGTGACTCTACTTTGTGTACAACCAGAGAAACAATAGCTGTACTCCATTTGTGCTCAATGAATCAAAATTAAATAAAAAAATAAAAAAAATCTCAAATGTTCCCAGGAAACAAATTTGGAAGAATAAAATTAATAGTTGGCTAGGGGGAAAAAATAATAAATGTTGGCAAGGAGATGGAGAAGAAGGTATGCTCATACATTGCTGGTGGGACCGCAAATTGGTGTAACCACTATGGAAAGCAGTTTCGAGATTCCTCAGAAAACTTAGAATGGAACCACCATTTGATCCAGTAATTCCACTCCTTGGTCTATACCCAAAGGACTTAAAATCAGTGTACTATAGTGACACAGCCACATCAATGTTTACAGCAGCTCAATTCACAATAGCCAAGCTATGGAACCAAACTTAGGTGGCCTTCAGTATATGAATGGATAAAGAAAATGTGGTATATATACACAATGGAATGTTACTTAGCTAAAAGAAATAAAATCATGGCATTTGCCAGTAAATGGATGGAACTGGAAAGTATCATGCTAAGTAAAATAAGCCAATCCCAAAAAACCAAAGACCCAATATTCTCTCTGATATGTTGATGCTAACTTCCAACAAGGGAGGGAGGAGAGGAGAAGAATAAAGGTCTACTGGATTAGAGGAGGGGAAGCAAAGGGAATGTAGGGAGGAGGGGAATAGAAAAGTCAGTAGACTTAATAGGACATAACTTTCCTTGCCTTGTAATCAAATATATGACCAGGGTAACTCGGCATCATGTATAGCCAAAGAATACATTCTTAATTAGAACAAGTTATACTCCATGTATGTGTAATATGCCAAAACATACTCTACCGTCATGTATAACTAAAAAGAACAAATGAAAATAAAATGGTTGGGGATGCAACTCAGAGGTTAAGTGCCCTTCACAAAAACAAAAAACAAGAAACACAAAACAAAACACAAAAAAACTTCCACAGACAATTTAATAAGCCAGACTGCACCATTGAATTTGAAATGTCTCCTCTGCAACAAAATGAACTGTAACTTACACGTGTATGAATGGTCCATTCCATTTCATTTACCTAATGTGCAAATATCCAAAAGTTATATAATAGCTGGTAGAACAAATAAGTGAAAATGTTATCGTCCGTACCCTTTTAGAGACTGTTTTATAGCAACATATATATAGAAAAGCTCATAATTACTAAAAATAGAGCTTTATAAATTTTCTAAGGAACATTTTTGTGGACCAATACCCAGGCAGGAAATAGAACATCAAAAGAATCTTGCAGGGCTGGGGTTGTGGCTCAGTGATAGAGCATTTGCCTTGCACACGTGAGGCACTAGGTTCAATCATAAATAACAAAATTTGCAGTTGTGAAAGATAGAAGAGTTTTAAAAATCAGTAAGAAAGAAAAACTGGCTTTGCATTCTCTGATTCAACTATATTCAGTGACTCAGTTATTCCAAAATTGTAGTAATACTGTTTGTCTGAACATTTTCCCTTAAAATAGTACTGCATTGATACTATGATCGGTTAGACTATAGATGGAGCTGCTGTCCACTCTAGCCATCCCCTGCTTTCATGCTCTTCCAAACAAGAGCTAACTATGCAGTTGGTCAATGAGGGTAAGCTGAAAAGAGAAACTAGGATAAGTACTTCATTTTAATCCATGAAATGTTTTATATAGTCAATGAAAAACTGAGAACTCAAAGAGAGGAGGTGTTACCTACCACCCTTAAGCTAGAATGACAGGGTTTGAAGCAGTGTTCGCAGATCCCAGGGTCTCCTGTTGGAGTCCTGTGTGGTTGCAGTCAAAGCAATTGAAGACATTCAGTCACAGCTGGTCACTGACCCACAAAGGGGCAATGGAATAGGGCTATCCTAGTACATCCTCCCTCCCTGCTTTCCAATTTTTGTTATTGTTTCCCACTGGCCAAAGACAAGAGAAGTTAGTTAAAGTAGGAGCCCATGAAAGCAGCCAGTAGGCATCAGCTCTGATATCACACAGGGAAAAAGAAAAACAAAAGTATCATACCATCAAAAATAAAATTCACTCTTCAAAACATTGAAGAGCAGAGTCATTTTACTAATTGTTGCATAGAAAATACAAATATTTTCTATTACATGTTTGTGAATTCACCAATGAATTTGTATTAATAAATTCACAAGTATTTTTCCCCTTATCTTGTAAATTTCTTAACAATATTAAAACTACTTAACTCCTCTTTTACTTCTTTTATATTATCATTTTTTTCCTGACCTTCTATACTAACTAATCTTAGTTAGTTAGCCATGAACAGGTGGGTAGGGAAAAGGACAGTAAGGACAGATGTTAGGGATATGCATTAAGAAAACTCTAGTAGTCCTGAAACTACTAGGGAAACTTATTGGAACAGGCAAGCACTTGGGGAATGAGCACTGGAATGCTGTACCTTCCCTAAACTGTAGGTTGGTATAATCCCTTGAGGGAACTGTTATTTAAAATCAGAGGGATCCTTAATTGAAACAGAACAGCTTCAGAAAAGAGGGGTCTGGTATGTCAGAGCTTCAAAAAGCAAGAGTTAATTATAACCTCTCAAGGGAAACTACTGTTTCCAAACCATGCAGTCATTATCATTTAAACCAGCCCTCAGAGCCCTCCCTTATCACTGAAACTATGTCACATGGATATCAAGATCCTCACACAGAAAGTCTGCTGAGTTCTTTCCAAAAGGGTAATAAACTGATTAAGGAGGGGGCAGGAAAATTGAAAGCAAGGACACGGGGAGTGAATTTCCTTAAAAACTTCAATGCTGTGAGCACCACATCTATCTTTTCTCAGGCGTGTGTGTTACTGGGTATTAACCCAGGAGCATTTCACCACTGAGCTACAGTCCCACCTCTTTTTTATTTTTTTATTTTTGAGACTGGCCTCAAACTTGCAATCCTCCTGCCTCAACCTCCATGTCACTGGGATTTTAGGTGTGCATCACCAAACTCAATTTGCCCTCTTTTTGAGGGGTCCATAAAATTCCCATGCTGTTTGTCACCATCACTTCTCACTCTATTAAACTTCTGCTTTCTACTCTGTTTCATTTGAATTATTTCTGGTGATGTTACAAGAAGTGGTAACTGAGGGTCATAGTAGCTACTGGGGTTCTGTGCGGGGCTCTGGAGCGGGTCCTACTCTGTAACATGTAACATCTAAGATTACTACCTCTTTCTCTTCCCTAGTGTTAATATTGGGCAATTCCATAGCTAAATTGTTGGCTTTCTTCCCTTCTTTCTCCACCCATCCCTTCCCTCCCCATCTTCATAATTTTTCCCAAACCCATGGCTTAAAATGCTGATATGTAAATTTTGATCTCAGCTCAAACTCTTCCTCATGATGCAGACTCATATCTACCCACCTGGACCTCCATGTGATTGTCCCAAATATAACTTCTCACTCTATTAATGTTATAAAGAGAGCATTTATTCATCTATCACCAGGACTGCTTCTCTTTTAGTCTTTTTCATGTCTTTTTGATTTTGATTTAAGTTCATATCTTAAAAAAATTTTTAACTCAACAATAATTACTTTTCCTCCCCCTCTACAACTTATTCTTCTCTTTGCAACTCCACTCCCAAAGTATATGTAGAATTTGAATACTTTCACCTTTTCTATTTCTCCAAATCTAAGTCAAAGCTAAACAAATTTTTACCTATATTATTGCAATAACCCATTAATTAATCTCCTATTTCATGTCTCCTTACAGCCCATCCTCCACACAGTAGCCAGAGTAACCTTCCAAAAAAGTAACCCAGACTATGTCATCCTCCTGTTTATCATTAACTATTGCACTTAGCATAAAACCCAAACTCTTTATATTGATCTGTAAAACTATAGCAAAGGGAATAGGTATCCCTGTAGATTTTTTTGCCCTAATCAGATTTTTCAGCATTTGCTTTTTAGAATCAACAAACCACAAAACATATTTATCTATCCTTTATGGATCTAGTGACCTAAAGGCCTGTTTTGTCTTTTTAAATTTAGTAGAGTTAAAAAAGGTACATTTTAGAAATTCAAAGCACTTCAAAGGCAAGCTGTGCAGTCTCAGACTTTAACTTCTTTGAAACAGAGCCTAGATGTAGAAGTTGAGCCAGCTTCTCACTAACAGAGATATGCCTTCATGAAAAGAAAAAAAAAAAAATGTTTGTTGTCCTAGCTATTTCTTTTAGCATCTGAATCAATGATGCAATTCCAAAGATTTAAGGCCCCAAAGCAATTTACCCCCAGCCCCACATGGAAAGCCAAAGAAATATCAAATGAAGATAAGAGAGTTACATGAAAGATTACCTATAGCTGTGTCCTGCTGCCACTTGGTAGGACAATCAACATGCATGGGGGATTAAGCTATATAAACTCAGTTGAATTGAATCAGCTGTCTTAATGGGCCAGAAAATCAACCAGTCTGAGTGAAAAATACACTTGAAATGGTTGACTGGCACTAGTTGAAGAAGCAACTGAAATTTGCAGAATCTTTAAAAAGCCCCCAACTAGGAGGGGGGAAAGACCCAAAACTCTCTTTTTCAATTTCCATCTGAGTGCTTGACATAGTCTAGACATAGCTCCAGGGATGTCAGTCCAAAATACCAATTGTATCTCTCCTAATCTCTAAAAGTATCTTTTCAACTCTCAAAAATACCTATCATTACGGAAGCCAGTGGCACACAGACCATTATTCTGAACTCAATACTTAATATTCTATACTTCATGAACAATTTACTCATTGATTTTTTTGTATTTCTAATCACTTTCCCACATCATAGCAATTCATATGAGCATAAACATTTTCCATTCTTTTAAAGTTTCAAATGCATTGTCTCAGGACCATTAATTAGACATCATTGTACTTATTATTTAGATGAGAAACCAGAAATTCAGATATGATGAATAATTTGTTCAATATCATGCATGGGTGAAATGACAAAGCTGGACTTTGAATCAAGGCTAGATCTTCTGTAATGAATAACTCCTTAGTCTTTGAAAAACCAGTAAGGTCACAATTTTCCTTTTTTTTTACCTTCCAAATTTGCCTTCCTTGATAAACAAAAACTTTCATCTCCTTTCTTACCTAGTAGAACTAAATAAAGTCAGACAATCATACTAACTATTCAGGAAACCACATTATAAGAATCCATTAATTTATTAAGTGACCCATAGGATTAACTAAGATATGATACTCCACGTAAATCAAGACCAGGTTTATTATGACTTAATAATGACCCTCCCTCCAAAAAAAGTAAAGTCCTTGTGCAGGTAGATTATTTCTTTCTAAATGATGCATTTGTATAGACGAAAAGTCATACAGCTGCCAGTCTTTGATACTAAAGAAGCCTCGAAATGCTTCACAATGAATTAAGTTCTATCTTGAATAAAGTAAATAGTTCATTTTAGTAGAAAGTATATTGTCATTACATCAGCAATTCTCATTTAAAAATGTGCATTACTTATTCAGCTATTTGAAAGATGGTATTAGGAGTTATTTTCTCAATTCACTTATTTTTTTCATCCACGAACCTTCATTTTTAAACCTACAATGTGGCGTGTTTTTAAGACTCCAATTACCATTTTAAAATGTACCACTCTATCTTGAGCTTCTCAGCAAGTTTCTATGCCAAAGAAAACACTAATCCTTTCAATTTATTGAGAATCAATGTTTAATCCTCTTTTTTTGTTCTCATACTTATTACAAATCATAAAGAATTCTGAGTGTCAGTTTAAAAACTAAAAGCCCTATGTAATGTTCCTATTACTTATTGATCATTTTAAATTAAAAATTTTAGTGTTCTCTATTTGAAAATCAAACTAAAGTTTGTTTTTCTCATTGAAATTCATTCAATATATAATAAGAAAAGTGTGTGTTTAGAGGAATACTTCATACTATCTATTAATATTCATTAAAATGGAGTTTTCTTTTATAGTTGATTTGTGATAGTTCAAGCATTCAAATAGAGGTAAAAGCTTCAGTTATCTCTACCACTTATGAACATCATAAAAATGTGCTGATGGATATTTGAAAGCAAACCTTAAAACAGAAAAATATTATGAAATAAGTTTTGTGTTGCCTTTTTAAAACTTCAAAATTTGTGGTCCTTTAAAAACTTTAGATAAGCAAAACTTCTTCATATGGTTCATCCTAAAAGTTTCCTACTCAATCTATTTTCTTATGTTCCTATAAATTGCTTAACTATTATAACATATCTTCCTTAGATTGATATATTTTTAGTATATTCAAATTATATGATTCCATATAAAATTCATTTTTATTTTAACATGTCCTTATTCATGTACATATAAATATGAACATGTATTTTATGAAGATGCATAAATAAAATTATATTGTTCCTGAATTTATTAATTGAAAAAATACTTAAGTACCAGTAATGTGGCTGGCACAATATATAAAAATTACTCTCCTCATTAAACTTACATTCTAATGCGGCAGGCAGACAGAATGAAACAAAACAAAACAGCCCAAAGGAAAAATATAAGGTATATAAAGAGTATCAAAACTGCTGTGGAGAAAACTAAAGCAGGAAAAGGGACTGTGGCATAGAAGAGGGGCTGGCATTCATGTTGGTCCATAGTAAAGGCTTCACTCTGTGAAATTTGACAGAAGACCTTAAAGGTGAGATTGAAAAACAGCATCGGCAAGTGTTGGAGGCAGAATTAATTATTTAATTAGCAACAGTTTGTTCATGAAATTTTTGTAATCCCAGAGGCTGAGTGAGGCAGAAGGATCACAAGTTGAAAGCCAAACTCGGCAATTTAGTAAGGTCCTAAGCCACTGAGTGAGACCCTCTCTCAAAATTAAAAAAATAAATAAATAAAAAGGATGGGGGATGGGCTCAAGCATTCCTGGGTGAAAAAAAAAAAAAAAATCAAGGGGTACATAGACTCTTGAGCAGTTTTAGATCTACCCACCACTTGTCTACCATAGTATCTCTAAAATATATACTCCAGGCTGGGAATGTAGCTGAGTAGTAGAGCACTTGCTTAGCATGTGTGAGACCTTGGGTTCCATCCCTAGCAACACACACAAACATACACACACACATACATGTACTCTATATTCATTATCTGCAAAAAGAATCATTTTATAATAACTTATTTCACAGATTTTCAAGATGATGTTATATATTATTTTATAATTTATGTATTATTATATTAATTATTTATATGCTTATATTTATTATTATATGTTATATATTATTCTTCATCATCACTCTTAAATTATTTTAAATTACTTTTGCATACACATATAATTTGTAAGTTGGGAATGTCTTAGAATATCTTATTACTTGTGCACTGGGTATATTATAATGCAGAAATTTCACATATACTATAAAATTTCATTATAATATAATGCAACAATACATGATTATGAAACTACATACTAATTAAAGGTAATTCTTACCTCAGTATAAAAAGAAATAGAAACATTTCTTTTTGACATCCTTTCTAGTTAAAACTATTTACAGCAACCGTAAGGTATCAAATGAGCACAGAAGGGAAGAGTTGTACTGAAGAAAGTTTTTTTAAATCAGTGGTTAATATTTCTTAAATATATGAGAATATAGTTTCCCCAGAGTTTAAATCTTTATTTCTCTAATCTACAGAAAGGTTTTAGAGCCACTTTTATACTGTGAACACAAAAGAATATATTGAATGATTTCAGCAAAATTTCCTCATTAGACATAGGAGCACTGATGCAAATCACATTTTCATGTTCATAAATATACAAAAGATGTACTCCAAGTATGTTATGCTGCATCTAATTTTTACATTCTATTAGATAATTTTCATTATCATGCAAGCACATCTTAATTTTATCCATCCTGAAGAACAATCCTCTTGACTTCCTAGTAACCTACAGCTATTTCCTCACTCCTGTTGTCCCTTTGTGGCTGAACTTCATGATAATCATAATTATCATGCTTGTTGTGACAATCAGTAGTCATATAGATTCCATAATAATCAATAGTTATATTGATATTCCATATAGTTAGTATATATACCACAAAGAAGAAAAATGGTCACTATGCTTTAAGTTTTTATTCACATAAAGTTTTTATTTTTACTTGTTTATTGAAAGAGCTTTGTAGTTTTTTTAAAAAAAAATTGTAGCAGTAATCAAAGTTTTAAAACCTGTGACAATGTGCATAAATAAGCAGGCAGTTACAACTGTGTTGAAATAGATGCCTAAGCAAACATGCTGTGATTTGAATATATATCCCAATCTCAAAGATTTAAAATATGAAATAGTTATGTGTTAGAGCTAATGAAATATGGCAGGTGTCTATATGCTGTATATGAGGACTGTTCTTCTGTTCCCTGTGGAGATTTCTCTAATTTGACTTTCATCTATGAACTCCAACCGAAAGGGCTTTTATCAGTTTCACTAGAGACCATGTATGGAAAAATTCAGTGGAAAATTTTCAGTTCTGACATCTTTTGATCTACAAGCAATATTTGCCACATGAGATGACCTCATCTCTCCTGTATTGCCTTCTTTTCCTGGCTTCTCTTATGTGGATTCCTTATATTTCTCCTATCTCTGTTACTGCCCTTAGTTTTCTTTCCTAGTTCTATTATCTTTACTTATCAGTGTTAGAATACCCACACTGCAGTTTCTAGCCATGTGTCTATCAAACTCATTCTTTCACTCAGCTTTAAAAATGACTTCTAACTGGCAATTCCAACATTTTTATTTTGCATTCAGACCTTTACCCCCAGATTCCAAGGTATTCAGGTCACATTCCTGACACATCCATGTGCATCTCTCAGTGACATTTCAAAGTTAAAACATTGGTCATTCCTCTAAATTCTGCTCCTCTGTCTTTTGTCTCATTTCAGGAAAGATAAATTCCATCCTTAAGTAGCCAAGTCCCATATAGCCTTCACTTTGATTTCTTCCTTCTGTATTGTATGTCTAATTTGTAAGAAATTTCTATTAAATCTACTTTGAAAACATTAAAATCTGACCATTTCTCCTTCTTCCAACACCACTTTTACCCTGGCTCAAACGTTGATAGTAAGTCACCTGTTTATTATACTAGCCACTCACTGGTGTTCTTGTTATCATTTCATGATAACAAGAAGTTGGAATGATCACTTGGAAATGAAGTCATGTCATGTTATTCCTCTTCTTCAAGGCAAGCAACAGTTTCCTGTCCCACTCTGAATACAAAACTACAGTGGTCTTTATGGTTCCCAGAAGGTACACCACCCTACCTACATGTTTCCCCTTCTCCTTTATGTGTCTTCTCTCATAATGTCATCACCCTTGTCTTCCTATGCACATGTTGAGTTCCTTGATGCTTAGTTGAGATACAAGGTAAACTTGCCCTGTGGTTCTTTCTGTCTATAACATCTATTCCCCAAATATCTACATGGCAATTATTGCTATCTTTTTAAAAGTATTTGTCTAAAACACACCAATGAACACTTTATTTAAAAATGCAAACTGCTACAAAGATGGACTTTTTAATCTTATTACTCTGCATGATTTTCACCAATTTGCCACAGTCTCGTGAATGCAGCATGCTACATTTTGCATGTCCTTCTTCAATTAGACTAAATACCACAAGAAGAGTAAATTTTATTTGCTTTATTTTTATTATAGTATCCCTGTACTATGAGTAGTTCTGCGCATATGAAAGAAGCTCAGTAAATATTTGTTAAATAAATGCATTAAATATCTTACTACAAGCTTATGAACTGTAAGTTCAACTTACTATTTAAAAAAAAATAGCAACTATCTTAGTCCATTCAGACTGTTATAAAAATATATTAAACTAAAAGTTAGATTTCTTTTTTCTTCTTACAGTTACCGTGGCTGGGAAATCCAAGATCAATGTGCCAGTCTACCTACTGCCTTGGGAGGGCTCACTTTCTGGTTCATAGACGGTCACTTTTCACTGTGTCCTCACATAGTGGAAGGTACAAAGTGGAAGCATCCAATATGCTTCCTTGGCATATTGGATGAGGGAACTATTCACATTCATAAGGACTTGTCCTAATCACCTCCCACAGGCCAAATACACTAATACCATCATTGGGGCATATAGATTTCAACACGTGAATTTGGTACAGAAGGAACACAAGCATTTAGACAATAGCAGCGATTACTCCAGTAAAGAAAGTTAAGAATAAGTACTCACATTTTTATTATTCTGTAAACAATTTTTTTAAATGGACTTTATATTCTGACTAATCGGAAATGTATTTGGAATCATAGTCACTAATTTTATGGTTCATCAACCAAAAGTAATGTCAGTTCTTACCCTTTTTTCTTTACTTGAGTAAACTAAGATTATGTGGATTATAGGCAAGGGAGCAAGCTAAAACAAAAAAAAAATTTCCTCAGTTAGTGTGGGTACATTATTTTCTTGTACTACAGAATACTAAATCATTCCAACAAATCAACAGCTGTAATGCTTCTGATAAACTATATATATTATATACCTTATTATATTGAAAATGTACTTAATTTATATGTCTTTAATCATTTTTAATACAATTAGATTATGCAAAAATAAGGAAAAATTTAAAAGGAAAATAATTTATTCAAAATAATTGGAAGATAAAAGCAGTTGCAAAATTTTTGATTCATGTTACAAAATCAAAGTAACAAAGAAATTGAAGAAAGTCCTTTTTTTGTTTACAAACACCACAACAGACAATAGGAAATTTTGACTTTGTTCATGTAGTGAAACAGACTTTATATGCTTCTTGGTTCAGCAATTCAGGGTAAAAATTTCTCAAGTCAATGACAGACAAAAACTCTTGTTGAATAGATATGAAGTTAAATTCCTCTATCTTTGGACACAGAGACAAATCCACATAAATACAGTTTTCTCATAGTAGACAAAGGCGCCAAAAACATGCAATGGAGGAAAGATAGCCTCTTCAACAAATGGTGCTGGAAAAACTGGAAATCCATATACAGCAAAATGAAACTACACCCCTATCTCTCACCTGCACAAAACTCAACTCAAAATGGTTCAAGGACCTAGGAATTAAACTAGAGACCCTACATCTAATAGAAGAAAAAGTAGGTCCAAATCTTCATCCTGTTGGCTTAGGACCAGATTTCCTTAACATGACTTCCAAAGAACAAGAAATAAAAGCACGAATCAATGATTGGGATAGAGTCAAACTAAAAAGGTTCTTCTCAGCAAAGGAAACAATCAGCAATGTGAAGAGAGATCCTACAGAGAGGGAGAAAATCTTTGCCACACACACTTCAGATAGAGCACTCATTTCCAGAATCTACAAAGAACTCAAAAAACTTTACCCCAAGAATACAAATAATCCAATCAATAAATGTGTTAAGGAAATGGGCAGACACTTTACAGAAGAGGATCTACAAGCAATCAACAGATATATGAAAAAATGTTCAACATCTCTAGTAATAAAAGAAATGCAAATCAAAACCACCTTAAGATTTCATCTCACCCCAATTAGAATGTCTATTATCACAAATACAGGCAACAACAGGTGTTGGCAAGGATGTGGGGAAAAAGGTACACTTATACATTGCTGGTGGGGTTGCAAATTAGTGCAGCCACTCTGGAAAGTGGTGTGGAGTTTCCTCAGAAAACTTGGAATGGATCCACCATTAGACCCAGCTATCCCACTCCTTGGCCTATACCCAAAGGACTTAAAATCAGCATACTGCAGTGATGCAGTCACATCAATGTTCATAGCTGCTCAATTCACAATAGCTAGATTGTGGAACCAACCTAGATGTCCTTCAATAGATGAATGGATAAAGAAACTGTGGTATATATACACAATGGAATATTACTCAGCCATAAAGAAGAATAAAATTATGGCATTTGCAGGTAAATGGATGAAGTTGGAGACTGTCATGTTAAGTGAGATTAGCCAATCCCAAAAAAACAAAGGCTGAATGATCTCTCTGATAAGTGGGTGATGATGCATAATGTGGGGTGGAAGGGAGGCAAGAATGGAGGAAGGACGTATTGCATAGAGGGAAAAGAGGGGTGGGATCAGGGTGGGGGGGTAAGAATAATAACAGAATGAGACAAACATCATTACCCTATGTACAGGTATGATTACCCAAATGGTGTGACTCTACTTTGTGTGCAACCAGAGAAACAACAGCTGTACTCCATTTGTGTACAATGAATCAAAATAAATTAATTAAAAAAAGATGGACCAAGAGAAAAATAAAATAAATAAATAAATAAATTCCTCCATCCTCAACTTTCTAAATAATGTTGTTTCTTTCTGTTAGATTACTTAATTACACTTGTGGATATTTGGGGTTTTAATAACTACATTTTTAGGTAGTTTTTTTTTTTTTAACCTGCTTCAGCAAGGTAAATCAACAGAAACAAATTCAATAAAATGCACTTAATTTGATATATTGTGCTATTCAAATCTGAAGCAGAAATGCCAAGTCAGGAGTATTGCATCATTTAACTAAAATTTAAAAAAAAAAATATTTGATTTTTGGAACTTCCTTGGTGAATAGAACTGTGCCCTCAGTAATATTTTTTTTTCCTCTCTTATCTGTACTGGGAACATAGGTGAGAAATGAAAAACAAAAGATATTTGGAAGTAATTACTGGTATAATTTTCTCTAAATGATCTTTATTATTTTATCTTAATCTCTTAATTGCAACCACAATAAAACTAAATAAATATTTTCTAAGTAAGTGTTAAACACCTACTATATATTGAATGCTAGATAGTTGTTTTCTCAAATATTTCAACAAATCTCTCAAAGGATGTCATCCTTAGATGAAGGAACTGAGTAACAGACCAAATAGATCACATCATTGTTTCTAATTCCTTAGCACTTACAGCCATGAACTCAGTTTGTGGCTGTTTCTTCAAAACAGGTGGAATGCATTTCTTCATTCTTTGACTTTAGATTGCTTGCTTTGGCAAATATAATGTGCGTAAATTTAAAAGTACTTAAAAGTACTGAAAGTTTTTTTTTTAATTTTTTTCTTGTTCGATTACCATTGTATAATTAAATACATAACCTGGCTTGCTTTTATAGCCAAAGAGAAAATTTTAGCAGATATGCTTTACCTTATACACCAACCTGTGTGAGAATTAGAGTTATTCATATATTGCTACCTGAAACAGGGAATCCCATCTAAACCCAATCTAAATAAGAGTAACTTTGGCTAAACACAAATTGACTTGAAAATATGTGAGTAATAATCAATGGATGTAGTTTTAAGACACTGAGTTCTGGGAAAATTTGTCAGGTAAAAATAGCGAGTGAATTAAAACAGGTTAATAGTTTACTCAAGAAGAATTTTCTAAACTTTGAATAGTTTTACTATTCAAAGCATCATGATTTTTTCTTCTCCCAACCCTTCAAGCTATGTGAATCTCCATTAAGATCATATTTTCAAGCCATAATCCATGATCAGTAAAGTTATTATATTTTCTGACTTATGTGGGAAGTCATATGCAGTTTTCCAGTCATCCTTATTAATAGTACTTCCTCTTACTCTAAATGTTACATTTATTACATGGTTATCCTAGTAAAAACTAATAAATCAGAACACCATGTGTTGTATTTGTTATCATAAGGAAGAAAGAAAAAGAGCTAGGAGGAAAACAAAAGTGCATTTTGATATCAGGGATGAACAAAAAGGAGACTAGAGGCTTTATGACTCTCTAGATCATCTTTCCATCAAGTGTGATGAAAATCTAACTGAGTGAATATAATCAGTTTTAAAACTATTGATTCTAAGATACCCAAGTGGGTTAAAGAGACAGAGTCATTCACATAGAGATAAGTTTTAACTTTAATATATATGAAATCCCCTGTGGGTTTTAATAAGAAGAGAAAGATTGAGGAATCTGGAGAGAGAAATGGGATTCAACCCTAGCCTAGGATTGATAAAATGTGTTGATGAGACATTTATCTTGGTCTCTGTAAGCTTTAGTCTTCTATAAAACTTCCAACACATTGCCCAGCTCACAGGGCAGTGATAATTAAATGAAATCATGCCCATGGAAGTTTTACATAGTTAGTAATGTTATCCTTAGTTTTAAATACTATCTTGTTGATGTAATGTGAACCATTAAAGTTTAGCATTACAATTCAGAGTGTATTTGATTTTGGTTATATTTAAAGTAAAAATATTAAAAATAAATATCTATTTTTTCTGTTTTTATTGAGGAAGATTTGGCATGTAAATATTGTATATAATTATATCAAATAAGAAGATATTTTGATATAAATATACATTATAAAATGATTAATATTATAAATCTATTACTTTACATAGTTATGTGTGCTTGTGTCTTTGTGTGCATTAGAATATTTAAGACTGCTTTTTTAGCAAATTTAAAGTGCAAAAGGTAGTAATGAGGTCTGAGCACAGGCCTGCCAGGGCAGCCCCAGCCAGGAGCCCAGGACCCAGTCTCTTAGATACTCCCAGGGCCGAGCCCAGACCTGCCGCGGGAAGCCCCAGCTGTGAACACAGGCCTGCCAAGCCATCAGGCCTGCCATCTCCAGCACTAAGCACAGGCCTGCACACCATCCTTGATCTAGTGCCCAGGCCTGCACCCATAATGTTACTGACCATCTATCAACACCAGGTTGCCTTTGCCCATAAGCATTGATTATTCCTGACCTGGAGACAATGGGACTGTACTCTTCTTGGAACACCACATTATCAAGCACCTCTTAGGTATCAAACTATTGAAAAATAGGAGGTTTGAACAGTACAGTATATTTTTATTGCAGACCTCTTTTAAATAGTAGTATTATTAGTATTATTACAATTATTCTTATGATACCTACTATATTCCCACTTTTCTCTTTTATTAATATTCTTATCACTCTATCATCCTCTTATATATTTGTTTCCTTGGAGACTCTTTATCTCTTTTCTCATGCTAATAACCTATTTCTTTTAATTTCACTTTCACTATTCCTATGACTTAGTACTTCTATAGACTCACTTCCTATCTCATTAATGCTGTATTCTACACCCCTCCTCATCCTCTTTTCCACCATTTCAAATTGTGGTCTTTATTGCAAACCTATTGGTTATGCTGTAGATAATAATTTGAACTCATCTCTGTATATTATGACAACACAGTTAATATCTAAATAGGGTCTATATGGATAAAGGATGCATATTGTTTATATGGTGTGCTGCTAATACTAATCTCCTCAAGGTAAGATATTGGAAATCTGCAGGGACAATATACGTCTTTAAAGGGAAACTGCAATACCTCTGATTCCCATTGCTAGAAGGGAAGATACATGAGCACCATAAGAAAACAAGGGAAGAAAGTGTCCCAAACAAACCTAGAGGCTATATCAATAGAACCCAATGACAACACGATAGAAGGAATGTCAGAAAGAGAGTTCAGAATGTACATGATTAAAATAATCCAAGAAGTGAACAATGAGATGAGAGAGCAAATGCAAACGATGAATGATTGCACCAATAAACAGCTAAAAGAGCAATTATAGGAAGCAAAAAGTAGTTTCAATAAAGAGAGAGATTCTGAAAAATACAAACAGAAATCCTTGAAATGAAGGAAACAATAAACCAAATTAAAACCTCAATAGAAAGCATAACCAACAGGCTAGATCACTTGGAAGACAGAACCTCAGACAATGAAGACAAAATATTAATTTTGAAAACAAAGTTAACCAAACAGAGAAGATGGTAAGGAATCATGAATGGAACCTCCAAGAATTATGGGACATCATGAAAAAAACAAATTTAAGAATTATTGGGATTGAGGAAGGCACAGAGATACAAACCAAAGGATTGAATAATCTGTTCAATGAAATAATATCAGAGCATTTCCCACATCTAAGGAATGAGATAGAAAATCAAATACAAGAGGTGTACAGAACACCAAATGCACAAAATTACAACAGATCCACGCCGAGGCATATTATAATGAAAATACCTAGCATACAAAGTAAAGATAGATTTTTAAAGGCTGCAAGAGAAAAGCATCAGATTACATATAGGGGGAAACCAATATGGATATCAGCAGATTTCTCAGCACAGACGCTAAAAGCAAGAAAGAGCAAGAAAGGCCTGGAACAACGTATTTCAAGCTCTGAAAGAAAATGGATTCCAATCAAGAATCTTACACCCAGCAAAATTTACCTTCAGATTTGTTGATGAAATAAAATACTTCCTTGATAAACAAAAGCAAAAAAAAAATTCACAAATAGAAAGCTTGCACTACAGAACATTCTCAATAAAATATTCCAAGAAGAAGAAATGAAAATCAACAATCTAAGTCAACAAAGGGAGGAATTACCCTAAAGGAATAAGCAATGAAAGGAGAAACCAAGTCAAGTTAAAAGCCAAACATAAGGCAAAATGATGGGGAACACAAGTCATATCTCGATAATAACCCTGAATATTAACAGTCCAAACTCACTAATTGAAAGACAGACTGGCAGATTGGATTAAAAAGAAAGGTCCAACAATATGCTACCTTCAACAGACTATCTCATGGAAAAGGACATCCACAGACTAAAGGTGAAAGGATGGGAAAAAACATACCATGCACATGGACTCAGTAAAAAAGCTGAGGTTCCCATTCTCATTTCAGATAAAGCAGACTTCAAGCCAAAGTTAGTCAGAAGGGATAAAGAAGGACATTTCATACTGTTTAAGAGAAGCATAAATCATAAATATTTATGCCCTAAACAATGGCAAATCCATGTATGCTAAACAATTCTTCTCAATTCCAGGAACCAAATAGACCAAAACACAATAATACTAGGTGACTTTAATACACCTTTCTCACCATTGGACAGATCTTTCAAACAAAAATTGAACAAAGAAATCACAGATCTCAATAACAAAATCAATAATTTAGACTTAACAGATATATAAAAAAATTCCATCCATCAACAAGTGAATACACTTTCTTCTCAGCAACACATGGATCTTTCTCTAAAATAGACCATAAGTTATGCCACAAAGCTACTCTTAGCAAATACAAAAAAATAGAGATACTGCATTGCATTCTATGAGAGCATAATGGAATGAAATTAGAAATCAATAATAAAATTAAAAACAGAAACTACTCCAACACCTGGAGATTAAATAATACACTATTGAATGATGCATGGATAACAGAAGACATCAGGGGGGCAATAAAAACATTCATAGAGGTAAATGAGAACAATGATACAACATATCAAAATCTCTGGGACACTATGAAAGCAGTACTGAGAGGAAAATTCATTGCATGGAATGCATTTAATAAAAGAATGAAAAGTCAACGAATAAATGACCTCACATTACAGCTCAAAGTCCTAGAAAAAGAAGAAGAAATTAACACCAAAAATAAAAAGCAAGAAATAATTAAAATCAGAGCTGAAATCAATGAAATAGAAACAAGAGAACTATTCAAAAAATTGACAAAACAAAAAGGTGGTTCTTTGAAAAAATAAACAAAATTGATAAACCCTTAGCCACACTCACAAAGAGAAGAAGAGAAAAAACTCACATTACTAAAATTTAGAGATGAAAAAGGAACTATCACAAGAGACACTATTGAAATACAAAACATAATGAGAAACTATACTCCAACAAAATAGAAAATCTCGAAGACATCGACAGGTTTCTAGAGACATATGATCCACCCAAACTGAATCTGGAGGACATACACAATTTAAATAGACCAACTTAAGCAATGAAATAGAAGAAGTCATCAAGAGCCTACCTACCAAGAGAAGTCAGGGCCAGACAGATTCTCAGCTGAGTTCTACAAGACCTTCAAAGAAGAACTCATTCCAATACTCCTCAAAGTATTCCATGAAACAGAAGAGGAGGAAACCCTTCCAAACTCATTCTATGAAGCCAATATCACCCTGATACCAAAACCAACAAAGACACATCAAGGAAAGAAAATTTCAGACCAATATCCCTAATGAACATAGATGCAAAAATTCCTAACAAAATTTTAGCAAACTGCATACAAAAACATATTAAAAAGATAGGACACCATGATCAAGTGGGTTTCATCCCAGGGATGCAACGTTGGTTCAACATCCAGAAATCTATAAATGTAATTCACCACATCAAGAGGCTCAAAGTTAAGAATCACATGATTATTTCAATAGAGGCAGAAAAAGCATTTGACAATGTACAGCACCCCTTCATGCTCAAAACACAAGAATAAATAGGGATTGTAGGAACATACCTCGACATTGTAAAGGCTATCTATGCTAAGCCCATGGCCAACATCATTCTAAATGGAGAAAAACTGAAAGCATTCCCTCTAAAAACTGGAACAAGGCAGGGATGTCCTCTTTCAACACTTCTGTTCAACTTCGTCCTTGAAATTCTAGCCAGAGCAATTAGACAGACTAAAGAAATAAAAGGGATTCGAACAGGAAAAGAAGAACTTCAACTATCACTATTTGCAGATGATATAATTGTATATTTAGAGGAACTGAAAAATTCCACCAGAAAACTTCCAGAACTTATAAATGAATTCAGTAACATAACAGGATATAAAAATCAACACTCATATAGCTAATGAATTCTTATTCATAAGTGATGAATCCTCTGAAAGAGAAATTAGGAAAACTACCCCATTCATGATAGCCTCAAAAAAAAAAATACCTGGGAGTCAATTTAACAAAAGCGGTGCAAGTCCTCTGCAATGGGAAATATAGAACACTAAAGAAAGAAATTAAAGAAAACCTTAGAAGATGGAAAGATCTCCCATGTTCTTGGATAGGCAGAATTAATATTGTCAAAATGACAATACTACCAAAAGTGTTATACATATTCAATGAAATTCTAATTAAAATCCCAATGATGGACCTCATAGAAATAGAGAAAGCAATTATGAAATTCATTTGGAAGAGAAAGAGCCCCAGAATAGCTAAAGTAATCCTTAGCAGGAAGAGCGAAGCACATGACATCACAACGCCAGACCTTCAACTGTACTTCAAAGCAATAGTAACAAAAATGGCATGGTATTGGCACCAAAATAGGCAGGTAGACCAATGGTACAGAATAGAAGATGCAGAGACAAACCCACATAAATACAGTTATCTCATATTTGACAAAGGAGCCAAAACATACAATGGAGAAAAGATAGCCTCTTCAACAAATGGTACTGGGAAAACTGGAAATCCATATGAAGCAAAATGAAACTAAACCCCTATCTCTCACCCTGCACAAAACTCAACTCAAAATGGAGCAAGGACTTAGGAATTAGACCAGAGATTCTGCACTGAATAGAAGAAAAAGTAGGTCCAAATCTTCATCATGTGGGCTTGGGACCAGATTTCCTTAACATGACTCCCAAAGCACAAGAAATAAAAGCAGGAATCAATAATTGGGATAGATTCAAGCTAAAAAGCTTTTTCTCAGCAAAGGAAACAATCAACAATGTGAAGAGAGAACAGAGTGGGAGAAAAATCTTTGCCACACACACTTCAGATAGAGCACTAATCTTCAGAATCTATAAAGAACTCAAGAAATTTTACCCCAAGAATACAAATAACCCAATCAATAAATGGGCTAAGGTAATGAGCAGACACTTCACAGAAAAGGATCTACAAGCAATCAACAGATATATGAAAAAATGTGCAACATCTCTAGTAATAAGAGAAATGCAAATCAAAACTATCCTAAGTTATCATCTCACCGCAATTAGAATGTCTACTATCAAGAATACAAACAACAATAGGTGTTGGCAAGGATGTGGGGAAAAAGGCACATTCATACATTTCTGGTGGGGTTGCAAGTTGGTGTAGCCACTCTGGAAAGCAGTATGGAGATTCCTTAGAAAACTCAGAATGGAACCACATTTGACCCAGGTATCCCACTCCTTGGCCTATACCCAAAGGACTTAAAATCAGCATACTACAGTGATGCAGCCACATCAATGTTTATAGCAGCCCAATTCACTATAGCTAGATTGTGGAACCAACCTAGATGTCCTTCAATAGATGAATGGATAAAGAAACTGTGGTATATATACACAATGGAATATTATTCAGCCATAAAGAATAATAAAATTATGACATTTGCAGGTAAATGGATGGAGTTGGAGAATATCATGTTAAGTGAAATAAGCCAATCCCAAAAAGCCAAAGGCGGAATGATTTCTCTGATAAGTGGTCGATGACACATAACAGGAATGGGAGAGGTAAGAGAAGAATGAAGAAAGGATGGATTGTATAGAGGAAAGTGAGGGGTGGGGAGGGACCAGGGAGGAAAGATAATAGAATGAGACAAGCATCATTACCATATGTATATGTATGAATACGGAGATTGTATGACCATACTTTGTGTATAACCAAGAAAATGGTAGTTGTACTCCATTTGTGTACAATGAACCAAAATTTAAAAAAAGGAAGTAGTGTTAACAATAGGCACTATGCTATAGTTACACCCAGAAATTATTCGTCCTGAATAACTGAGATTTTCTACCCTTTGACTAACATCTCCTATTTCCCTAATTCCCCACCATCTTGCAACTACCATTTTACTCGGCTTCCATGAATTTGACTGTTTTAGATTCCATGCAATAGTAACATAATGCATTATTTTTCTTTCTTTCTGTGCCTGACTTAATTCAAATAACAACATCCTCAAGGTTCATTTATATTGTCATAAATTAAGGAATTTCCTTTTTTTTTTTTTTTAATGGGATCTTGCCGTTTTGCCTAGGCTGGCCTCAAGCTTGCGACATTTTTTTTTTTAAAAACTGAATAATATTCTCTTGTTTATGTAGACTTTTTTTTCTGATTATCTATGGCCACAGCACAAAACATGTTGTCCTTCAAATAGCTTGAATATTTCCTTTACCTAACACCCCTACTGTCATAACACAAGATATTTTAAATAGTATCATCTCAAACTTCCATTTTGGAGTGTGAGGAAGTAGTTTGTTTCACATCAATCCTATCTCAAACTATTTTAAAATTAGCTAATTTTAAAAATGTGGAACATGTCAGGAAACAACAACCATAGTCAGTACTTGAACAGTCATAATCTGAAAATGCAGAGCCAGGTGAAGTCAAGCCTCTCTAGCATTTTTCCAGTTGGAGAAAACTCTGTGTCTCAGATTGAAATATGAATGCCTGACAGAAAGTGAGCAGTTCCTTTTGCAGCCTCATTGCAAATTCTTTTCTGGAGAGGGACTTGAGAACAAGAAACTACACAGAAAGTAACTGTTAACATGGAAAACAAACCAAAAAACTAAGCGACTTTCTAAAGTTGAATAGCGAGAAATAGAAATTCAAGGACAAACAATACCCACGGTTTTGCTTAAGAAAATAGCATACACACTATTTTGGAAAACATTTTAGCAGTCTTTTTTGAGGTCTAATTGATGCAATCTTAATACTAGAAATGTCCAACAGGTTACACACGTGTGTGTCAGAAGGCATGTACGTACATGGATGACCATAGCAGAATATTTTTTATTAAAGCATTAAGATTATACATACCAGTTGAGTTCATTCCGACAAACTCTTACATGCATGGAGATCAGTTTTGCCTTCCCCCAACCTCCCTTCCCTCTCCCCTTTTCCTTTCTACTCTACTAGACTTTCTTTCTCTTCTCTATTAATTTGTATTTCATTAGTTCTTTATGTAATCTTACCCTTACCTCCCCATTTCCTTTATTTTACCCTAACTTAGTTAATATCACTAACAAAGCTTCAACACTGCTTTTTCACACTCCCTAGACACTTTCCCAAACATACTTAATAAAACTTGGTTATTCTTTTCTGATTTTCCCTCCTTAAAAAAAATTCAAACTTTTGCAATATTTTCCTCTTCCAATTAATTTAGAGCTTTTTTTGTCCTCACACTTAGTTTCCATGGAGTATATAAAACCTAACTGCTTCGATAGTTTTCCTTTTCCAGTGACTTTTCTTTTAATCTATATAGCATATATATCTTAGTACTACAATAACCAATGTTTTCTCCATGTCAGACTAATTCAACATTATCCCCTCAATATAATCACTAGTGATATAACAAAATGTATGTTCCAATATCTACAACTGGGGCATTTGCTCCTAGCTTGAGTAGCTTTTCTGAAAGAAGTTTAAAATAGAGATATATTCATTTGTTGCTTGTAGATTTTAAGAACATTTTTGTTTTAAATTATGTCTCTGGAGCAAATATTATTGTGTTTATTGAACATAAAGGGCATAGTAAATTATCTCTTCTAGGTTTAAAACTAGAATCTATTATTAGCAACTTTAAGAAAATAAATTTCAACTTAAACTAAGAATGAAACACCAAAGATAGAATGAACTCTCTCTAGAGTTAGTTGGTTTTGCATCCCTACAGGATGGGTAAAGATTACTGAGATGGCTGGTTAGTGTACGTATTATAGAGGTGAATTATCTATCAGAGGGAGAGCAGTAGAACTTCTGATTAAGACCAAGGGAGAGGGAGAGAGCATATTAAGACCCCGAGCAGTCCTGTGACCTTGAGCTAAATACTTAACATCTCTAAGCTTCAAATACTTCAACGGTAAAATGAGGATAATGACCTTGGGGGATGTTGTGAGGATTAAAGAAATTTCAGTGAGAGATAATGTAAGTTATTACCATAGTGACTACCACACAGTTAGTTAACTCTGAAAAAACAGTAATGTTTTAATACTTGATTATTGTTGGTCAAACTGTTTGATTTTATAGGTCCTTCTAGTTATGAAAGACTGTGAATGCATAATTTCATTTGAACAGAAACTTCCTCAAGACTCAAAGTTGAATTTTAAGACAAGGCAAAAGTAAATGCAGAAGTTATTTAACAATTATAAAAAGACTTATAAGAAATATTAATGTCACCCTCTGGGATGTATTTAAAGATGCAATTCTATTATCTACATGCATATCTATCTGGATTTAAGACTACTTATGTGAAGCACAAATACCCCCTTATAGTTTTATAAATTAATATGTAAGACCAAGTGTGAGAAATAAAATCCTTTTCATGATTCTATCCTATAGAGTTTGCCAAATAAACTTCAGAAATTTGATTAAATTCACATTCCTATAGAGTAACATCAAAAGATGGGCAAGACAAGGGCTGGGGATATAGCTCAATTGGTAGAGTGCTTGTCTGTCATGCACAATGCCCTGGGTTCAACCCCCAGTACCACCAAAAAAAAAAAAAAAATGGGGATGGGCACGACAAATTAGGAATGCTAACAGTAACTACTTAAGTTTAAGGTAATACATTAAGAATTTATAAACACTACAGAGTAGTTGTCACAATTATACTATGGAATATATATCATTCTCATTTATAGGAGAAAAAAAGTCACATTTTAAGAAGGTTTGGCAATTTTCCCAGTGTCAAAACATATCATAAATGAATGAGATCAAATGAATTCTGATCTCAGTCTTTAAAGTATAAGCTCAGATTCAATTCTCTCACATTTCTAAAAGAAAAGAATTGTTCCTAAATTTGTAGAGTTTGTCTTTTATAGGTAAGACATTAAGGAGATGAAAAGTCATGATCTTTTGACTACAATTTTGCAATTTAGAAGTTCATGCTATTTGTGACTTCAAATTGCACTGTCTAGCAAACCCCACAGAAATCTGACATAAGCAATAAAGTGAATGCCTGGTGTTGATTTCTTGAAACAGGCCTGGCCTTGATAACTCTGGTCTTTAGCCTGACCTCCTTCTCCCACCAAGTCCTGTTCCCTTTCTTTCTCCTGTGTTCTGGGCTGGCCACAGGGAGAAAAGCCTTGAAAGGTTCAGTGACTCCAGCCAAAACACAAATATCCCTGAAAGTATTTTTTTTTTCACTTTTAAAAAATAAACTTTTAATTTCAGAATAGTTTTAGAGTTACAGAGAAGTTGCAAAGATAATACCTAGAGTTCCCTTATGGTCTATACCCAATTTCTCTTATTATTTACATCTTACATTAATGCGTTAGTTATAACTAGAAAACCAGTAGCAATGCATTATTATTAACTAAAGTACTGTACTTTATTTGGATTTCTTCAGTTTTTGCCTAATGCTTTTCTCCCTGTTTCAGAATTCCATCAAGGATACAATATTATATTTAGCTTTAATGGCTAAATTAAAGGGTAATAATTTATCACATTTTCTTTGTATTTAATGACCAGATTGAGAAATGCCAAGTGTTTTGTAGAATTTTCTTCAGTTATAGTCTCTCTCATGTTTTTTCCACAATTAGACAGGAGGATGGGTTACAGGCAGAGGAACCGAGAGGGGAAGTGTCATTCTCCTCATTTCACTCCAAGGACTCAGGTATTGATCTGATTTACTATTGTTGATGTTGAGCACAATCACATGGTTGAGATAGTGTTTGGGAACTTTCCGTCTAGTAAAATTCCTGTTTTTCCCTTTTTAAGGAAGTCACTCTGTGTATCTCATACTTAAAGGATTTTTCTGTGTGAAAGATTTATACATTCTGTCCCATTTACTACCTTTTGAGATTTAATATCCAGACTTCATAAAAGATACATATTTTCAACACAATTATTGGCTCTCAAATATATGGAGAAACGGACACCTCCAAACTCTTCCAACATTTTTATATGAAAGGATGCACAGGAAGTCTCAAGTTACATTGCCAGTGCAATTGGCAGAACGTCATGATCGTTTGGATGTTCTATGAGAAGGGCAAAGGCCCCACAGCATCACGGTCAGCGTGAACTGCCCTTTGTCAATATGCGTTTTGCTGGAACACATTTTCATAATATCTCTAATGTTTAGCTCTCAATTTGGCCTGGTTTTATGCAAAGAGTTCCAAATATTTGAAAAGCAACTGGACAAAATAATTGAGGATAAAACAAAATGAGTGAGAAAAGCCATAAAGATGGAAGAAAAATTATCTGCATAAAAATTGATAGCTTGTAAACAGATACAGTATTCATTTGGTGATGAATAAATGATTATTTTAAGTGTTTTATATGCAAACATGACAATATGTTTGCATATGTAGGTAAAAGTACCTGTCATATTACTTTCCTATTGAAGGACTGCTTGGAGAATTGTACTTGATGTAAATATTAGAGTAATGAGATATGTTAAAAAGAGATTGGGAATATCACTATTTTTTTTTTCTTAGTTTGAGACAGGGATTTTCCGAGATGCTTATAGTCTCACTAGATTGCTGAGGCTGACTTTGAAATTTCGATACTCCTGCCTCAGCCTCCTGACTCCTTGGGATTACAGGCATGTGCCATCACAACCAGCTGAATGTCACTTCATGTTAGCATAATGCCACAGAACTTTTGATTTCTAGGAATGAATTACTAAAGTATGCAGTGCATGTATTGAGTACTATCTTAGTCTCTGTTGGTCTTCTAGAAGAGAATTTATAGCCATACTCTGGTAAACTTTGAAGAAGGAATTCTCAAAACTGTCCCAGGAGAAGAAACATGATCCCTGGAAATTCCAGTAATTATCTCCAAACTGTCTCCCAGGCCAATGCTAGACAAGGACCTACGATATATGTATATATGTGTGTGGTGTGTGTGTGTGTGCGTGTGTGTGTGTGTGTGTGTTTGTGTGTGTGTGTGTGGATGTGGGTGTGTATATATATATTCAATAATCTTTTTTAGAAAAAGGGGCAACATAGGAGTTTTTTTGAAGGTGGATTAGAGATATGAACTTCCAGAATATAGACACTAATATTGTTTGAATTAACATGTTTGCAATTTTAGTGGTTTCACATGTATCCAGTCTTTTCAAATTATTTGAGAGAAAAATAATCATAATATTAATGTTTTCCAATGTGTGACTGAGTTGACTCATATGTACAGTTTTCCAAAATACACCACTCCTGATTTCCAGGCTTTTCTTTCTGGCTGCTTTCCCTGTTCTGAATATTCTCTTCTGTCTCTTGATAAAAAATCCTCCTATCTTTCAGCTCTCATCTCAAACATTATTTTTTCTCTCTATTCCTCTTATGCCCCCTTCCAAAGTAGGTTTGACTAGCCTATTCGCTGTTACAAATATGTAAATATTTTATCAATGTACCTATAAATAAGCATGCACCTACTTGAAATATCAGGCTTACATTCCACTTTATGGCATGAATAATTATGAAAGCAGGGACTGATGTCTTATTATATTATATCCTTAGTGCCCTCAGCTTACAGAACAAAGCAGATGTTCAGTACATATTTGTTGAATGAGTGGACTATGCCAGTAATGCAAATATAGTTTTCACATTTATATTTATGTGTTTTTTTAATTGCAAACTTTACCAAAATCCTTGTAACTCGAGGTTCTGCAATTGTTTTGGCAATTTCATCCCTCACAATATTATCATGGCCATTATTTTTAAAAATCCACACTCACATAAGACACCTAAAGTGGTTAAAATAAATAATGGTTACATTTTGTTTCTCGTCATTTATGAATTCCATTTTCAGACTAGGAAAAACAAATTTTCCTGCACCTCCTAGATGATTTCTCTAAACCCTGGTGCAAATGGATTGATGTATGCAGTGGCATCTGAACCTGTGTAGCTGCAAATGTTATTCATAGTCATAGAAATATCTAATCCCTGTGAATTTTGTCAAGCTATTTGCCTCAGTGATGTACTTCACTAGTGAAATACAAATTGATTTTGAGTCATATTAAAGGTATTTCTGTTAAAATGTAGATTTCAGTTCCCCAAATGTCATTGAATCCTCATATTTTAGTATTTATTGAAAAGGAATGTCCAAAGAAGATTCTGCTGAGCCACCCATTATTTTTCGTGCCTATTAAATTTGTGTCTTGCTGCTATTGTATTCCTAAACAAATATACAATCTATTTGCTCACTTTTAATTTACCAATTGAATACATTGTCAATTATTCCTTAGTGTTTTCTGATGAAGTACCTAAAGTAAACATAAGCTAGTATGAGAATCCCATTGATTTATGTAATTTCATAGTAATGGTTTTCATATTATTCTACATGCTGAAATTAACACCTACAAGTGTTCTATTGGCTATTTTAAATGCTCTTGCACATTGAGCAGCTTTCTCATTGAACTATCCATAATGACTTCTAAATGCTTTCCCTAAGAGGTTCAAGCTAATTCAGAACCCATCAGTGTGCATGGAAAGTTTAAATTATGTTTCCCAATATGCATTACCTTGCACTTATCTGCATTAAATTTAATCTATCATCACATTGCCCAATCACCCAGTTTAATTAGATCCTTCTGGATTTCCTCATAATCTTGCATGTTTTTCACTAACCTAAATAATTTTTGGAGATCAGCAGAAATTTAACACCTCACTATCTACTACATCCTCCAGATCACTAATATAATTTAACAGCCCTGAGCTTGCTATCAGCATCTTGAGAGCCCTGCTATGAAGTTGCTTCCTCTGGGGAAATATGTATTCTTCATTGCAAATAGCTTAATCCATATTTATCTATAAGAAAGCATACCCTTAAAATTCTACCAGTTTTATATGAGACTTCAATACATTTTTTAGGAAATTTCATTTTTATATTTAAAAATATTTCCACAACTATATTTTTGAAAGTTTAACCATTTTGGAATTTTGTATGAGTGCCATGTTGGGAGAAGTTACAGAATTAGAAGAAGAATGAGTAAGTTCTAAAATTTCTTACAAATGGAATTACTTCACATGCTTAGAGTATTAAGGGAAAAGAAGGATGAAATGAAGATTTAATGAGTACCTTGCAGAACCTCCTGCCACATACTAAGCATCACCCTATACATTTCATGTTATAAAACTCAAATAATAGGAACAACTTTATTATCAAGTGATTAGAAATAGGAAAACTGAAGTTCAGAAAAGTTGATTCAAATGCAACAGAGATAGAGTTTGATTCCTTCCCACGAGGCCACAGAGGCTCCCAAATCATTTATAATTAGTTGTTAAATATTTTTTATATCTTCATTCATCATCTTTAACTCTTTTTGATAAATTTTAAGATTACGCAAACACATACACATGCACACACAAGTAGAGTTTTGTCATTTTATGATGTAGCATTTTGGTAGATTTTTTTGCATAATTGTTCCCCAAAGATGTTTGCTGATGGATTTATCTTCTCTGTGTCCGTAAATTGTTTCTTCAGATTTTCACTATATTAACATATATCTTGTTTTTAAATGTAAGTTTTAAAATTATGTGGAATGAAAATAATGCATTTAATAACATCTGTTATTATATTGTCAGGATTCTTTTGGTTGGAGGTGAAGGAAAGATAGACTCAAACTGGCTAACATCAAAAACATTTTTGTTGGGTTACTGAAACAATAAGGAAGGTTAAATGCAGAAACCCAAAGCATATCATTAGACTACATCTGCCACTGTGTGTTGGTTCAAGTCTCTGCTATGGTAGCACCAGCCCATGGTAGCAAAGCAGCCTCGAGTAAGACTTAACTAGTTTGTGCTTCCAAGTGGAAGCCCAGTGGTAGAAAGTGGAATGTCTCTTCCTTGAGGTTGAAGAAAAGAGGAATTGAAATCCATTTTCTCTGGTGGAATTATGTGCCCAACTATACCCATTCTAATGCCAAAGGTTCCTAATCTAAGCCATTTCTGAATCAGATCTCTGTATCTAGGGCTGCAGTTGGAATCAATTACATCAAAAAGTACAAAACCAAAGTGAAGGAACTGTGTATTAGTTTTCTCTAAGCAAATATATACCATATCTGAGGACAGGTTTCCTGCTACCAGCCATGTACCACCATATGCTACACAGTAAAATGCAGAAAATAGTATCCATTAATGTTTGTTGAATTAATTAAAAATTGTGTATAATGGATGCATAATGACATATAATTCATGCATACATGTACAAAATCAAGTTAATATGAAAAATTATCAGGTCATTCCTGAGTCTGTTCAGTTTTAATAATTATTATACATTTTAAATGGTAACTTGAGTTAAGTGTAAGTAATGGCATTAGCAAAGCAAGGTCTGAGAAAATATGTCAGTCATATAGTAGCAGGGTACATTTTAACATAAAAATCTTTAAGCCTTGTTGGTTAGGTGACACTTTTGAATTACAGATACTTTTCATCTTGGCATTTTTCTCGAATACTTATTTTAAGAAAATAGGTGTAATTTTAATGAATATAACAACCAAATAAACAGAACATAAAAATTAGTATGACAAAGAATGCGGTTATCAAAGCATAGTTAAAGTAGTTGAAAAGATAGTAAAATTTAGTATAATAAAAATGGCTTGAAGAAATTTGGCAGAAGTTTATTATTCTTTTCTTAATTGTGAAAAATATACTACTAAAATGTTTTTTCAATTGTGAAAATGTATTTCCCTATGTCTTAAACCAGAAGAGTACTTGTAGCTTGTATTTAATAAAAATAATACAATCAAAACATGCCCAGTAGCTAACAAATAGTGTGTGTGCCATACTTTGCCCCTCAGTGACTGGTCCACCCAACCATAAACCTCAATCTTTGATTTTAAGGGAAACCATTATTATGAACATTGAATTAGCAATTCCCTTGATTGTATTTCTGTTGTGTGCTAACATTTTATTTGATGTTATATATTTTGAGTTTTAAATGAGTCACACTGTATTTTTTTGTGAGTCCATCCTTCAACACTTTTCACCCTGAGCTTTATCCATGTTGATACAGTTGCAGTTCATATATGTATATTGCAGTTACTGGCCTGAAGATGGAAGGAGGGCTACCAGAGATGGTTGAGAGCTCCAAGGAATGTGCAGCTGACAGAAGGCATGGCCTAGAAGGAACAAGTCAATGGCAAGAACAGCTCAAGCAGGGTGAGAGTGGGAGGAGAAACACCTGACCTCTCCTTCTTTCTTTCCATTGTTACTTTTGAACTGATTGAGGTTTGTTAGCAATATCTTTGCATTCTTCCCTGTTAGTGTTTTTTTTCTTGGGGGCGGGGAGTGTACTGGGAATTGAATTCAGGTGCACTTCACTGAGTCACATCCCCAGCCCTTCCCTTTTTTTTTTTTTTTTTTAATATGGTGCTGAGGATTTGAACCCAGGGCCTTGAGCTTCTGAGGCAAACACTCTACCAACTGAGTTATATCCTAGCCCAGACCTTTTTTATATTTTATGTTGAGACTGGGTCTCACTGAGTTACTTAGGGCCTTACTAAGTTGCTGAGGCTGGCTTTGAACTCTCAATCCTCCTGCCTCAGCCTCCTGAGCTGCTGATATTACAGGCATGTGCCACCACACCCAGCTTTAAGGTCCTATAATTTTTATTTTTTCCCTTGCTCCTCTGTTCCCTCCTTCCTCTTATCTCGCTTCCTTATCCTTTCCTCTCCTCTCTAACTTTGAGAACAGTTGAGAAACTTGGCATATGTAATATGTTCATATTCTCTTCTTTTCATGGGAGACATTTATTATCCTAATTAGTCTTAAAATTATCACAATTAAAGGTTTACATTTCATATTTGTGATAGTTTTCTAATACCCTTACATGAATTTGAACTTTTAAATTATCCTTCTTAAAAACTAACAAAAGAACCTCCTTGATATAACATTCACTTGTTACTCATTCTCTTCCTCTTACACAAACTCTAAACTCTCTTTTATAAGCATTCAGCCTTCATAGGTTAATATGTGGTTGCAGGGCAGGGGATATAGCTTAGTGGTGGAGTGTTCACGTAGCATGTGTGAGGCCCTGGGCTCAATCCCCAGCACCACAAAACATTAGCAAACAGAAAAAGTGTTTGCAGGTACTCAATAGGAGGACTTTGACATTCTGCACTATCAAGCATTTAGGAAAAGCCTTTCTTTATTGGTCCATAAAACAAATCTGACCTCAAAAGTAAACTGGTTGTGAAATAAAACTCTGGGATAGTTACTACCACCATTTTGTACTTAGGTGTTTTGGGCAATAAAATACAAAGAGGGAAAAGAAATCTAGCAAGATTTCTTGAAGTCCTATACCTATTCCTAAATGGATTGTACTTTTCCGTTAGCATCAGTCTGTGCTTCAGCTCTTCCATCTTCTTAGCTACCAAGATTCCTCTGGTATTTCTACATATTACCTGAAACTGTCTTACAATGCATCTTTGGTAAATGTAAAAATATAGTAATGAAATTTCATCTCTATACTTTTCCACATTTTCCTATATTGTTTGCAGAATTATTGTATTTTACAAATTTCCCAACCTAGAGTTTTATCCCTGAATTCTGGATCTTCATTATTATTATGACATAACTAATACATTTACAAATACTACAGTTAAACACTCAAAGATAGAAGTTCTGATGTTTACAAACAGAGTCAGAAAATGTAAGGTTTTACATTTTAAGGTAGGTTCTATTCCCTTTATTCAGGCACAAAACTGAGTCTCATTGTTTATAATTAGCTGCATTAAGTACAGAAGTTTGTATATCCTGGAGCCTAGCCAAGAATTTAGTTCATAAAACAAACACTGTTTATTTCTAGTACAATTATTCTGCCTTATCATTTCTATATCCATCCAGTTTTTATTCTTCTATTTAAAGAAGACTCTAGCTGTTTTGCTTTTACTTACCATACCTTTTCTTGACTATCATAAATCAATCTTCGTAACTTTTCATTTCCTAATATGTCTAATATATTTAACCACATTTCTATTATTAAATGTAAAGTAATATCTCATTTCTCCCTACAAATAACAAATTCAGGGACGTCTTTGTATTTGAATTTTTGCTCACATCACTTTAGAAAAATTGTTGAGGGAATTACTGGGTTAAAGAGTGTGAACATTTTAAAGTTTTTTGAAATATTATGCCAAATTACTTTCCAGAAACATTGTACCAATTTATGTTCTTGCCAGCAGTGAATGAGCATTGCTGTTTTAATTTGCTCTGGGGTGGGGTTAGGTTGAGGAATTAATAGTGTATTTTTATAGCACTTCTAGGGAAATTTTACTCCCTCATCTCTGTGTCACTGTCATGGCCACGTTTAAAAAAAATATGGGAAGTATTTAATCTGGTGCCTCTAATTCAAACAGTAGAGGGCCTCCCTAGGTCTCTCGAAGATTCGCCAAAGGAGGAGTTGAATAAAAACCAAGATATCAGATTAGATTCAGAGGTGTACCTAAAAAATGGTATCATTTTGCTGTGTTATTTTAAGCTTCTGACTTTCCTCATGATCCTTCCTTTTCTGTATTCAAAATCCATGTAAGGGATTCTATCAAAATGAGTTGTGCTTTTGCTTAGACTGGGGCTGGATTTATAATCCTCATTACTCCAGTGTTGGCTTTTTGCAACAAAGCAAGAAGTGCAGAACACATCATAAAAGGAGTTTTTGGATAAAACAATATCCTTAATTCTGGTAGTACTGTGAATGCAACTGTAATTTAGTTTTAAAAGCTGTCTCCAGAATCCCCTTCATATTTATTTTAATACACTAGGAGGACCGTCTCAAAACCACGTGTTTCTGTAAGTGTTGTCTCTGGACAACTAACATTGTAATCAGCTAGGAAGATCTGTTGCAAATTTCTGGTCACTACTGGGGACTTAATGAATTAGAATCTCTGCACATGGATCTCAATTATTGAGTTTTAATAAGTTGTGCTTCTCAGACTTTAATGTACATATGAATCTCCTGGAGATCTTGCTAAATGTTGATTGTGACTCAATATTTCTGGGATGAGACAGAGATTCAGTACTTCTATCAGATTCCCAGATGAGGTTTCTGGGTGGGCCTATATTTTGATTAGCAAAGCCTAGGAGTTTGAGAATCCCAGCTTTAAGACAGTGCCTGGTTCCAACCTGAAATACTTGATGTGTAGTTAGCCCCATCAGGAGGAATTGAGTTAAAAGCAGGGGACCCTGTGAGTTAAAGCTGAGCACACATGCCAACAGCAAAATCATGGAGCCCTGAGAAATGAACTCTGATCATGGAGCTCTGAGAGTGAAGTCACCCAAACATGGGGCTAAATTTGTATAAGCCAGTGAAAAGTATTATGGGAAAAAAAAAGGCAATTTTGCAATTATAAACCAGGCTTTAATTCATAAACTTTCTCAAGGTCATTTTCCTGTCTATTCTTCACAGAGTACTTCAAGTGTTATCTCATATTTGTTATTCCTGCCTCCTTAATTATTTCCATCTCCTTGAGGTGGACATTTTGCACATGATTGTTTTTGGTTTTGGTTTGGAATATTTTTGTTTGTTTTTTCTTCTTTGCTGTGATTGTTGGAGTGAAACCTAAATTATATTATGAGGCAAATAGTGGCCCCATTTTTCACTACTCCTTGTATTTTGTTTTAACAAAATTAAGAAAAAGTGGACCCCTCACTTTTTCACAAAAGAATGGTAGTTTTACCTAAAATTTTACTGATTAATGAAGTACATCATTGTATGGTTAAATATCCAATAAGCTAGGTTACAGTGTGATCTTGAATTTATTGCAATTCAATTTTTAAAATTTGACTGAAGAAAAACAATATCTTTGAAGAATTTTTTGAAGAATGAGGTATATATTCATTCCTCTGAGTCAGAATGACCTTTTTGTATTTTAAGGAACCCTGCTCTCTGAAACTCTCTGAATAAATGGACTTTGGAAATAGACACAAGTAGGATATTTGTGTAGATAGTATAACTCCTCTGCCAGATATGTTAGAGTATTAGCACACTAAAGGCACTAAGAATTTAGCAAGCAGCAAAATGAAAAAATACTATAAATACTGTTCCGGGCATTTACAAATGTATTATGGTGTTAAGTCAGATCACCAGGAATCTGGTCACTTGTTCGAAGTGACACTAGCTACTAGCTGAAGTTTACTGAACACCAACTGTTAATCAGATTACATTCTGAGAACTTTGATTTGTTTTTGCTTATTTTGTCAATAAAATTAAAAGGAAGGGATAATTTTATTTTTCATATTATATGAAAAGAAAGTAATGTAGGTATTAATTGGTTTGTCCAGGGATGCACAGCCGAGGAAAGGTGGACAAAATTCAATTCTTGGAAAATCAAGTAATATGGTTAAATTTATCTGCTTGCTGTTTAGTTTGAGGCTATCAGCCTATTTTGTGTTATTACACTTTTAAATGATCTAGGAATATTAACAGGTATGATCATTAAATTACCTCATGTCTCTCTACTCATCTCTCAGGAGGAGGTGTTGAATAAAATTAATTTTGACTTGAGTAACAGAATGATGCTCCTCCTGAATAATCATTTTTATTTTTATCTTATGGAAACTATGAAGAGGGACGTTGATTGAGTTTCCATTTTCTATGTCAACTCAGAGGATTAGAGCTAACAAGCAAATACTACTGCATATGCTAAGACTATCCCTGGAATCCCCAGCCTTTTGGCATTGTCAGTACAGGGTGAATAGAGAAGAAATGGACTCCCTCTGCTTGTGCGAAACTGTAGTCATCAGCCACAGTTAGAGGCACAAAAACTGGCTGAAAGGCTTTTAGATTCATAGAGTTTAGAATTTTTGGAATTGTAGAAAATTAGCCTGAATACTATATTTTATAATACGAAATTGATTTTAAAATTTCATTTTAGAAAAATAAAGAAGAGTAACATCACAGCAAATCCTAATCTGTGTGGAGATCTTTTGACTAAACAAGTATTACATCTGCTCTGGCAGGCAATGTGGTATGTTCTGTCAAAACACATGTGACAGGGTCTGTGCTTGCTGGGTCTTTAGAGTTTACTGTGGCACTTAACCACCTAAATCAACAATTCTGCATAGCAAGAAGCAGTGAAAATGCAGTACGGCACCATAATTAATTTCAAGTATCTCTGCTTTTGTTCAGAGAAAACCTAAGTAACCTTCTTGAGGTAAAAGATGAGACGCAAATGCAGAGAAAAAAAAATGATTGATAGATCCACATTAGAGATTAATATAAATATGGGAAGTGGGAAGAAGAGAGAAATAAACAGGCAAGAAACATGAGAAATATAGCAAGACCTTATCGTGCATAGGAATGACTGAGAGAATTAGAAGGAAACCATCATGGAACAATCAATTTACCTTTTTCTCTTGCTCATCTATAAAACCTTCTCCTCCAGTTAGGACATTTGCAGGCATGTGCACCACCTAATTTTTTGCAAAACAAAAGGAATTTATTGACCCACATAAATGACAGGCTCAAGGATAGCCTGCAAACATGACTTGACTCCAGCGGCATAAAAATATCACTGATACTATTTTCTTCTGTCTCAGTTGATGGGCTTCTTTCCTTTCACCGGTGCTTGTGCCTCTCTTCTTGTGGTGGCAATGTCAGTGTATCAGCCCTAGTCAGAGCATCACAGATTCAAATCTAATGAGAACGAAGAATCCAATTCCTCTCTCTCCCATATAAATTATAATAGTCACTCTGGTTGTCTTCCTCTGAGGTCATCACTCTGACTGAGGAATTATAATGCTTTGATTTACTGAGGACCCCAACTGTAAATGGTTGCTATAAGTTTATATACTTATTTCAAAAGGAGAACATTACTTGAAAATAGATAATAACTGCAATCTGGGAGAGTCTGCCTCAATCTGTGGACTTTTGGCTCAAATATTTGCAGTGGTAATTTAGATGCATTATTACATTCAGGAATGTAGAAGGAAACCTACATAAAATGATATTTATGCAGCATAATATTAAAATCAACTTTTTATATTAGACTAGCTTTAGATTCACATAAAAATTGTGCAAACAGAAGAAAGTTCCCATGTCTAACAGCAGCTTCCCATTTTATTAACTATTACTTTAGTATGATATGTTAGTTACATTTAATAAAACAAAGTCAATTTATTATCATTAACTAAGATCCACAGTTTAGTGTTCAAACCAATGTCTTTATTCTGTTCTCGAATCCCATCCAGAACATATTACACGTATTTCCTCAGGCTCTCCTTGGCTGTGACATTTTCTTAAGACTTCTGGCTGACAATTTATAATACCACTAGTCAGGGTTTTTTGAAAACTATCCTTCAATTGGGACTTGTCTAGTGGTGTTCTCATGAACAGCCAGGAGTTAAAAACTTTTTGGCAAGAAGACCTCAAAAGTAAAGTGCCATATGTGTCCTATGATATCAAGGGTACAGACTGTCACATGACTTATCACAGCTACTGTTAAGTTTTATTGCCTGGCTGAGGTAGTGTTTGTCGGGCTTCTATGCTGTAAAGTTGTTCTTACTATAGAGATATATGGGGATGGGTAAATAAATATTTGGAGCAGCCTTTGAAAGAAACATGACTTGGAAAGAGTTTCACGTCAAATTAAGTGCAAATCAGAAAATAAAAAATAAATTGGAGTTCAACACTTAACAAAAGTCAAAATGCTGCATTTTTAAAATTGTGTAGCAGATCCAAATGCACATTAGAAGAAATGACATTCCTTAAAGAGGAGTTGTGGGAGATGGCAAGATGGCTGACAGAGACAGTCAGCAGTTAGTTGTTCCTCTGCAAATAACAGCCAAAGAAACAGGAGTTTATCTGCATTTTGAGGCAAATGACCACGGGAGAACATTGGAAATTGGCAGGAGCAAAGCGAAAGACTCAATATTTACAGACTTGGGAAAACAGCATAATAAGAGGGACAAAAATTCCTAGCACCTGTTGCTGCCGAAGCTCCATAGAAAGGAAGGGGAAAAAGGCAAGCGACCCCATGACCTCTATCAGCATGAATTCTGGCAACCCTAGATATTGGACAGTTCAGCAACTCTTTACAGGCTTGTAGCTTAACTAGATAACTAACCTGAAATCTGCCAGTAGTCTGGCTTTGGAAAAGGAATTCACTTAATCTCTGAGATCCCCCCAGGGTGCTATAGCCATCAGCCACCTCATGAAGGGACCCACTGTCTGAACCAGGATTGCTGTATGGGTCAGAAACCTCTCCATATTCCCATTTCCTAGACCCCACAGACTTCCCACTGCACTAGTTCAGAAGGTGGATGCCTCATGAAACAAACTTGGCTCAGTAGAATGAACCTGACATAAACTCTCTGAAAGTGCTACACTATAGGGAACAGATGTTGCAATGTGGAGGGTGATGGAGGAGGAAGGAGAGTGAGGGAGGGTGCCACTCTCAAGAACCAGGGGATAGGGGATTGATAGTCTCTGTAACTGGGGGTGTAGCCAGTCATCTGTGATTTCTTTAGGTGCCTGAAATGGAATCAGTTACCCACATCCTTATCTCTGGTGCTGAACCCAAGTATCTGTCACTAACAATGTGAAGGGAAAAAAATTGCAACTCTGTATAGTTTCACTGTTATGTCATAAACAGGGGTGTGCTTAGCGTGTCTTGAGCAAAACTGTGGTTCCAGCTGTTGGTCTGCCCTAGACTACTGAGATGATCAATTTGAATTATCAATTTGATTGGATTAATAGCTGCCAATGATTAAGAGGTTTCTGGGTGGATGATGAGGGCGTGTCTAGGAATGACTGGAATGTGGGATAGTGAACTGAAGTGAAGCCCCTCCCTGAGGGGTGGCAGCACCATCCAATAGGATGAAATAAAAGTTGGAAGAAAGAGGAAGAAGATGCAGATGCAAACTCCACTCTTCTTGAACAGGTTCTTGATTGCTGCTTTGGTTGTCTGAGAATATTGAACTCTCATTTCTTCACTCATCCAAAGTGAACTCTGCCAGTGATTCTCCAGGTAGTTTCCAAAAGCCTTGGTCTCGGACTAGGGGAGCACTGTCGATATTTCTTGTTCTAGGGCTTCTGCCTCTTGGACTGTGCAGCTACTGGTTGCTGCAGAGGTCATTGTGGACTATCCAGTTTCTGGTTGTATAAGCCAATCAAATAAATCCTCCTTTTTTTTGTTTTTGGAACTGGGTATTGAACTCAGGGGCACTCCACTGAACCACATCCCTAGCCCTATTTTGTGTTTTATTTAGAGACAGAGTCTTACTGAGTTGCTTAGTGCCTTGCCCTTGCTGAGGCTGGCTTTGAACTCATGATCCTCCTGCCTCAGCCTCCTGAGCCACTGGGATTACAGGTGTGCACCACCACGTCTGGCTAAATCCCCTTTTTATAATCATATTTCCTGTTGATTCTCTTTTTCTAGAGAGCCCTGACTAATAAAAGTACACAGCCTTAGAGTTTTGTAGACACACTTGGCCAACCCCAGCAATGTTCTACTTTTATCTGTTCCCATGAGGCTCCCTTGATGAGAGGAAGTTTGCCCTGTTCCAGCTGGGACCCACTCCAGCTTGACTCCTGGGCATTACATCTGATAGAACAAGAGAGGGGTGGGAAGGCTTGGAATCTTCCCATTCCCAAGACATACTTGGTTATGATCAGAGGTCCTGCTACTGTGCCGACATCCAAAATAGCAGCAGAGAGGAACACAACTACTTCTGCCACCACAACTATGTGGATCCCGCCATTGGAAACACCAGTATTTTGTCTGATCACATGCTGCTGTTAAGATTGGGAGTGAGAGTCATAGGTAGTTGCTGTGAGTATGCCACTGCCTCTTCTCATGAAACCCTGTACCAGGGTTAGTACTACCATCTGGGGACAAGAGTCTCAAGTCCCTCACCACTGCTGATGGAGCCAGTGCCAGAGACGCTGGCAAGTAATAAAGCCAATTTCATTGTGTCTGAGGAAACTCCCATCACCTGATAGGGTCTACCACTCCCTTTTTAGAAGTAACCAGATGAAATCCAACTCTGCTGAGTACACAACACCTGCCAAAACTGCTAATGCTGTTGGTAGTAACTCAAATATCCGAAGCAATCATGAACAGAAAGAACAAAGCTGGAGGCATCACAACACATGATTTCAAGACATATTACAGGACCATAGTAACCAAAACAGCATGGTGCTGGCATAAAAACAAACTCACAGACCAATGGAATGACATAGAGAACCCAGAAACAAACCTTCATACACACAGCCAACTGATTCTTAAAAAAGGTACCAAAAACATACCTTTTAGTTGTTTTTTTTTTTTTTCCATTGCTTCACAAGAAGACCTGACAAGAACAATTTTAGAGGAGAGCTAATGATTTGGGGGTTCATGATCTCTATCTCTCTGGACCTGAGATGATACTGAACATCATGGAAGAAAGGTGTGGTGAAAGAAAGCAGCTCATGACATAGCCAGCAGGCAGGAAGAGGAGAGAAAGAGAAAGAGAGAGAGAGAACTCCTCTCACCACAGATAAAAATGTATACCCCAAAGACATATGTCCAGTGATCTACCTGGTTCAACCACACCTTACCTGCCTTACCTGCCTATAGCTACCACACAGTTAATCCCTATCAAGGCATAAATGCACTGATTATATTTAAAAAATCCTCATAACCCAATCAATTCACCTCTAAACTTTCTTGCACTGTCTCACACATGAGCATTTGGGTACACTATTTAAACCATATCAATATATATTGTAGAAATTATGGTCTCTTCAACAAATGGTACTGGGAAAACTGGATGTCCACATGCAGAAGATTAAAACTTGACCTATATCTCTCGATTGATATATAAAGAAAATAAAGTCAGCATGCAAAACAAAACAAAACAAAACAAAACACCTGCATCTCCATTTTTATTATAGTATCATTCACTATAGTTAAGGTATGAAATCAGCCTAGGTGTCCATTAACAGATGAATGGATAATGAAAATATATCATATACATGATGGAGTGCTATTTAGTCATAAAAAATGAAGCACTATAATTGATAGAAAAAGGATAGAATTGAGGGCATCATGTTAAAATAAATAATCTAGACACAATGCTAATTATCACATGTCCTCTCATATGTGGAAATTAAATAAATAATAAATAAAGGAAGTCAACCTGGAAATAAAATAATGATTATTAAGGAGAAGGAAGCATGCTTGTCAGGGAGAGGGGAGGAAAGATTGAAAGAAGTGTGAGATGATATTATCAATGCATGAATATGCATATATAAAAATATCACAGTGAATCTCATTAATATGTAAAATTAATGTGGATTAATAGAGAATGAAGACAAGTTATATCATGTAAGTAATGAAAATTTGATCTCCAAATTCTGAATTTCAAGTCTTGATTATGATAAAGACAGAATGAGTTGGGTAGCTTTGGAAAGGTATGGTAGGCTGAAGAAAAAAGTTATTCAAGTTCCCAGTTTCATAAAATGGACATCAATGATAACATTTCACATGTATTTAGATAAACGCATGGTTATTAAAATAATTTTCAAAAAAGTCAAATCAAAACACTGGTACTACAGTATAAAAAATTTCATGGAACACTGGTAAACAGTTTTTGAAAGCAATGTTATTGATAATCATTATCCCTATAACATTTCTGTGAATGTTACTGTGTCAGATCATTTTAAAAGCTTTATATATATTACATACCTCCAAAAACAACCAAACAAAATAGAGTCTATGATTGTTTTCACTTTAAAGATGATTCATTTACCAAAGACTGAAAGTCACCTAGCTAGGGTGACGGCATCCTTGCTTCTCTTTGACAATTCTTCCCTTCCTTATTAAGTGGAAGCCATAGTTTGACTGAAATTAATTCCACCTTTAATCCAGTCTGGGCTCTGATTCATTTAGAACTAATTAATATAATCTGACCTATTTTACAACAGTGATTGATTCATGTGACCCTCCTTGCCTAAACTAATCAGCTAATCCCTTCACCTTGAACACAGAAAATGATGGCCCAATTAGTATGAAATTTACGAGTTTCTTTCCACTATTATTGGAAAAGACACTTTCCATCACCCTCTATGTAAAAGGAAACAGGAAATCTGTTTTCTTCTGGAAATCTTCTATCGCTATGAAGAAAAGTCATTATGAATATGGTACCTAAACATGAGACACCTGAGAGAATCTTGGATAACAGAAGCCAGGCCACCATGGAAAATACTTGAGCCTAGTCTGCTTCTTGCTCCGGACTCTTTAGGTAAATCATGTAACAAATTCCCTATTGTGTAAGCCAGTTTAAATTGGATTCCATCTTGTTTATAACAGAATAATTTTAGAATGAATTTTAGAATGACTAACTGGTACAGCCAGAATTCTGATTGAAGTATAAGCTTCCTACAAAATCACACAGTAGAATTCTTAAACCACAGGAAATTAAAAGGAGATCCAAAAAACCAGAAAACAAATAAGATGACAAAATGGAAAACATTATAACAATATTTTCCAGCTCTATAATCAATATATTCACTTTTGCATTTGTGACATATAGCATTTGTGTAGTCTGTGACTCGTACAGATTTGTTGTAAGTTTTGAAGTCAGGATGACTTGATGTAGGAGGACATAGCTCTGGAGAAAACTTCATGGTTTTGGATTCTGGCCCTATCTCCTTCTTGGTCTGTGACTTTGGGAAACTTATTTAACATATCTAAATCTCAGTTTTTCTATTCTAATATAAGATGCGTAATGGTCTCTTCAAATAATTATGGTAAAGACCAAATGCTTCAGTCAGCTTTTTAGCTGCTGTGACTAAAGGACCTGACCAGAACAACTGTAGTGGAGGAGTAGTTTATTTGGAAGATCACAGTTTCACAGTTCTCAATCCACAGACAGCAGGATCCATTCCTCAGGGCTCAAGGGGAGGCTGGACATCATGGCAGAAGAGTGGGGCAGAGGGAAGCAGCTCACATGATCCAGAAGCAGAGCGAGAAAGACTCCACTCTCCAGATACAAAATATTTACTCCATAGCCATGCCTCCAATGAACCACTTTCTCCAGCCACACCCTACCTGACTCCAATTACCATTCAGTTAACCCATAAGGAATTAATTCACTCATTAAATTAAAGCTGGGATCCAATCATTTCTTCTCAAAACCTTGTATTGTCTCACATGTGAGCTGTTGGGGAACACCACATCTAAACCATAATGCCAAATGACCTAATACATGTAAATTACTTAAAACAGTGCTTGCAACATAGCAAGAACCCAGTAAATATGATTTGTTTACATTGATAATTTGGAGTTATAAGTTACCTTACTGAAAGATAAACACTTTCAAATTGCATGTAAAAATAATAGTAAAATCCCTAGATGCTTATAAGAGACAAAAAGAAAACACACATACTGTTGAAAATTAAAAAGAAAGCATTACAGAGATTCTTATCAACGAAATCTCAGGGGCCCTGTGATCAGTTGTGCAGTCTGTCCCTTTTGCTGATCCCCTTGTTCTCTTTAGAAGAAGGCATGTGGGCAATGAAAAAAGAGCTCAAAATTTATCTATGCTTAGGCTTTTAGGGCTCTGAACCTTATTAATTTGACTGACTGAATTCACAGGAGGGGACACGTTTTGGTCACTGAGGAAAAGGAACTATAAGTAATAGCCAGAGGATTCACTAAAATCATGAGACACTCCAATTGGTTTCTGGTATTTCAGTGCTAATGTAAATTTTACCATTTGTGTAGCTAAAGTTTAAAACATAAATACAATAACTCTCAAACTTCTTACTCCACATTCCAATATGAGAAACTCTCTAGTCTTTGAAGTCTTCAAAAAGTTGATGATAGGAGTCATTCTGTATGATCATTCACTGGACAACAAAAAGCGTAGGAAAGGGGAGATGATGAATTTCAGGGACAGCACAGAGAGGTTGATGAAGGACTAGTGTGCTTCATCAGCTTCTGTGATGAAAAGGAGGGAAGGAGACTTCTCTCCAATAAAAGATCTCCAATTCAAACATTGAATAAAAACAAAGAGAAGAACTGGCAGAGGTGATGGGGAGTATGGTAAGAAGAAATATGCATTTCACTATGTGGTGCAATGGGTACCTATGGAATTTTCTAGTTAGGATGACAAAAGGTAGCCTGACCTGAAGCATCTTGACTACTATTGTTCCTAGAGCCACTTGAAATCAGAAATGCCTGATTGATGGCTTTGGATCATTTTTGTCACAGCCCAGGAGGGAAAACTGGAGCCTGTGATGGGAGTTCCATGCCCAGAGACTGTCTAGGGGTAGACCTTCACAGAACTCCTAACTGCGTCTGACACAGAGGCTTGTGTTTGGACTTAGTCTCAGAAGGGTATGACAACCAGCCAAATTCTGATGACACTTTCACCATTCTTTAAGTGAGGTATTAATGATTTGCTATTCTTAATGGTGATTTTTATGAATTTTAAAGTCATGACTCATCTTTTCCATTAAATAGCTTAATAAAAATTCACTTAAATAGAATTATTTAAAAGTGTGATTAGTTGGTAACAATGTGCAAAAAAGATATTAATAGTTTAGTTCTATTATACATTCTTCTATATTTAGGGATATTATTCTTAATTAGCAGTTTCTAGACCTGACTGGATGGTGAGAATCAAGATCACAATGCTAGTTGTACTGTACTAGGAGAGCATCATGTGATTCCCCATGCTGGTGATATGTCTCGAACTTAAAATCCTTTGGTGCTATTGGAAGGTAAAAATACCATCATATGCTTTTAACAAAAAGGAAAATTTAAGAGCTAACACTACTTAAAGTTTCACCAGTTTTAGCTGATAAGGTTTTCTTTTGTTTTGTTTTCCTTTTTGGTATTAGGTTAAGTAGGTTCATTTGGAAAGAAGTTCTAAGACATTTCCTACCAGATCCTTACATATTCCTCTGTCTGCATTGCTTCTCTTACCTCCTAATCTCTTTGATACACACATAAAGTGCATATGCACTTTGAAATGAATAAAATAAGGGAGATTAACATGTACATTACCTCAGACATTCATTTTTTGTGGTGAGAACATTTAAGACTAAGCTTGTAGCAATTTTTAAATAAACAAATAATTATATTCACCATGCTATGTAATAGATCTCCAGAACATTTTCATACTAACTGAAATCTTGTGCCATTTGAACATTTTCATCTTAACTGAAACCTTGTGTCATTTGAGCATTTTCATCCTAACAAACCTTGTGCTGTTTGAACAAAATCTCTCCATCCCCACCTCCATCCCAACCCATGGTAATCACCATTCTCCTTGTTTCTGTCTTCAACTCTTTCAGATTCCACACGTAAGCAAGATTATGTAATATTTGGCTTTCTGCACTTCTTTTTAGTATAATTTCCCAAACATTCATTCATCCATGTTGTTGCATATGGATCTCCTTCTTAAGGTTTTTTTTTTTTTTTTTTTTTTTTTTTTTTTTTTTCCTTAGTAGTTTCACAGCTTCAGGTCAGTCCTCAATCCATTGTGAACTGATTTTCTCTACACTGAAAGTTAAGGGTCCTGTTTTATTCATCTACATGTTGATATACAGTTTTCCCAGCATTATTTATTAACGAATCTGGTCTTTTCTCATTGCATGTTCTTGGCACTGCTTTTGAAAACTAATTGACCATAACAAATTAATTTATTTCTTGATGTTAAATCCTGTTTCATTGGATGATGTGTCTATTTTAATGTTACTGTTATGTTCTATTGATTATGAGAGCTTTGTAGGATATTTTGTAATCATGCAGTGTGACTCAGAGTCTTGTGGTTCTATATGAACTTTAGGATGGTTTCCTCTTTCTGTGAAAAAAATGCCTTTCAAATTATGATTGTGATTTCATTCAATCTGTAGTTGTGTTAAGTATATGGACATTTTAATAGTATTGATTCTTCTAATCCATGACTCAGATTGCCTTTCCATTTATTTGTGACTTCTTATCCCTCTTTGTTTTCATTAAAGTTTTATAGTTTTCTTTTTTGTTTCTTTTCTTTTTCTTCATTTTCTATTTATTTACTTTTTCTTCACCTCTTTGTTAAACATATCCTAAGTATTTCATTCATTTATGATATTATAAAAAGCAATTATTTGATTTCTTTTCTGAATATTTTATTGTTTGAGTATGGAAATGCTGTTTATTGTTTGTGTGTTGAATTTATATCCTGCAACTTTAATTAGTGAAGCAGTATTCCCTTCAATTTTCAGAAGAATTTGAAAAGAATTGGGGTTAATTCTTAAATATTTGGTGGAACTGGCTGTGAAGCCATTCATTTCTTATCTTTTTTTGTTGGGAACTTTCGTATTCCTGATTCAATTTGTTCTGTTCAGACTTTCCATTTCTTTGAAAATTGGTTTTGTAGTTTGTGGATTTCTAAAGATTTATCCATTTCTTCTCTATTATCAAATTTGTTGACATAGTCATTCACAGTTTTATCATACTTTTTATTTCTGTTGTGTCAATTATAATATCTTTCTTTTATAATTTTATTTGTTTTAATTTTGTCTGTCTTTTCCTTAATCTGACTAAAGTTATATCAATTTTATTTGTCTTTTGAAAAAGTTGTCTATAAGAGCTAGCTTGGAACTTGAAGCCTTGATCTGGATTTGAACTTGGGTCTGTGGAGGACAGAGGAAAGATGAGGTTTGCCTTGGCTCTATGGTGGACTAGAGGCTGGGTCCATGGACAAGAGCTCACCTCTAGCATCTGTTGGTTAAGTCTAAACCCTGGGTCTCCTGGAAAATGGAGTTGCAGGGACTGGCCTGAAGACTAGGGCTACAGACCCTGGCTGGGAAGCTGTGGGTAGGAAGGTCACCAGTTCCAGTTCCAGTGTGGCAGGCCTAATTCTCACATCCAGACCAAATTGAATTTTCACTTCACCTCCCTTTTGGTAGAGCATCTCTCTCTGAGTTTTACTGCCTTGACTTGATGAAGGTTTAGGTGACTAATATGAAATTGTCTTGTCTTTATGCATCTATGCTTATTAATGTGTCATGCACAAATTCTGTAATTTGTCACCTCATGAAGTTATTTTTCATGGAGAGTTGCTTACATTACATTTTTAATTGGTTGATATAATTGTTTATATTCATGAATATAAGTATCACATCATGAAAAAGTCTAAGTTTGAGAAGGTCATATGATATACTGAAACTCCAAAGTAAGTACAGAATTCATACTCACTGCTGATTGAAATTGAAAGATCATGTTTTCTGTTTTTTTACCTCTATTTTTTCTTCTATAATTTCAAGTTTTCTACCATATGCATAAATGACTTTAACAAATAAAAAATACAAAGTAAAAAATGTTTCTAAATTTAACCTTAGGAAGCTTGTAAGATTAATGTCATTGCTTTTTCATCTCAGTTTTCATTCTCATTCTCTTCATACCCACTGTGAAATAAGGAAGTTTGGTTAAGGAAAGTATATGACATCTGGACTCTGGTAGCTTTTAGAAGTAACTATTCAAGTTAAAACAAATAAGTAGATGAAAAATAAATGTTGTACTTAAAACTCCATGTTTTGATCTGAAATCAACAGTTTCTGCTTTTACAGGCAGTTTGGTATAAAAATGAAGTTTGTCTAGATTTGATTCTCTTATACATAAAATTTTTGGTTTAATATTCATTCATCTTAGTATTAAAATATAATCAAATAAACATCATTCATTTTTACCATAAACTTTAAATAATACAGAGATATTCATAAGATATATTTCATAGCTGTTCTGAAAATGTCTGACAGTTTTGCAAGTAAAATAGAATGCTGAATATAAATTATATTACTGCTTATGTTGTACTTGAAATATTCATAATATTCATTTTGTAAATATAATACGCTGTACAAGAAAATGACAATACTGTAATTGAACTTCTATGAAAAATCTTGCCTCTGAAAATTTTAGATGAAATCAATCTTGTCTGAAATTTACTGGGGGTTAGGAAGACTAATTTGCTCAGCTTCTTTCTTATTCTGGGAAGTGTATTATGTAAGAGATTACTGTCATTTCTTGATTTCACTTTAATCAATAACGGGTTAAAAGTATAGCACAATTACAAACAAATATCCTTTACCCTTTACAGACCTCAACATGCTATGAATAAACTCATATAAATAGTATTCTGTAATGCTCTCTATTAGATTGCTATATGTTGTAATTGAATTTTAAATAGATTGTTGCATATTGTATGAAATACTAATATAATATGTATCAGAAACTTATGTAAGCTATAAATATATATAAATATATACATAAATATACATAAATATCTCTGATCATTAATGATACCATAAAATAATGAAAATATAATCATAATGTTGCCTTTAAGTGAGTTATAGACTAACATGAACCTTGGTGCAAAAAAATTATTATTCAGGAGAAAAATGATTTGAGTGTGTGGGGCCAGTGAAATGGAGCCAAATTAAATAAGATTTTCGATATCTTTCTTTGCCATTAATAACCACTTTCCCTGAAAAAGCATGACTTGTAGGTGATAAATATGTATAAATTATCCATATCTGATTGGCAGATGTTAATTTTTCTTGGCTCAGTAACTTAGACAATGCTACCAATACAAATGCTTTGAATTTCTTTGCACTTTGCAGAAGAAAATCTCTCGTAAAAAATGCAAAACAAGGTATAATTTTAAAAATTTAAGTCAGCCTATACCATTAAATATATGGCATATATACCATATAGTAGGATTTCAACATTATCAAGATTATGGATATTCGAGTGTTTCATATTTTTTCTAATGCTTTGCAAGTAAAAGTTCAAAGTGATCAAAATTGTTCCACTTCTAAACACTGAAATTATCCCAAAATTAATGGATCAGTTGAGAACACATATTTAGTTGGGAGGAATATAGCATATAGGACCTGGAAAAAAAATAGTTCCAGTTTATCTTGCCTTGATTTTTGGAGAAGTAATATGACTGATCACTGCTCTTGATTTCATAACATATGCAAGAAAGAATTATTATAGTGGCCCATTACTCTACCAAGTCACAAAAAGTTTGAAGCAAGAATTTATGAAATAATAAAATATAATTTTCAATGATCTTATAAATCAGTTAATGCATTCATTAAGTTTAATTACTGGCCCAACCAATTTATTTTTATAAATTAAAGTAAAATATAAGACAATTAGAGTGTGTAAAAGCAAAAAAGACCAGTCTAGATTTTTAAAGACAATCTAAATAGCCAAATACTGTGATATATTGTGTCATTTGTCTCTTACAATCTTGTTTGCATGTAGATGAAACAAAAATTAGCTTCCTAAAATTTGTAGTATTGTAGGATGTTAACAGATAATAAGCAAGTTTTTATGTTAACAGTTTGAGCTCAAACAAAAAAAAGGGCAAAGAGGATGCTGGGTGATCTCAGCAGTCCATAAACTCAATAAAAAGACATCAATAGCTTTTGATACTTTATTAAAATTTAGTTTTCCCTCCTAGAATTGTCCTGTGGTCAGTAAGGTAGAGGAGCCTCAAGTAATACTCTGTTAAGGAAGACACGGTGTGATACTCAGTGAATAGGGATGCATGAATCCTGCAAATGTAATTTAACAAACTTTATGAAAGATATGCAAAGGATGTACACAGAATCCATATGCAAAAGGGCCAGGTTTCTGGAAAAATGTCAATGTTTAACATTTAATCAAGAATTTAGGACTTCTTTTTCTAATTGGTAACGCATAGAATGCATCCGAGTTTATTTCTTCATCATTTATCTTCACCCTCTTCCACTGAGAACCTTAAATAGCCAAATACCATGATCTAGGGGGTTATTTATCTCTTACAATCCTCTTTGCATGTAGATGAAACAAAAATTAGCTCACTAAAATTTGCAGTATCATGGAATGGTAAAACAGGCAAAAAACAAGCTCATTAGTTGAAGCAACTATTTTTACAGATGAGAAAATATAGTCTCTACCCAAAATGAATAATGCTAACAGTGTTTATGAGAGCAAATTGGTTTACCTGTAATGAATTTGTTTTTATTTAGCTATCAAATGGAATATAAATTACTTGCTAATGTAATGAAGTTGCAAGACAAAACTAAAAACAGACACATCTTTCTGCCCGTTATTACATTATTAATTTGTTAAACATTGAATTGAATAATTTGCATTCAAAGTAGAAATCAGTGTGACAGGCAGAAGCTCCTTCCTTATATATATTATGTAGTGATAGCTAATTCAATCAATTTATTATATGTTTAAAATACCCCTAAAACAATACAATATGTAAACATTCAGTCCTTCTAAACAAATAACATTAAGATATTTGGTCATATTTGCAATCTAATAAGCATAACTCAGTGCAGAAAATTTTAGAAATAATCTGCTTATTTACACATTTATGGAACTACTGTATTTATGAGTGTTTTGGAAGGAAGTAGAATTATTTTATTAGAGAGATTAAGAAAGTAATTTAACCTTTAGGAAAAATTAATAAGTGAAAATTGGCTACTATTGGATGAATTTTGTAATTCATCTTATAATTTCAGCTTGTAAGTTTTATTTCATGTTAATAAGACCATCCTTGGTAAACTTAAGAACTCCTTCTCAATTTCATAAAATCTATGGGCCAAGTGTTCTCTTGAGCATTAGGACTACGAAAGTACACAAAAAGGCAGGGACTCTGAACTTAAAGGGTATGTGTCACAAAGGGACAGAAAAAAAATTAGTTAATAACAATAATAAGTGATTATAATAAGTTGCAAATACATACGAATATATGCATATGTTTGGAAATTATGACAATAAGCAACATGTGCAGCTATGAAATGGTACAACTAATAGGGATTGACTTCATTTATGGGGGCAGGAAAAACAGATCTGAGTGCATTTTATCAGCAAAGAAAGGGAAAGGTGGCAGCTTCTAAACAGAGACTTACCAGTGAAAACATGGAAGTGGAGAGGAAAGTTTGTACCTTGAAGAATATACGAAAATACTCTGTATGAAGTATTGAAATAACAGTAACAGTTAATATAATAGGAAAATAACTTTCACATTTTGAAATAAATAAGGTATTATTCATCAAATAAATCTGTGGTTTTATTACCTTAATTTTGCCACATCTCCCCCTGCCATTTTGTTTTGTTACCTCCTACATGTCAAAGTTGAATTCCAGGTAGCCCAGTGTAGACTTTGGGAAGTGGACTCTTATTTCTTTAATAAAGATGCACACATTGTTTGATAAATCAGATTGTTTCTTAACAAGGTTCGAGCAAAGGTTTTCTTTCTTGGAAATGAAACATACAAAAACCCAAAAGGTCTGCAAATAATATAAAGGTATGTTTTCCTTTATTCCTTTTTCTTACAAAACATTATTTTTGGCAGATATGGTACTCAGAAGGAAAAAAATAAGGACTAGATCTATATTGTGCTCATTGGATCATAAATGTATTTTTTTTCCTTTGCTTATTTGGCAAACCATGAATATCCAGAGAGAAGACTATCTATTAATCTCTGTTCTCCAGAGCTTATAATAGTAGTCTTCAAAAACTCATACTGAGTGAGTATAAGCTTGTTATAGTTTAAGCCCATGCTCTATTCATAAATATTATTAGATGTAGATAGCAGCTGGCAAGTGGCAAGGCAACTGTGTGTACCTCAGAGAGGGGTATGGCAATCAACAAGTGTTCTCATTACAGGAAGGGATACTTTAGGAGTATCCCTTTAAGAGGACTATCCTGTGTCCATCTTTTTCCTCCAGGAACTAGAATTTCATACCTTAAAAAAGAAAACTATTCCATATTTGGAAAACTAAGTCCTGATATGGATCTAAACTCTGTTGTTTATGTCTTTGTCCCAAAGGTACACTCAGCCTTTCTGCAGTATAGCCATTCAAGGACTTGAAGACCATTTTCAAGTTCTTTCACTGCACTGCCCCAGACTCATTTATATGCTGTTTTCTTGTAAGATGTACTGTTTATATCCATCCTTACATATTGACCTATGTCATATATATTCTGTGTTTGTTAAATTTCATCAGAAATGTTATGTAAAGTTAAATTCATTGGAAGTAAAAATTTGGGAATGGTGAATTGTACTGGGAAAGAGTCAAAAGAACAAAAAAGGAAGGCAACATCACAAACACTGCTAGGTCATTTTATTTTTATTAAGCATTTATATATCAGCTAGGAATTCAAAAACTATGAATAAAAACATTTTTTCTCAACAGTATAGTGTTTAAATTAGAAAGAAATGCATGCGAAACATTCAAATACCTTGTTTCTGTTCTAAAAAGGAATAATGCCTTCTGATGCTATTACTTGATTTTTAATTAATTCATCTACTCAAATCCAGTTCTCTTCAGAGTTCCAAGATAATGTAAAAAATTTGTTCTCCTAATTTCTTCTCTTATCCTTAATATTTGTCATGCTAAAACTTTGTTGCCTATCTAAAAACTGGACACAATTCTCTGTATCATTTCCTAACATAAATCTCTACAGCAATAAAGGAAATTAGAAATTGGAATAGCTAGTTCTATAACAAGGTAATGGCACTTCAAAGACCATAGAGTACACTCCAAACAAAAGTCTCTGGGTTATTTCTTTTCACCTCCCCCAACTCTTTCAAAAAAGCTAAGATTCCAGTCTCTTGCACACAGCTGCCTTTTCCCTCCAGGTCACTTCCTCCAAATTCACTCTAAATGGGCCTTTAGTGGGTATATGTTGTATTGTGCTATGTTTTTTTTTATATGATTCCCTAAGAAAGCCAGATATTTGCTCCTATTCCTTTGAGCAAAAGGATTCTTGTTTTAATTAGATTTGCTGGGATTCGGGGAAAAAATATACTGAGTGAATTTAATTTCATTAAATTCCAAAGAAAACCATACTAAGGGCATCAAGGATGTGAAAAAAAGAAATTCACTGGATGTAAGTTTAAGCAGGTAAGTGAAAGATCCTGCAGAGCTGACTCGCTTGGTGTTCTATCACTGTGGAGGCATTCCTTTTGTCTTTTTCTTCCATTCCTTTCACACAAATATTCTGTTCCTGAGTTGATTAAAAACATGAATAACAAAACTTGAATCCAAGAAATGAGTCTTTCTGGTCATAAGTAGAATTTTAAGTGAATGAGTCAATTTATTCACTTACGTACCTTTCAAACCAGAACAGATATCTCTCAAGAGGTTTGATAAGTTAATTATAAAATGGGATATATCATTTTATTTAAACAATATATTCATTCTGTTTGAAAGGGATTTCATAAAGGATACACTTCTGTTATACCTGAAGAAGAATAGTATATAGTATAATAAATCAGGTTCCCAGTTTATAAATAATTACAGAGTAGTCATAAAACAACAAAAATTTGAGGTTTCATTCATGAAATGGATCTTTAACCTTACCACTTAAAAATTAATCCAATAGACATTTTGTTATCTATCCTTTTTCTGTACTAGAAATTTTCTCTCCCTGCCTCCAAGTATATATGTTGATATTTTTGGAATGGATATACAGTCAGACAAACCCATTACCTTCCTCTCTGTCTGCTAAGGATAAAACATAAGTTATGAGGTTTAGCCTATAGGTGACTTACACAGCAGTTCAAGGGAAAAAAATAACTTTTAATAAAGTTTTGAGCCTGTACTTGTTTTCCCAAGGCACAATATAGTTGTTATTTATAGTTTCACTGAAAAAGCCAGTGGTGAATTTTCAGCACTTCATGTAACTAGCTTTCTGCTTGGGAAGCCAACATTATATTCCAAAACCAGCTAAGAATTTGTCTCTGACAGCAAGATTTTAAAGGAGAGAAAAATCTTTTTGAGAAATCCATAATTAAACAATAACCAAGCTGGTATGAAGTCAATTGCAATTTTGTAAAATAAACGTTTTTACTGTGACTACCAAGAGAGTTTATTTTCTTTTTAGCTGTGTAATATCTGGGCAACCCAAGTCAGGTAAAATCTTCAATAAAGCATTTTGCTAATGGATATATGGAATTCCCTTCAAAGACTGAATGAAGTCATTCATGCCCAGCAGAGTTGGGGATATTTAGAAGCATGTCCCATCATTTGGTTTTATTTGGAGAGATATTTAACCCAGTCCTCATAACTGTATTTCAAATGTTATCCATTTACCACCTGGGCTATTTCACTTTCAACTTCGCTCAGTTATAGTGCATAACTTGTCTTGCTGTCGAACTAAGAACTTTCTGGCTACCTGATAGAATCTTCCAATCAATCATCCTCTCATTTTATGTTCCTTAGTCTATGCCTATATCCTCTCAATAGTACCAGCAGGAGGTATTTCTCAGCTTCTCTTCCAAAACCAAGTTCCCAACTGTAACTCATAGCTCTGGCCACTATTTCTAAACATGTAAGGGTCTCTCCCATTCTCTTATTATGAAGGTCCTCTCTTTCTTTCATAGGGAAACATCCCCCATGATTGAGAATGTGCTATCTCATTTTTACAATTATTTCTTCTCTAATTACTGTACAATTTTTATTTTCACTATTCTTCTAAAAGTGCACTTTAAAGATTTCAAAAGATGTGTCTCTTCAGTTCCTTCACCCATTTATTGATTGGGTTATTTGCTGTTTTGGTGTTAAGATTTTTGAGTTCTTTATATATCCTGGAGATTAATATTCTATCTGAGGTGCATATGGTAAAGACTTTTTCCCATTCTGTAGGCTCTCTCTTCATGTTATTGATTTATTTCCTTTGTTGTGAAGAAGCTTTTTAGTTTGATTCCCTCCCATTTATTGATTCTTGTTTTTATTTCTTGCAGTTTAGGAGTCTTGTTAAGGAGTCAGTTCCTAATATGACAAAGTGGAGATTTGGGCTTAGTTTTTCTTCTATTAGGCACAGCATCTCTGTTCTAATGCCTAAGTCTTTGATCCATTTTGAGGTGATTTTTGTGCAGGGTGAGAGATAAGGGTTTAATTTCGTTTTGCTACGTATGGATTTCCACTTTGCCTAGCACTGTTTGTGTTGCTTTTTCTAGTGATACTAACTACCTCTTACTGAAGACACTTTTAATTTGATACTTCATCTTAATTATGCAATTCTAGTACATAAATGAATATTTTGATGTTTCATGCACAAAAAAGAATGTTATCGAACATAGGTGATAAATAATTTCATAAAAATACAAATAAGGTCACAAGAAAATTGCAAAGTGATATTGAATATCATTAAAGAATGAGTATTTTCATTTTTTTATTTTTGATCTTTTAAAAATTTTTACAGACTTTATTTTGATTCATTTACACATATGGGGGTACAAATTTTCATTTCTATAGTTGTGCATGATGTGCATTCATACAATTCATGTAATCATACATGTATGTAAGGTAATGATGTCTGTCTCATTCCACCATTTTTCATATCTCCACCCCCTCCCCCTCTCATTTCCCTCTACTTAATCTAAAGTTCCTTCATTCTTCTCTCATCCCCAACTCCCACCCCAACCCGATTATATATCATCATCCCCTTATCAGGGAGAACTTTCCGCCTTTGTTTTTGGGGATTGGCTTTTCACTTAGCATGATAATCTCCAATTCCATCCATTTATCTGCTAATGCCATAATATTATTCTTCTTTATGGCTGAGTATTTTCATTTTTGAAGAAGCAAAGACTTTAGGAATACATGGTATTTGAAGAGACATGAAAGATTGGCAAGAACTTTTATCAGAAGAGACATGGGTGATATGAGAAACAAAAAGAAACTTAAAAACCAAACAGGGAATGGGAATTTAATGAAAATTTTTTGGGAAAAAAAAACAAATTCCAGTTTGTCTATTTTATATACTTGAAATGAGAGAAAAATTACATGCAAAAATATGTTTGATCATATTGTTGAAGGTTTTAATTCACAATAGAGATGTTCTTAATTAGATTTATATTCAAATCTTGCCAATCTTTGAGCATGGGGTTGCTGGGCTTGGAACTTTGAAGAAATCTTGTCTGGTGATGATGAATAAGAAACTCAGAAAAGATTGGGGCCATATGTGAGCAAGCCTCTTAGAAATCTTATTTTTATATAAACAGCCTCTTTTTCTGTAGCAAGATTGTAATATTCTTGAAATCAGGCATCATAGTGTCATAATATACCACCTCAATTCCCACAACATACCAAAAGACAAGCAGGAGGATTTCAACCAGTTCTTATTATGTAATTGTATTTGGCAAAATAAATGGTGGGATGCCAAATCAAAAATATATTAATTTTACCTATTTGAAAACAGGAGCCATTATGGGACTATTTTCTATTTCTTTCTGTTGTTTTTTAGTTATTAATGATTTATTGTAATTTCAAGATTGTTATCTGTGTCCTCTGAAATGTCTCATATCCTATGATATGAGTCTAGAATATGGAACAATATCTATTATTAGACTATTTAAATAACAGTTTTTTAAATTTTTTAGTTGTTCTAACTTGTTGTACATGACAATAGAATGCATTTATACATTTTGATAGCTCATACATAAATGGAATACAGTATCAATCTTTCTAAAAACCAGAGATTGGTATTTATAATCAAGACAAATTTCTTATGTGTGTACTTATTTAAAAGTATCCTTCATGTGTCTAGGAAATGCAGCCTGAGAAATAGAAAAGAAAAAAAAAGACACAACTTAAAGAATTTATCATGACTTAAGGATAAGCAATACAAAGGATATATTCAATAACCTGTAAATGGTAATAATTTCTAATGCAGTTGCTCAGTTCAGTTAAGTAAATGAATGAATGAGAGAAATGCCCTGCCATATAAAAATGCTCAGAGAAATATTTGTGAGATCTTAAATTATAAACAGGTGGGCCTACTTATTTTTCATGTATCATTCTTATCAGTGGTCCTCTGAGCATGTGTTTAATATCTTCATTTTCTAGCCATTTTGATTGATACTTGCCCTCAAAAAACTCACTTAGAAGTACTTACCAGTTTTCCTGACACAAAAATATTTCCTTTTGCACTCTGACACAAATGCTGCTGTGCTTTCCCTGACAAACCATTGTTATAGAATGTAAAATTTACATTTTTATAGTAAAAGATCATATTTTATAATTTACTAGGATGTTCCTCTGTGATGAATAACTTTATGTATCAACTTGGTTTGGTCACAGGGTATTCAGACATTTGTTCTCACATTATTCCCTGTGACGAAGTTTTTGGATAAGAATAACATTTGAATTTGTAGTAGACAGAATTAGTAAAAGCAGATTGCTCTCCCTGTGAATGGTCTTCACTTAATCAGTTGAAGGCCTGAATCAAATAAAAAGAAGTTACCCTTCCTCAAGTAAGGGTATTCTGCCTATGTGACTCCTTGAAATGTGATATCTATGTTGTGTTTTCCTACCTTCTGACAAGAACTAAAACATTGGCTACTCTTGAGTCTCAGCCTGGGCTCACCACCTTTTGAACGACAGCTAAGCCAATGGCTCTCCTGGGTCTTCAGCATGCCAAGTACAGACCTTGGGACTCATCGGCCTCCATATTAGCATCATGCAAGTCCTTGTCATGCTTACGCACATCTTGCTACTTCTGTTTCTGTGGAAAACCCCGATGAACCCACCCTCATAAAACTGAAAGAGAAAAACTAAGTCTTAATCAGGAAAGGAATTAGTGTTTATGTAGAAGTTAGTGTTAAAACTCTTTAATACAATTTTAAGATGTATTTAAAAGGAAATATATATTAGTCATTAAATTGACCTTCCAAATGTGAAAAATGGTTATATTTAACTTAATAATATTTTCAGAAAACAAAACAAGACAAAAATTCCATTTAAGCTACATTTGAGAAGAAAAAAACATCTGAGAAAGTTAATGCATTGGTTTAAAAAATATACAGTTAAATATCATATAAGGTCAACTGCCTATTTTTATTCCAGTGATTTTTTTTCTTTATTATGTAGTTGTATTGTTGTACCCAAAGAAAATAAAATCATCCAAAAAATCACATAAAGCCAAAAGAAGCCTTTATTTTAGCTGGCCAGCAACAACCTCCCTTACGCCTAAAAGTGGGGTGCTGGGAAATAGAGTGTTAATTCTGTTGTTGCCAACTTTTATCTGGCAGGGAATGGATTAGGGTGGGGCTATAGGGAGGGGAAGGGATTGGGGTGGGCTATAGGGAGGGAATTTGGGATTTGGGGTGGGGCTGACTCTGCGGATGGCGCTGGAGAATCTCCCTGGGGAGCACCAACATTTTAATCTGTTTTTTGTTGCTATAACAGTATGAGTTTCTTATATGTTTTGGGCATTACTCCTTTATTAGAAATATGGTTTATAAATGTGTTCTCTCATTCCATAGGTTGTCTTTACATTTTTCTAACTTTTTCACTGATGTCATCCACCTTCTTATCTTTTGTTCTTGATGTCCTATCCAAACTGTCATAGCCAAGGCTAATATTAAGGGCAGGGGATTTAGCTCAGTGGTAGAACACTTGTCTAGTGTGCACAAAGCTTTGAGTTTAGTCAGTGAGTACAGAATAAACAAAAGAAGAGCAATCTCAAGGAGCTTTTTCCCTATCATTTCTTCTACAGTTTTATGTCTTCAGATTTTTAAAAATTCAATTTAAATTGATTTTTTCTATGGCATAAGGGTTAAATTTCATTCTTTTACATGTAGATATTCAGTTCTCTTGATATCATTTATTAAAGAAGCTATCTTTCTCCATTGTGTATTCTTAAAAGTCTTTGTTAAAGAGTAGCTGATCATATATGAGTGAGCTTGTTTCGATCTCTATATTGTAGTCTTTTTAATTGCAGTAGTTATTTTATTTTACACACACACATACACACACACACACTTCTTATATATAAACATCATGTTGTATATCTTAAATACTTACAACTTTACTTCTCAATCATGTCTCAAAATTTTGGGGAAAAGATGCAAAACTATAGTTAAATGCACCCTAATTGTCAAAGGTAATGTGTCTCAGGACGCAGACATTATCATAGGTAGAAAATTCCCAATATTATTAGAATTTCACTAGAAGATTACATGTAAACCACCATTATCATAACTTGAAATTGGTTGTCTCATTGGTCCTGTTTAACAGCCCTTCACTCTTTCATTAAAGGTCTAATAATTACAAAGTAGTTTTCTTCTGTAGTAGTAGACAACCGACTGGTAAAGAAGAAAATTAAGAAATAATCCAGCTTCAAGTGAAAATGTCCTTTTGGTGAATATGTTTACTTTTCACAACTTTTATCATAAATTTGCAATCTCCCATGGAGATTGTGCCTGAATTCAAATACTCAGAAGTTAGGTGTACAGTTTTAGTTCTATGAATGTTTTTTATCTGACTTCACATTCTTAAAGATACAAAAGGAATTTAATGGTAAATAAAAGCAAACAAAAAATAGTACATAAAAATGCCCCCTTTCTCTCTGTAGAAGTATAACACTAAATCTAATCAATAAGTATACAAGGGGGGCTGAGGATACGGCTCAGTTAGTCGAGTGCTTGCCTGTCAAGCACAAGGCCCTGGGTTCAATCCCCAGCACTGCGAAAAAAAAAAAAAGTATACAATTTTTTGGCATTATATGAAGAATCTAAAGGTTACAAATTGAATATTGATCCTTAAATACTGTGGGAATTCATATATTTTGTAAAATGGTATCATTAACCCATCAGTATCATTTATTTAATGCATATTTTAAAATTATTCAGGTTATTGAACATCCTTTGGGCTAATAATATAAAATTATTGGGATAAGAGTTTGCCTCTAAAAATCACTTATTAGAAAGGCAGCTGATATGGTGCCCACATCACACATGCAGACATGCATGCATATGTAAAACAAATTATGAATTACAAAAATGTTTTGTTTTCCTTATTTGGGTTCAGATTAAGTCATGAATTCATGTTTGTTAGAGACTTAAGAATAAGAGAAAAGGAAAAGTTCTGCATTGTTTCAAGAACTGGCCTTTATAGATGTCAGTAAATGATGATAGTTTATTCTCTAGGCAGATGTTAAAGATCTCATGGTACTTAAAGAAATAATGTGAGTAATACCAGTGTCATGCTACACACTTAATAAAGTAGCTCCCGATAGCATTATTAACGATTTAAGCATTCTTAGAGTGCTTCATCTTTTCAAACACATTTTTTATAATGTCTAATTCCGTTTCTGTCCTGTGACTAAGCAGATAACCATGGCCATTTTTATTCAGTCAGTCACTTCTTGAATTGTTCTGTATTGTCACGGGTATTAAAAGAAATCATGTAAAACACAATTCTCTTTAATAAACATTTGTTCTTTTCCCCTAGAAGAAAAGCTGGTTTGTAGAAAAAAGTTTACTAAAGGGATTTTCAGTGGAGTAAGAATTTCAAAATTACTATCTAGCTGTTTTATATACATCTTATATTTTGGTATAGAATAGAGTTCAATTAGTCATTTTATTATTGTTCCTGGTAAAAATCTTCCTTAGAAATAACATAGTAACAGCATTGTAAGGTATTTTAGCTAACAGATTTTTGTATTGAATTCATTATATCTAAATATCCACAAGTACTTTGCAGCTTTAAAATCAACACCTCTGTTGATTTTAGTGATCTTTGTGTTTGGAGTTAGGAAGAAAACAAGAATGGTAGAGTGTAAACAAATTGTAACACTGAATACACAACCAAGTGAGCTTAGATTGGCTCAAACAGCTAGAGGCTTGGCTTGGAAATGGCACGTAGGCCAGATCTTGCTTGTTTGATTACCACCTGTATAAAGCATCAGACCTAAGAGATGAAGCTATTATTTTTTAAATCTGGAAACCTGTTCTCTCATCAGCTACAAACTCAATAGACAGATTTAATTCATTTTATACTCATAAATACTTATCATGTGTCTGTTCCATACCCGTTGTGTTAGACTAAGTAAAAAATAGACTATTGCTCTTCCTTTATGAAACTCACACGCAGTCACGAGTTACCTAATTCTAGATTGTGCTAATTCCCTTAATGAAGAAATGCATAGTGTCAACTGTAGCTTTAATATATTGCTGGTAAGAAGAGTAACACAGTGCACCAACTTTGAGAAACTGTTCATCAGTCTTTTATGAAGTTAAAAATACACATAATCATCCATCCCAATTTACCCGGAGAATGGAAACTTATTTCTACAAAAGATGTAGGCATAAAGTTCCTACCAACTTTATTAATAATATTCAAAATTTGGAAGCAGCATAAATATTCCTCAGTTTGTGAATGGAAAAACCAGTTGTGGCTTGTCAATAAAATATGATGCTGTATACACTAGTAGAGAACAAACTGCTGATACACACAAACATGGATGAATTGAAAAAAGAAAGGTGGACAAAGCCAGATACAAAATAGAACATATGAAATTCCAGAAAAGTTTTAATCTACTGTGCCTGAAAAGCAGCCTTGGAATAGGGCAGGAGTAATGACATTCACTGAAAAGAGGCACAAGCATATTTTGGGGGGTAATGAAAATGTTCTAATATTGATTCAGTGATGGCCATACAGGTGTATAAATCTGCGAAAACTCATAGAACTGTGCCCTCAAAAGGGATTTTAATAAATATTAATTATATCTCAATAAAATCTATTTTTAATATGTTTGCTAACATGAAATGGGCTAGACAGGGGACATACCTTGATGAAGAACTTGTTAGTGGAAAATAAATCTAGTGAATGAATGAAACAGAGTACTGATGTGGACTGAATTGGAGTGGGTTGGGTTCCATGCTTTTGTGATTATGTCAAGGTATATTCTGGGAGGCATATCATAACTAAAAAGATTTTAAAAAATACATAAGAATGAAAAGAGAAAAAGAAAAAAAAGTCTTTTAAAAAAAGCACAGCAGTAAAAGGAGGCAGAGAGAGGCTGCTGTAGGTGTAGAACACAGTGCCTTTCTGGCTTTATGACTGAAAGTATAGACAAGGTTTCAGGGACTGAAAGAAAATTGCAGTTGAAATTCAGAAACCAAAGGGGAGAGTGAGGTGAGATGAGGCTGGGGAAGCAAACGTGTTTGCTTGGTGCCAAGCATTGGTGCTGTGTTGAAAAGTGTGCTGTATTTGCAAGCAAGCTTGATCAGAAAGGGAAAGTAAGGTCAGAACCATCTCTCCCAAATGGATACTTGTTTGGGATGAACTAGGTGTATACTAAATATTTTTCATATGTTTTTGAAGTTGTGAATTCTTGATTAACTTTAGAACTTTCAGTTGCTTATAGACTCCTTTCTTTAATTGGTTTAGTTTTCTAAAAACATTTATAAAATACATGCAGCAATTTGAAACCTATCTTCTACATTTGTTAAGAAATCAGTGTGTAACAAAGAGTAGAGTCTGAGTACCACATATTGTCTATGGCTCCTTTATGCTTCTGAAAATTCTTGGAGGATATTAATTTGACTTTTGTTAGAAATGGAGAACAAAAATGGGAAAGAAAGGAATCTTTTTACTGTATTCATTCTGCAACAGACTTTTCCTGAACACTCCATGTATTGTGCTACAATACAGAAAATAGATGGTAATCTCTGAGATCTTATAACATAATTTGGACATTTGATATTAAGACAATACAAGATTAGTAAGGAAATGGCATCCATAATATTCCTTATTTTAATCCCAATTATATTCAGAGTAGACATGTTTTGATATTTAGCATTTTTGTGATATAATAAAAGTAGTATCTTCCTCATAAACTGAATAAAAATCCAAATAGGACTTTACTAATTTATTTTATTTTTCTAAGTTTGATCTACAGGGACGTTAACTGATTTTTAAAGATTATTTTATTCTCCTAGTGTTTTTATGCCTTTTTAAAAATATTTTAATTGAAAAATAATATTGTCATTATGAAGCACAATAGGATGTTTTCATATATATTATGTTTGCATATAAATGCATTTATATGTACATGTGTTTACATATGTGTGTATATATTTTCATATGTGCATATATATATGCACAAATACACACATATATTATAGAATGATTGAATCAAGGTAGTTAACATATCTAATATCTCCCATACTTACTTGTATTTTTCTTGTGTAAATGTTGAAATATTTATTCTTTCAATAGATATGCATTACACTATTATTAACTATATTCAGTATACAATACATGTCAAAACTTGCTTATGCAGTCTAATTGAAACTTTGTGTCCTTTCACCAACATTTCCCCTTTATCCTTGTCACCCTCCAGACTATTAGCCATCATTCTACTCTTTACTTCAATGAATTTGAGTTTCTTTAGTTTCCATATATAGCAAAATCATGCAGTATTAGTCTTCAGTCTTTTTGAGAAGGGAGCCATCTATTTAAGGTGGAGTAAGTCTAGTATATTTTAGTTTCAGACTACATGGCCCCTATACAAAAACGTTCTGATGGTCTTATCAATCAGTAATGTCTCCACTAAGGCGTCAACCTACTTTCCTCATATCATTTCCCACCACTGTCCTGTGATTATGTTTTAGAAAAACCAGGCTTCCCATTTATATCTGAACATATTCCATCGATTCGTTCATCTCTATTCCTTGGAGCTGGATGCTTCTCCTTTCCTTTCTTAAACATATCTCTTTTTTGCCTCTTTCCACTCTAATTTGTGCCTTAAACTATTAAGGTTTTAAAAAGTATTCTAACCCATGTATTTTTTAACACTTCTGCAATGTTTATTAAAGCTTTACTTATTTTCAAAAATATCTAGTGTAGGGAAGGCTCAGAAGACCAGAATGGTGGGAATGCAGACCATAAAGGCAGTGCTGGTGGCTTTCAGATGGCAATAGTTAGATTACCAGGGCAAAAAGGCAGTCAGTGGAAGTTATGAATGATTGCATCAGGAAGATGGGGTGGATTCAAAAAGAAATAAAATGCTAATACTTCCAGAGCACTTCCCCCTCCTCCAACCTGTTGCCAAGGTTACTTGCCTCCAGGGAATTGTTCCTCCCAGGACAAATATGGAAAATAGGGAGAGATACCCCCTGGATGGCTGTCTTCCTGGCCTTTTGGTCACATAGGCAAGATAAAAGAAGGAAGGGAAAAGAGAAGAAAGGAAACCTGAAATCCATAAAAGGGGCAGAACAGCCCCACTCCCTCAGGGCACCAGCTCTGGAACTGTCCTCTCCTGAGGAATCTCTCTCTCTTTCTCTCTCTCTCTCTGTTTTACCTTTTAAATAAAAAGTTTTACTCGTATCTCAGCATTTCTTCATTGTTTAATCTTCAGCACTGGGGAAATGGGACCAAATCCTGATTTTCAAGATGGGTTTCAATAGGATGCTGTTGGAAATCAGAATAAATGCTATCTCATTGTGCTATAGAAAACAATTTGGGTACATTTTGTGAGTATCTGGAGACTTAATAGGAGGCTGAGCTTAAGGATGATGGACTAATTCATCTGGTATAAGAAATCTTAAGGCAGCATAGCATTCAGGCAGTGGCATGGGTATTATGGGCTACTTGTGGCAAGATTTACATTAACAATTGAGAGCAAAAAGGAGCAGAACAGAAAAATCTTTAAAATTGACAGCTTAACAAGAATTGTGTTACATAGAAAGTTTCAGTAAAGGAGGTGTGGTTTTTAGCACCAATAAAAAGCCAAGTGTTTTGCATCAGACCAATAGAAAGGATTCAAGTAGATCACCTCAGGAAACTGCAAGACCACCACATCTCTCATATATTCAAAGTATAAGAATGCAAATTTGCAACAAAGATATTCAATTGATAAGAGACCATAGGAATTCTGCATGCACAAAGCACCTATGGATTTATTTCCTCATGATTGGCTGACAGGGCACTCAGAGGTGACTGCAACCACAGGTCATACTCCACATTGTCTGCAAAAGTGGGCATCATATATGTGATGTTGATTTTGCAGAAAGGCAGATTGCAAGGATTATGGGGTCAGAAAAGCTTCCACTGGAATTTTAAAGCAAAGCCAGGAATGTCAGGTAGTATGTTGCAGGGTCATAATACCTGAAAACAGCATTTGATAAGGTAATGTGAAGATCTATAAATTGAAGTGTGGAGAGTGAGGCTGAAGTTGCAATGGAGATACCATGAAGGAAGAGGTACAACAACCTGTAATGCCTGTTAAGGAAAGATGCAGACAGCATAAAAAGATAGCCCAAGAGATTGGCAATGCAGGCTGAAACAAAGTCATAAAGGTGGTGCTATATAAGCTCTTGGGAGCCTACACCTGCCACACAGCATGTCTCAGATGCTAAATATGGAGCTATAGGATTTAATAGTTGTCCTGCTGTTTTTGATCTTGCTTTGATTTGAATTCTCCTTTCTTTTCCCATGTTCCTTCCTTCCAGAATGGGAATGCATACCATGTACCTTTCCCACCATGGTATCTTGCTTTTTTGAAATTGTATTGGTGGTTTGCCTTAAGTGTCAAAGGAGACATTGGAACTGGACTTATAAGCAATGCCAAATCATTTAAGACTGTGAGAAGATTTAGCATTGACTAAATGCAGTCCATTGTAAGATGAACATGGGCTTTTGTGGGTCAAGTGTGGAATTCAATGGTTTGGATTTAAATGTCTTCCAAAGGCCCATGTGTTAGATGCTCTGTCCTTTGAGTGGTGCTACTGAAATATGGCAGAAGTGTTGCAAAGTGGGGTCTAATGGGAGATCTTGCATCAGTAGAGGTGTGCCCTGAACAGGAGAGCAGAATCTTGGCTCCCTCTTCTCTCTTTCTTTTCTCACCTATATGTTGAATACTTTTACTTTGCCACATCCTTCTACAATGATGTGTGACCTTGGCACATGCTCAAAAGAAATGAGGCCAAATAATCATGGACCAAAACTTCTACATAATGCAGGGTGGGAGGGAGGCAAGAATGGAGGGAGGATGTATTGCATAGGGAAAAAAAGGGGGATGGGATCGGGGAGGGGGTAAGAATAATAAAAGAATGAGACAAACATCATTTCCCTATGTACATATATGATTACACAAATGGTGTGACTCTACTTGTGTACAACCAGAAAAACAAAAGCTGTATCCCATTTGTGTACAATAAATCAAAATAAATTTTAAAAAATAAATAAAACTGTGAATCAAAATAAACATTTTCAACTTAAGGCAAAATAAACATTTGACACTTAAGGCAAACCATCAATACAATTTCAAAAAAGCAAGATGTTTTATCTCAGGTGGTTGAGAGCAGTGATTTGAATCATGGTCTGATTGGTGACAGGAGTACACCTGTACTGTGAACTCCTTGTGCAAAGGCACAAGTTGAGACTGTCCAGTTGTTATGCTGATACCCTGTTCAAAGGAGGTTCTGTGATTGCCATGGGAATATCACTCTTGACCCTGAGTTCAGACACCAGCTGCCAGGGGAAAAGAATCATGAGCTCAAGTTGATAATTATAATTGGGCTGTCCAGAAGTTCTTCCTTCATCCTGAATGCTTTAACATCAAACCCTTTTAATGTTAAAATCTATATAATAAATGTGCTGAGTGAATTCTGGGTCATTCATCCCTCATCAGGGAATGAAGAACCACCAGGCCCCAGTTTTTTCTCTTTTTGTGTACCTGTTTGTCTTTTCTCTATCCCACATCACCCTCACCAGTTTTCTGAATTAACAGCCATGCAGGGTTTTCTGAAGTAATAGCCATGCAGGTCGCAGCATCACGTATTTGTTATAGTGAAAGAAAGCTGACTAACACATGCTTATATGATTGTTTGTCTAGAAAATCAAATAAAAGATTAAACAACTATGAACTATAAGAAATAAGGAGAAACTTCAAAAAAATGCCTGGTGCATTGTGTTCAATAGTGTCCATCCAAAGTTCATGACCACACAGAACCTTAGAATGTGACTTTATCTTGAAATAGGGTATTTGTAGATATAATTCATTGAGTAATACTGGATTAGAATGAACCCTACAAGAAGGTTTCATGAAGGTATACACACAGGAAAGAAGGCTATGTGATGATGGAAGTAGAGACTGGAGAGAACAGTTACAGGCCAAGAAGTGCTAAATGTTGTGGACATACCATAAACTAGTGGAAAGACAAGATCTTTCTACAGATCTCTCCTTTAGCCTCCAGAAGGAACCAGTCACTGACATTAATTTTTGAACCTATGTCCTCTTGATTTATGAGAGAATAAATTTATTTGTTTTAAGCTATTAAATTTTGGTAATTTGCTTGAGACCCTAAGAAAAATACACATGGCTATAAAGGTAAAATATAAAAACTCAATGATCTTCCTACATCAATAAATAAAAAACAAGTATAAAATATAAGGCAGGGGCATATAATTTATACCAACATAAAAGTTTTAAGTTTAATATAATGTATAGTCAGCCCTCCATATCCATGGATTCTAGAGTCAACCAACTATAGATTAAAATATTCATTGAAAAATTGCATCTGTGGCAAATATACCTGCTTTTGTGTGTGCAATTATTCTGTAGCATAGTGCATAACAACTCTTTATGTAACATTTGCATTGTGCTAAGTATTATAAGTGATCTAGAGATGATTTAAAGTATACAGAAGAATTTCATAGATTATGTGCAAATACTGTATCATTTTGCATAATGCGCATGAGCACCCAAGGATGTTGGTATTCTTGAGGTTCCTGAAACCTATCCCACTCAGATACTGAGAAGCAACTGTAATTAACTTAACTAAGAATTAAAATTCCTGGGTATCCAGTGTCTCTGGAGGTTGAGGTAGAAGCATCAAGAGTTCAAAGCCAGCTTAGCAAGAGCGAGGCACTAAGCAACTCAATGAGACCCTGTCTCTAAATAAAGTACGAAATAGGGCTGGGGATGTGGCTCAGTGGCCAAGTGCCTCTGAGTTCAATACCCAGTATCCAAACAAAACAAGAAAAAAGAAAAAAAAAAAAAAAAGAAAGAAAAAGAAAAAGAATTAAATTTACTTGGATACATCTAGTAAATAACCAAACTTGAAAACTCTATTGTGAAAAATATATGACACTTGTATAATCAGAAAGTTACAAATGGGATTTGGCCAGGAAGTTACAATTGGAAACAGGAACTTGTGGGAAGTCATCCATGTTTAGAGAATCAGTTTTGGCTGAGCCATGAGATACAAAGGTCTGACTCCCAGGAACTGGCAGTCATGAGAAACTGTTTCAGATAGCCCCGGGGTAAGTGGCCCTGTGGAGAGTTGGTTCACCTTCCGAGGAAATGCTAATTCTCTAAGCAAATGGCTTTAGTAACTCCACCCCATCCTGTTCCTCACAGAAGAAGACCCTCCCAGATCCTCTTTACCTGTGCAACTATAAGTAAAGGTGAAGGTAGCTTCTCCATCTTGTTGGAGGCCACATCTGACATGGCCCACTACATCCCCTTCCATTTGAAAAGACTATTGGCTCTTGTGTTTATTTGGTAAGTTTCTTGGTGATTAACTGATAACTGATACCCTCCCATCCTCCAATAGAAACTCTATCCCTCATCCACGTGGGAGGTGGCAGGAGAACACCCCTTTTTTCCACAGGAACTAATTCAGTAAAAATTAATATAAAAATTGGGTTTGGTAGTAATAAAAATAAATTGATTTTATAGGCTGTGGGGATGAAAAAATTATATATTTTTTTAATATAGGAAGAAAATCTTGAAAAATAAGATTTATAATTAGGAAAACATATAGCTGTACATATGAAAATGTGTTTCGTATCTTCTAGATTTCTTATCATCAAAGAAGAAATTGAGATACAGACTAGACTTATAAGTAGTTCAAAATACATGTGATTTGTGATAAAAGGGGGGTAATTTTAACTAGAGGGAATAATTCAGGTTTTTTTTTTTTTGAAACAAAAAATACCCAACAAGTAAATGATTCACAAACACAAAAGCTTAATATCTGCAAGAGAAAAAAGTAGGATTTCCATAACATACTGCTATGTAGAGGAAAAAAACATGTAAAAAGTATTGTAATGAGAAGACAGAAAAATCATAGCTCACTATTAAAAAATAATGACAAAACTAATTTATTTAACTCACATTGTATTCATAAGAAGTAATAAAAACATAGCCTGCCAGGGAAACAGACAAGTTGAATAAAAAGAATTACAAATGTTCAGCAAACATTAGAAAAAATTCCATCTCTCCTATAATTTAAGGAATGCAAATAAAAACTACAATTTTTTGAAATTTACCAGATAGAGAAACATGCAAATGTTTGATAATATTCAGAACTTGTGAAAGATTGGAAAAATACAATTTCAAGTACTACTGCTGCCAACTATTTGGAAGAAAATTGGCAATATCCATCAAAATTAAATTTGTATATACCAACTGACATAGATTCCATTGCTAGAAATTTGTTCTACTAATATTCACACAAACTATATCAGTGCCTTTACCAACAACATAAGGAATTCCCTGAGGAAAGGGAATATTCTTAGGGTGGATGAAGAAGAGCTTACAAAGGAAAATAAGACCCTTTATAAGTGTAACTAGATGAAGAGTTCACTCTGTAATTACAAGGTAGTGTAATGCCTGTGTAAGGAAGGCTATTTAATTATTATTCATAATAGCAAAAGAAGCATGCACTAGATACATGGTTCTTAAATAGTGCACTTGTTAATTAGATCTTGACATATTCACCCAAAACCTTATTGGACAGCCATTGAAAATAATTTTGTAGACATATGTATGTTGGTATAGAAGAATGAAAATAATTTGAATATAAATGAATAAAAGATGTGGTCTATATATATAGAATGATTATATTTGTATATACGAAATGATTCTTTTGAAAGAATCAGAAGTACCTTTCTGTTAAGAGATGGGTTGAGGAAGACATCTTTTTATATCTCTCTGTAATTCCTGAATTTTTAAAACCATGTCCAAACAACGTCAGCAGAGACTAAAGAAGTCTTTTAAAATTCTCCTTCATACAGATACAATTATTTTTATACAATAAAAAATGTTTACAAAACAAATAAAAGAATTAGAGGAAAAATAAATTTGGCTTTGTGGACCATATGTGGGAAAAGAAACCCTTTTTATGGTCTGAGGGATCATATTTTCTCAAGTTTATTATAAGAGGAGAACACTTTACATTTTCAATTTTTTCGAAAAGGCCAGTGAAAAAAATACACTTTACTTAAGTCTGAGTTGGTATCTGAAACAACTGTATAATTCCATCCTTGTAATGAACAGAAGCAGGAGCTGTGGAGTGCTGACACCATGCAAAAGTATTCTGTGCTGAGATGGCGTTAAAATGAGTGGGGTTGTGGTATCTTTCCCTGGCCTGAGAGTTTCATTTATTTATTTTCTCAATCTTATATTGATGGTCTGCATCTTTTGCTTTGTATCAATCTTCACCATAAAATATTTCATTGGTTCATTTGAAAAGGGGTTAAAATAAAGGATCACTTTGTATATTTATTTCAGTTTTCCAAAGGCTTTAGGAACTGGAAAATACACAAGTGTGTTTTTTACAAATTAATCAAAAGCAACAACAACCAAAAACAAGCAACAACAAAAATCACAGAAAACTGTCTTTCAGAATTCTTCATCTAGATCATGGATACTGCTCACATTTATTACTCTTTTTCCTAATAAGGTGTTTCAGATGCTGTCTCTCTGTTCTGTAGTTCGTGGAGGGTATATGATATATCTGCATTATTCATTATTGAAACAGTGGTGTATCTTAGATAGACTCTACATTCAAAGCAGTTCTTACCACTAACTCTATGTTTCCCATAAAAATTGTGAATTATGTAATGTGCAAATCTCTCCACCACAACATCACCGTTTCTGGCAAGTTAGCCAAGCTATTTTTATTAAATGTTGCTCATCTGCCATATGGACTTCCATTTTCAAGTTAATTATGAAACAGATATGAAGACATATTAAATTTGTAAAGTATGTTTCCAATTAAAAATATTTTAGGCGACAACACCATGTAACTGGTTTCTACAAGGCTCTGCATATCAAGAGTAAGTGTTCCTTTTACTAATTATATGTGAAATGACACGAACTGCTAAAATGTTCTATTCAGGTGGACCCAAAAACTGTTGGCAATGTTCCATCACTCCAAAAATGAAAAAATAAATTGCTGAATTCTATATTATACATAGTCTATTACACTTTCAAAGGAGTGTAGTCTTTAAATGATCACTCAAATTGCGGTTAAATGTTCATAAGTTTGAAAATTTATCCTGTCGTTTATTAAGACAATATTGATGTAAATTTGGCATTTTAATAAAGTGCCAGAAACTCATGATTCTTGCTTTTTGAAATCCTAAACAGTACTTCTTTGTTTATCTTAAAACCTTCCTTTTAAATTACATATATTCTCCTAGTTAATTGCCTTGATTCTATACAAATTTTCAGTTTGTGCCAAGAATGAATTTCTTAAATTAGAATTATCTTTTTTCCCTTGCAGAACTTTTTTTTTTTTTTTTTTTTTGGCACCAAGGATTAAATCCAGAATTGCATAACCACTGAGCAACCTTACTAGCCCTTTTTAATTTTTTTTTAATTTTTTTTTTTTATTTTGAGACAGGGTCTCACTAAGTTACCTAGGGGCTCCCTCAGTTGCTGAGGCTGACTTTGAACCTGTAAGCCTCCTGCTTTAGCCTCCCGAGTTGCTAGAATTACAGGCCTGCACCACCACACCCAGCCCTTGTGGATTTTTTGACAAAGCAGTGTTTCCAACCATGAAAGACTCATTATTATCACCTTCTCTAAATTACCTGAATTCATGACTAATTGAGAACCAGCCTTCTGCCTGATTTAACTGAGGTCACTAGAGTCTGAGTATTGTAATTGGCCAAAATTGAATGATTTGATTGTTGGGAAGTAGCAAGTTTTTATGAAACCAATCTTTTCTATGTCTTAGATGGGTTAACATGTTGCTAATGACTTTCACCTCAAATTCTACATTCATTTTATCCTGAGCCCAAATTCCATTAATTGGTGCAGTAACAGATTGAGATTTCTATTACTTATGACAGTATTATTATATATGAAGTATAGTGTGACTTTAATGTATTATTTCTAGATCTTCATAATCTTGCTATTATAAATTCCATTCATATCCTTTGCTAGGTATATGACTTTGGAATTAGTATATTTTCTTGGGTATAGATAGTGTGCTTGGCCACATGTTTTACTCTTGTTTTGGGTTCAAGTTGTATTTTTTGATATTAAACACTTAGTTTTTATTTTAAAATTATTTGTGATGCTGGCATAATTCTCTTATAATGCACCACCATCCTTGGAGTGCCAGGGAACTTCCCTACATATCCTATCTCTATTAAACCTTAAGGTTCTGACTTTCCTTGTCTGACAAAATAAATCAGTCAAACCAGTCATGTTCTCAACCAAAATTGTCATGGATTTTACCTAGAAATACAGGTCAATAAAGCAAAGGAAATTTAGAAGATATTTTATAGCTTAAATTATTCTATTTTGAAGTTTGTGACAAAATATTGGATAATTGAAAGATTCTATAGTTTTTGAAATAAGGAGTTATTGTATGTACACATTTTAGCAGGTAGAGATCTACCCATTTCTTCAACTCAATCTAACTAGTTATGTGTTGTCTCATCAGTAACTATTTGGTGCCAAGAGGATAAGTGCCAGATGTCCATCAGAGACATAGAAAAGGCAGGTAAAGGATTCCCATGTTGACGGACATTTTGTGAGCTTACATGTAAATCCTAATTCTGATCTTTTAAATTTCATTTTTATCATAACTTTCAGAAACATCCATGTAACCACTATTTGCTCATCTTGACTCCTAAACTGAATTTACTAAACATCTGTTAAGTGCTTGCATGAAATTATCATGTTAGTATCATAAAAATAAAAAAAAATGAGTTATACAAAGTGTAGAAAGCCCCAAGGAGCTTACAATTTAATGAAAGAAGCAAATACAGTTGTTAATTTATTAAAAGCTAATTGGTTAAGTGCTAAGTAAAAAGGTATTCCATAGTACTTTGAATTGAAGTGAGGTAAAGTACACTTGTAGTTGTGGATAGAGACAAGATGAAATTTGACTAAGAATTTGGAAAATAAAAATAATAGCAATAAATTATTTTGCATGACATTAATATCAAAAATTTATTCCTCATAATCTCATAATAAACTGCAAGTGATTTGACAATGCTTTAGGAGGAGAAAGCATATTTGGTTCATGTAAATGTACATGCATTATTCTTTTTAAACTACTGAGACAGTCTATTAGTAAACTGAAATCGTTTAGCAGATTTCCATCAACATTAAATGATATTTGCAGAGAAGAATAAAGTAAAAGTCCGAGTGCATTGCCTATATATAGCATACAAATTCACGAAATGTTTGTTTCATTAATGTGTGTGTGCATGTGCACACACATCATATTTGTATATAATGAGTCACCTTGTAAAGTGCTCCTTACTGCTATGTTTGAAATGCTTATTCCATAGGTATACTGTGTGTATCTATAGGTATACTGTATGTCTATGTTATGATCTGCATTGATACTATAATCAATACATAGATCGGAAGATGTAGAGTGCAGAATACTTTCATTAAGACATCTAAACAACAGCAAATTTCTCTGTCTTCACTTTATAGTTTTTTGTTGGTATGCTACAGCACTGTGGGGCAATATAAGTTATTATTTTAGTGCATTGCTATTTATCATCCAGGTACTTAATTTGAGTCTATGATGAGGCTGTTGTCTAAGTCATTATTTCTGAAGATCTGCCTTCAGCTGGTGCTCCTTCTCTCTCTCTCTCTCTCTCTCTCTCTCTCTCTCTCTCTCTCTCTTCCTTTCTTTTGGTACCAGGGATGAACCCAGGACTGCTTAACCCCTAAGTCACATACCCAGCCAATTTTATATATATATATGTGTGTATATATATATATATTTTATATATATACATATGTGTATATTTATATATATTTTATATATGTGTGTATATATATTATTTTTTTAGAGACAGGGTCTTTCTAAGTTGCTTACAGTTTTGCTAAAATAATGAGGCTGACTTTGAACCTGCAATCCTCCTGCCTCAGTCTCCCAGGCTGCAGGAATTACAGGCATGCATCACTGTGCCCAGCCTGATGTCAGCTTTTTCTTTTCTTCTGTGTTCTCTAAACAGTTTCTGGGTTTTTGTTTGTTTGGTTGCTTGGTTTTTTGTTTGTTTGTTTTTGCTTTTTTGGTAGTACTAGTTTTATCCATTTATAAAATAAATAAAGGAGATTACATGAAACAGGAAAGATTGAAGACTTCACAGACTGGGTAAAATGGGAACTGGCATAGATTTTGAAATTCTCATTTCCCAACCTGATTTATTTCTCTCCTGGAATCATTATGGGCTGAGTCAGTTAATATACCTTCTGTAATCATCAGAAAACACAGGCTTGATTAATCCAAATTTTATTGAAGATCAGAAAAGAACAGAAAATTTTCTACTTCACAAATGTGCTTGGTGTATTTGAAATTTATTGAAGGAAGACTCTATTTAACATTTACCCAACAGTTTTCAAAGGCTCATAAAAATTTTACATTAGATAATCTTTGCAATGTTTGCTTGTGATAACACAAACCTACGCCAAGCTCTTCTCCCTAGATTGTATACACATCCTCATTAGATTGATCCCTCTTCTGGCTGCTTCCCTATGGGATTTTCTCAAGAGTAGAGATAAAGCCAGAGAAAGTCTTATAGAGTTTCTGAATTAAGCTGATTTCTGTCTACTGATTTAAAGACAGAGACCTTATCGTGTGGGTGGAACATAGGTTATGGATAACTATAATCTCCAGAGAGACTTGAGGCTTGAGTGCAGGGTTCATGGCCCAGCCCCATTCATAAGCAATCTTACTGCATATGATGAATCTATGTTTATACTTATTTGTACTCCAGGGAACCTCCAATTAGCTTTTTTCTTCATGGAGACTTAAAATAATGAACACAGAAAAAAAATCACTCTAAAGGAATAAACTAGTAAAATGTATAATTGGCAAGACAAACTTTAGTGTGAGATGATAATATTCAAATATTTTTATTAACCCAACAGGAAGACCATGCATAATTGGGCATGGATATGATTTAAATGCTATTAGTTAGAATTCTAACAATGGCAAACATTTTACTCTAGATTTATTTATTATTTATTATTATTTTATAAAGGCAATTATGTATAAACTTTTTCAATTTCAAGGTCTCTAAGATAAAACTATATCTCGAAATATTTTAGAGCTTGTCTTATTCAATTAAGACAATTTGATGCCAGGTACCATGGTACAAGGCATGATTCCAGCTACTTGGGAGGCTGAGGCAGGAGGGTCACAGGTTCCTTGCCAGCCTGTGCAACTTAGGAAGATCTTGTGTAAAAATAAAAAATAAAAAAGGACTAAGAATGTAACTTTGTGGTAAAGTATCCCCAGGTTTAACCTGCAGTACAAAATAAATAAATAAAACAAATAAAACAAAACAAAAAAACACTATTTGTAGTCTGTTTGAAAAACAAAAATCTTACAGTGCCTGCAGAAATAGAATAAGCAAGCTGTAAATCCCAAATATCCAATACTGATTCAATTGTTGGCATGAACTTCTAATTCTTCTTTTATTTTACTTTCAAGAGAAAGTGATGTCTAGTAGAAAGAACCCTGGAGTCTGGATACCCACTTTTTAAGATCAACTTCCAGAAACTTTATCAACTTGGACTTTATTTTACTCATCTGTGATTTTTAAAACATATCAAAGGAATTAATAGTTATTAATATTTTATGAAATATGGTCACTTTAAGGACATAAAATATATTTGTTTCTGAGTTTTTCAGCTCATTCTTCCTTTTTTATACTTCAAGCATTAATCCACTAAGAAATTCTATGAAAATTTTTGGTTTTCTTAGATTTTAATGTAGATGCGATCATGGAATGATACATTGTGCTTGTGTTTCTTTAAGAGCAAATGCTTTACAGGAGTTTCTGTTCTTTTAAGATCTATATAGATTTTTTTTTAATATCCCACATTTTAAAAAATTGTGGTAAGATAAAAAAAATTATTACCAAGCCATTTTTAATCATTCAGTGCAGTTTTCTTAGGTAAATTCACATTGGCATGCAATCAATATCCAGAATTTTTTTCATCTTGGAAAACTGAACCCCCTCCTGTTGGACAACTCCCCGCTTCCCTCTCCTTTCACCCTTGGTGTACACCCTTCTGCTTCCTTTGAGCTTGACTACTCTAGATACCTCATATAAGTGGAACCACATAGTTTATGTCTCTTATTTTCCTTTCATACAAGTCCTCAAATTTTCTTCACGGTACAGTGTGTGTCAGAATTTCCTTCATTTTAAGCACAAACACTCCATCATATCTTGATAGCACATTTTCAAAATCCATTTGTGTATTGACATCTGGGTTGCTTCCATCTTTCAAATCTTATGAATAGTGCTGCTTTGAGTATGGGTATGCAATTCTCTTTTTGAGACCTAAGTTTTGGATATATAAAAATTGAATTATCCTGTTTCATTCACCCTCTCAATTTTCCAAACAGATTATGATCTTCATAGGTTAGGTGGAGGTTAGGTGGAAACTTTTTGGATTACTATAAATATACTGAATAAATCAACACAAGTAGCAATAAATAACTATTAATTCAATCACAAATCTATTCATTACTATGGGAATAAACACAATGAGGAGATAGTAAATAATATGGAATTTTGATGCAATAAGAAGGCAAAGTCTTTCTGAATAGGTGATCTTTGAGCAGGGAACCTATGATGTTGCTTGATTGTGATGGTCATCAGCCTCTGGAAATGGGAATGGGAATGGACGTCTGAGTGGTTCATTCCTTCTCATCAGTGTATCAGTTTTTATAGAGCTATTTCCTACTATGTCTATGAAGGAATTGTAAATATTGGTCAGATCTTAGGATTTAATTAGCAACTTAAACCCTATGACATTTAGATTTCGGTTCTTTCTTTTTCTGTTTGTTGTGTTGAACATGTAGCTAATCAGTAATAATTTGTTTTGAAAAGAATCTTCATTTCCCCAGTTTCAGATATATGTGATAATTTTAGATATTTCATTAAATTTCCTTGAGTTGTAACTAATGTTTTAGTAAGTTCACCTTTTAGGTAATGAACTTCAATAAAAGTTCTAAATATGTAACGTTAAAAATTAATCGATCTTCACCTAACAAATTTAAAGTTGGCTTATTTCTCAAAAATAAATGGACTCTTCTCTCTGTTTTCTGCAACATACGCATTACCATTTGCATGGAGCAGTCTGCCATTAAGAATAATGCCTTTAATTCAGAAAAACTTCTTTTAAAACAATAAATATCTGTAAAATATTTTCCTGTTTCTTCTAAGAATAAAGACATAATCCTTGGATGAACAAAGGAAAGTGGATTTGTATATTAATATATTACTTTCTGAAGTAATACAAAATATTTGTGTGTAAATTAAATATTATATTATTAACATAGACTCCCAATATATAAGATGATATTATCTAAAAATAAAACAATATTTGCAAAGAGAAGATAAAAGTTAAATAGAAAACAATGAATAGAAAAAAATGAAGTTTTTGGTAAAATTATGTGCATTTCCAATAGAAAGGTAAAACCCGGTACAACTCTACAGGACAACTTTGAAGTGTTAAAAGGGACTTTGGAGTTTTAAAACATAACCTCTAATATTGTTGGTTAAAATTATATTAGTTCCATCAATTTATGCTTTGTGGTTTTACATATGGCTGGTTATGATTACTACGTGTGGGTCATAAAAACCCAGTGTGTTTTCTAAGCAGTCAAATTGCCTGTCAGCAGCTAAACGGGCAGAATTAATGAGAAACTTACTTTATAGTCTAAAGAATAGCAGCTGGGGTCTGTTTTAACAAGTCCCGAGAAACATAGACAGAGGGGAATTCTTTGTGGCCAAAATTATATCCAGTCTCATCTCTATCAAGTTCTCACTGAGGTGAACAATCAGCCAAGACAAAACCCAAGGACAGAGCAATCACATTACACATTATTGGTCTTCTACTGTGACAAATAGTGCCATGTCCTTTTCTCTTGGTCCACAGCTGGGCCACAGTTCTCAGCCACCCCTTTCACTTGGACGTGGCTGTGTAAGTTAATTCTTGCTGATGGAATATGGGGCAAGGCATTTGTATTACTTCCAGACCTAGACCATCTCACTTGTTTGTAATCACTTTTCTTTTTTTGTTTGTTTGTTTGTTTTTTCTTAATTCATCATCTGGATAAATGGAAAGAACTCAGAAAACCTATAATAGGATGAAGCAATAAGATTGAAGGATCTTGGAATTATTCTATAGACTACCCACTAATCACCAGTACTATCATGCAAATTATTGAAAAAAAACTATTGTGTTATCTCTGACATTTTTAGATTTAGTGTTGTCCATAGTTAGATGATTACCCAGAATAATACACCCACTTAACAGGAAAACTAGTTTATTGGGAAAAACAATGAATAATATAATACAGTGGTCTCAGGGGATGAGCAGAAAAATTTATGAGGATATAAGAAAAACTTTAAAAAGCTTATTTATTTATTTTTATTAATTTCAAAGAAGGAAAATTTCATTGCCACTTAACATACACTAGTGGAAGAACATGATTCTTAAATGAACATATTTTAGAAGGCATCAAAGTAGAAAAAAAATGATAGGTAATGAGGCACCATTGAAGAGTTTTCAGATACCTCTAATCAAAGATCCAGCTGGAGGTATAAAATTGAGAGAATATGAGGAAATTGAAAGAACACAGTATTGGAAGAACATTCTGTCAGTTGGTACAAAGCACTGGGACATTCGGTAGATTTTATGTATTAAAATTGGCAAGTTACTATAAGAATCAGCACATTCCTATCAGAGAATATCAGTGTCCCTTTGTCACTGCCTGCATTTCCAGTGGACTTGTAACCTGCTTTAACCAATAAGATGTAGTGCAAGTGTCATTGTGTGAGTTCCAATTCTAGGCCTCTGTGTGCCACACATATTTGCCCTTTTAAGCACTGCTGTCTTATCACGAGCAAGTTCTAACTTCCTTGAGATGAGAGACCAGGTGGAGAAAGTGATTCAGTTTTCAGGATACCTTAACCATCCCAGTGGAGGCTCTATCTGAGTGATGTGTCCCAGTTGGCACAAGCCACAGTTGTTGAGCCAAAAAATACAAATACATAACAGATGATTCAAGACACTAAGTTTTGGAAACTGGTTTTATAATTTGTCACATTGTAAAAAACAGCTGACCTGGCCAACCACTACACTAATGTGTTTTTTTTTTTTTTTTTGATTTTGTCATTTTTAAGAAAGTCAGTCCTATGGTATAACTGAATCTTGACATTATCCTGACATCAACACAACTCTCTGTTGCATGTATCGGTACTTATTCCTATTTACTATAGAGTGTAGTCCATTGTATTTATGCATCACAGTTAAACTAGTCATCTATGTGGACTACTTGCAATTTGGGACTGGTATCCCAAAAAATGGTTATAAGCCTTGTGTGCATGGTTTTGTATGGAAATAAGTTTTTAATTATTTGGCACAAATGCACAAAAAATTGGTATAGTCAGTGTCACATATAAAATTGAATGTTTAGCAACTCGGGAAGCTGAGGTAGGAGGATCACAAATTCAAAGCCAGCCTCAGCAACTGCAAGGCACTTAGCAACTCAGTGAGATTCTGTCTCTCTTTATATAAAAAAAAATACAAAATAGTGCTGGGGATGTGGCTCAGTGGTTGAGTGCCCTTGAGTTCAATCTCTGGTATAACACCCCCCCCCAAAAAACAAACTGACAATCTTTTTCCAAAGTGACCGTATATTTTATATCACCATCAGTGATGTATGAGTGATCCGGTTTCTTCACATCTTTTTTCTTAATTTTTAAATTCATTTTAATTAGTTATACAAGACAGTAGAATGTAGTTTGATACATTAATTAGTTATAATGGAGTATAATTCCTCATTTTCTTTGGTTATACAGGATGTAGAATTCCAACGGTCATATAGTTATATATGTACATAGGGTAATAATGTCTGATTCATTCTACTATTCTTCCCATACCCATACCCAGTCCCCTCCTTTCACTCACCTCTATATAATCTAAAGTAACTCTATTCTTCTCTAGCCCAATGGCCTCCATTGTGAATTAACATCCACATATCAATAAAACAGTCAGCTTTTGGTATTGGGGGATTGGCTTATTTCGCTTAGTATGATATTCTCCAGCTACATCCATTTACTGACAAATGACATAATTTCATTCTTCTTCAAGGCTGAATATGTCACATGTTTTTAATCCATTAATCTATTGGGCGTCTTGGTTGGTTCCATAGTTTAGCTGTTGTGGATTGAGCTGCTGGAAAGATCCAGTGGCTGCATCACTGTAATATGCTGATTCTGAACAGACACTTTACAGAAGAAGAAATACAATCAAACCACAAATACATGAAAAATGTTCAATATCTTTAGCAATTAGAGAAATGGAAATCAAAACTGCTCTAAGATTTCATCTTTACATCTTAACCAGTATTTGAAATTGTCATTCTTTTTTTTTTTTTTTTAAAGAACAGGTACATTTTGGTAAATATGTAAAGATACATTGTTGTGCTTTTAATTTGCTCTTTCTTGATATCTAAAAATTTTGAACATATTTTCATGTGTATATTTACCATCTGTTTGAGTGAAGTGTCTGTTCATGGGTTTGTCCATTTTATAATTGGATTTTTTGATGTTTTACTGGGTTCTGAGAGTTCTTTATATACTCTAGGTATTTTTCCTTATTCAGATATGCAGTTTTTAAATTTTATCTTAATCTATTATTTTTAAGATGAGCAATATGAAATATTTTATCTAGTTTTCTGAAATAACAGTTGAGATAAAATATGATTATTCATTTTTAACAAAATTGTAATGGGAAAAAAAAGCAAGAACAGAAGATATGTTCATCACCTTTCTGTTTTTATTTTGTCTCATGATTTCAGAAGATCCCATAGTCTGTTGACTCCTTTACTCTGGGTCTGAGCCAAGGCAGAACATTGTGGAAAAGAAGGGCATATTAAAAGAAAGCCATCCAACTCCTCACAGCTGGAGAGGAGAGAGGGAGACAGAGGGAGAAAAAGAGAGAGGAAGGGAAAGAAAGTGAAGAAGAGAGAGCGTGTGTGTGATAGGGAGAAAGGAAGCAACTAGGGACAAGATACGGTCCCCAAGGACGCCCTCCCTTTGACTGGGTCCTACCTCCTATGGTTTGCACCACCTCCCAATGGTTCACTCCCACCTCCCAAGAATTTGTTCAGCTATGAATCCATCAGTAAATTAACCCATTGAGGGGATAAGAGCCTTTTGGATCAAATTACTTCCCCGAAGACCCACTCTGAATAATACTGCATTGGGAACAAAATCCTTTATACACTGGACTTTGGGGGACATTCTAGATCCCCATGACAGAAAGAAAAAAGAAAAAGTGTGCACATAATATAAAGATAAGATGCCCTGAAGGGGAAAGGTAAAATTTTCTTTAGCAGCTTAGTCCCATATCAGTTGGCCTCTATAGCCCAGGAATGAACATGTTTTTCTTATTTGTTTTCTTTTTAAGATATACATGACAGTAGAGTGTATTTTGATATATCATACATACATGGAGCATAACTTCCCATTCTTGTGGTTGTACATGATATGGGGATACACTGATCATGTATTCATATATGGACATAGGAAAGTTATGTCGGTTCATTCTACTGCCTTTCCCATTCCCATCATCTCTCCCTTCCTCCCATTACCCCCAGTCCAATCTGGTGAACCTCCATGCTTTCCTGACCCACTGCCTATTGTGAGTCCACTTCTGCTTATCAGAGAGAACAATAGACCTTTGGATTTGGGGGATTGGCTTATTTCACTTCTCATGATAGTCTCCACTTCCATCCATTTACCTGCAAATGCCATAGTTTCATTCTTCTTTATACCTGAATAATATTCCATTGTGTATATGTACCATATTTTCTTCATCCATTCATCTGTTGAAGGGCACCATAGTTTAGTTATTATGAATTGAGCTGCTATCAACATTGGTGTGGCCATGTCATTATCGTATGCTACTTTTAAGTCCTTTGGTTATATACCGAGGAGTGGGATAATTGGGTCAAATGGTGGTTCCACTCCAAGTTTATTAGGAATCTCAGTACTGCTTTCCAGAGTAGTTGCACCAATTTGCAATCCCATCAGCAATGTATGAGTGTACCTTTTTCCCCCTACATCCTCACCAACATTTATTGTTACTTTGAGTCTTACCATCTCACTGGGGTGAGATGAAATTTCACTATAATTTTCATTTCTCTAATTGCTAGAGATGTTGAACATTTTTTCATATATCTATTTACCATATATAATTCTTCTTCTGTGCAGTGTCTTCTTAGTTTCTTTGCCCATATATTGATTGGGTTATTTATTTATTTTTATTTATTTTTTTTGGTGTTAAGTTTTTGAGTTCTTTATATGTCCTGGAGATTAATGTTCTATTTGAGGTGCAGGTGGTAAAGATTTTCTCTCATTCTGTAGGTCCTCTCTTCATGTTCTTGATTATTTCCTTTACTTTGAAGAAACTTTTTGATACGATTCCCTTTATTGATTCTTGATGTTATTTCTTGTGCTTTAGGAGTCTTATTGAGGAATTCACTTTCTAAGCTGACATGGAGATTTGGGCCTATTTTTACTTCTAGTGCAGGGTCTCTGATTTAATTCCTAGGTCCTTCATCTACTTGGAGTTTTGTGCAAAGTAAGAGATAGGGGTCTAATTTGATTTTATTACACATGGATTTCCAGTTTCCCCAGCACCATTTGTTGAAAAGGCTATCTTTTCTCCACAGAAGGTATATGGTACCTTTGTCTAGTATGAGAAATATTATTTATGTGTGTCTTCTACTCTGTACCATTGGTCTTCAGGTCAGTTTTGGTGCTAATACCACGCCCCTTTTGTTACTATAGCTCTGTAGTATAACTTAAGGTCTCGTATTGTGATGCTTCCTACTTCACTTTTCTTGCTAAGAATTGCTTTGGCTACTCTGGGCCTTTTATTTTTCCAACTGAATTTCACAACTGCTTTTTTCTATTTCTATGAAGAACATTGTTGGAAACATAATAGGAATTGTGTTAAATCTATATAAGGCTTTTGTTAATATGGCCATTTTGACATTAACTTTGCCTTTCCAAGAACATGGGAGATCTTTCCACCTTCAAAAGAATTCTTCATTCTTTCTTTACTGTTCTGTAGTGCAGAGGTCATTGTAGAGGTCTTTGTAGAGGTCTTTCACCTCTTTTGTTAGATTGATTTCCACATATTTCATTTTCTTTGAGGCTACTGCAAATGGGATAGTTTTCTTAATTTCTCTTTCACCTGATTCATCACTGATGTATAGGAATGCAAATGATTTATGGATGATAATTTCATATCCTGTTAGTTTGCTGAACTCATTTATGAGTTCTAGAAGCTTTCTGGTGGAGTTTTATTTGTTTTGCTCTTTTAAATATAGAATGATGTCATTAGCAAATAGGGATAGTTTGAGTTCTCCTTTTCATATTTGTGTCCTTTTCATTTTCTTCTTCTGTCTAATTGCTCTGGCTAGAGTTTCCGGAATTATGTTGAATAGAAGTGGTGAAAGAGGGCATCTCTGTTGTGTTACAGTTTTTAGAGGGAATGCTTTCAATTTTTCTCCATTTAGAATGATTTTGGCCTTAGGTTTATCATAAATAGCTTTTACGATGTTGAGGTATTTTCCAACTACCCTGAGTTTTTCTAGTGTTTTGAACATGAATGGATGCTGTATTTTGTCAAATGCTTTCTCTGCATCTATTGAGATAATCATGTATTTAATTCTTATATTTAAGACTATTGATGTGATGAATTATATTTATTGATTTTCATATGTTAAACCAACTTTGCAGCCCTGGGATGCTCCCCACTTGGTCATAGTGCACTATCTTTTTAATATGTTCTTGTATGTAATTGCCAGGATTTTGTTAAGAACTTTTGCATCTATGTTCATCAGGGATATTGGTCTGAAATTTTCTTTCCTTGATGCATCTTTTTCTGTTTTCGGTATTGGGGTGATACTTCATTGACCGAGTGTGGAAGAGTTCCCTTTTTCTCTATTTCATGGAATAATTTGAGGAGAATTGGTGTTAGTTCTGTGAAGGTCTGGTAGATCTTGGCTGAGAATTCTTCTGGTCCTGAACATTTCTTTGTTGGTAGGCTTTTGGTGACATTTTCAATTTCATTGCTTGAAATTGATCTCTTTAAATTTTCTATGTCCTTCTGATTCAATTTGGATAGGTCATGTGTCTCTAGAAATTTGTCAGTGTCTAAGATTTTCTATTTTATTGGAGTATACATTTTCAAAATAGCTTCTGATTATCATCTGTATTTCAGTATTGTCCATCGTGTTAAGAAGTTAACATCTTTATAAGCATCAGAGGCACGTTAAGTCAGAATTATCTACATGAAATGAAAAGTTAGATGAGTCAAGGCATTTTCCTTCACTAGGTTCTTGTTTAAGGTTCTTTTGGAGCACTTGATGAGTTGATATGTTAATGTTCAGAATCAGAAATAATCAGGGAACTTTGATTTTGATATATAAATGAACAACACACAGAATTTTGTGTAAGATATGTTTGTGTAATTTATTTTCCAAAAAAAAAATCTAATATGTCAAAATAAATGGCACAACATTAGGAAATTTTGTCCTTAATTACTTTTTTTCATTTTTAAAACACTTTTAATTAGGAAATATTCTTAAAATTTAGAAACACACTTGTTTTAAGATCTAAGCATTTTTATGTTGTGCCAGAAATTTTTCTCTGGTAACATTATTGAATTTTTGGTTAATTTTAGTTATATAAAAATTACATCTGTATCATAGTAACATTTAGTAATTTATACTTTGGCTGAAACACTCTTCAATTTATTTTTCATCTTGTATTCATCATTAATTTGTCATAATTTTAATGCCACTAAAACATACATTTAAATTTTATGGGTCGCTTTTTGTCTAAGCTTCAGGAAAAAAAGGAAAACATAGGAAGCCTATATTAAATGCACAAAAGTTACAAAGCAAGTTAAGACATTTTATTAAACGATAAAAATAGCATTTTAGTAAAGAAGAAATAGATGAATAAAATGTAGGAAATCAAGACATTTACTGTAATTACAAGCAAGGACTTTGTAATGGTAAAAAAGCAAAACCAGACATAAAAACCCAGCTTTTTGTGATTTGAAGAAGTCTTCTTAATCTCCTGATACATCAGTTTCTCAGCTTACAGATATCTAGTAAACAGGAGATTTCCTTATTCTGGGTAACGATTAGGTTAAGAGGAAGAGGGATGGTAGCCATAGATGAGATGTCTTTTATTAAAGAGATGGGATGTGAGCTGGGTCTTGAAACATGGAATTCGGAGGAAGAAGAAATAAAGGAATCATGGGAATCTTTTATAAAAAATGTGGCAAGTGAGCTGTATCCTAAAAATTTGGATAAGAATTAGATAAGGGACAGAATCAGTGGAGGACAGTGGACGCACCAAAGTCAAACCGCAAAGACTAAATAGGGCCAGAAGATTAAAGGACCTCTAGTGCCAGACTGTGGACTTCATATAAACTGAGTAGTAAGCTCCTTCTTAAAGTATTTAGCTGTTTATTACCAAGATAAATGCAATGCTTTGGCAGTAAAACCAACAATGAACAGATTAAAGTCTATTTAAAAACAAAAGCTTCAGAGAATCAGAAAATGTGCTCTTAAACCACAGTTCAAAAAAAATTTAAATATCAATTTCAAAGCAAAGACAACAACAAAAACTTTTCCATTAACCAAGAGAAAGTTCCTGCCAAGTATGTCGATGGCCTTCACATCCAACCCAGCTCAGATTCCATGTGCTCAAAAAGTTGCTTGGTTGATTAAATTTACTTTTTATCTCACTATTTAGCAGTATAGTTGACAGGGCCCAGGACTTTAAATATCAAGGTTAGTTTGACAGGATGAGCTGTATTGCCAAATAAATTTTTCTTGAAAAAATGAGTTGAGAGTCAGACTATACTCTGTAAGGACATACTATTACAGTATAAGAATTTCAACAGAAAACGGAAAGGAAAATCCTCTGAAATATGTTTATCAGCAAATGACCTGATCAGCTATGATCCATCACAGTCAGATCATGCTTCTATAAATCAGTACATCCCAGAAAGCAAGTTTAAAAGGATTTGAGATTACTGACACTTTTTATTAAAGTTTCCTCATAATTCAGGGAAAGAAAATATAATACCCAAAATATTGCACCTTTTAAAACTTCATAGGTTATCTTATTTAAAACAGAAAACTTTGTTATTTTGGGGTCCTTTATAAACTGCTTAAGCCACTAAAGTTTAAAAGCAGAGCTGACAGTTTTTAAAGATTCTTTCTGAGTTTGCCATTTTTAGTGCACTCAGTGCTTCCTATCAGGAGCCTGATCAGCCTAAGCAGCTCACATGATGGCCTGCTGGGCTAGGAGGCAGAATGGTACAACACACCATCTCAGTGCAGGGCAGTGAACAGAACAGCCGCCCAAAGCAGTCTAGATGGATTCAGGAGCTCTGACTTTAACATTGGTTTTTACAATTTGCTTTTATAGAGTCATCAGCTTGGAAATCAGTTTTTGTCTTTAGACCTGGTACTTAGAAAATGATTCCCATTTGGGAGAAATACCCTAGTGAAATCAGATTTTCTTGTTTGCAGACTTTGGTTGACTTCAGTTCTTTAAATGACCTTAAATATGAATCCCAAATACATGGTTTTCAGTTGTATTAATTAGTGTTATATATTTAGGCAGTGGATGCAAATTTATGTAAATCAGTGTTCTTTTTCATGTCAAACAAATAAGTAGGCCCTAGATTCCTTTGAAATGAAGTATAAACACACACACATATTTATATATATATGTTTATATATTATTTCAGAGGAACTTTTGATTTGCTTTCTCAATAGTATTGGGGATAAAATCACCATAATACATTTAAGTGACCCTCTAACTATTAATCAATTAATTCTTGACCCTTCAAGTAACTGTAATAGGAGACACCGTTGTTTCTCCATTTTAACTGGCTTTGATCATCTTCCTTGCCAGATTTCCAACAGGCAGGATAAAGAGATAAGGAAGTTCACAAAGCGTAAAGGTACTTTACATTATTTACATTATGTTATAATATTTACATTATATTTTCTTTTGCTGTAGAGTTCTTTTCCTTTCCATAGAATCAATCTTTATTAGTATATTAAATAAAATCTTCTTTTCTCTATTAAACAGTGTTTGGATTAATTCAGACAAAATGAATTCAAAAAAATGTGCAAGAAAGTACCTCACTAGACAAATTCTAATTTGTGTCCAGGCAATATTTAAAATAGTAGTTTATATAAATTAAGGGAAGTACTTGTTTTGCAAACAAATATTTTATATTTACATGACATGGTACATTGAGAATGTTGTCTTACACAGTATCACAGTGGTCATTTGAGTATCATCTATAATGGGGAATTAGACTATATTCAGCCTTGCCTCTAATTGTAGCTAGAAAATTTTATAACATGCTGATTGTAGAAGAAGACCATGTTAAAAATACACATACATAAATCATCAAATGGTCTATAGAAATTTTCTATGTAATTAGTTTTAGCATGAAAGTATATACACTAAAAACAGTATGTAGAATAGATTCTGTAATAACAAGAATCCTCATTCCCCAGGACCATTCAGCTCAGCCACATGTACTTGATGACAATCTCTCTTGACCTCATCCAGTAACTTTTCTTCTTTTCTATGTTATGGTCTTGTTAGCATTTGAAGGGTACTTTCTAATATCAAGACTTAGAACAAGATATACAGGCGATTAACAAATATATGAAAAAGTGTTCAACATTTCTAGTAATTAGAGAAATGCAAATTAAAACAACTTTAAGATTTCATCTGGCTCCAATTAGAATGGCTATTATCAAGAACACAAACAATAAAAGATGTTGGTGTAGATGTGGGGAAAAAGTTACACTTTTATATTGCTGGTGGAGTTGCAAATTGGTGTAGCCACTCTGGAAAGCAGTGTGGAGAATCCTCAGAAAACTTGGAATGGATCCACCTTTTGACCCTGTTATCCCACTCCTCGGTATATACCCAAAGGACTTAAGATTAGCATACTACAGTAACACAGCCACTTCAATGTTTACAGCAGCTCAATTCATAATAGCTAGATTGTAGAACCAACCTAGATGCTCTTCAACAGATGAATGGATAAAGAAACTGTGGTATATATACACAATGGAATATTATTCAGCCATAAAAAATAAAATTATGACATTTGCACATAAATGGATTGGAGAATATCATGCTAAGTGAAATAAATCAATCCCAAAAAACCAGAGGTGGAATGTTTTCCCTGATAAGTGGATGATGATAGGGGTGAGAAGGTAGGGGGTAAGAGAATAATGGAGGAATTTGAATTACATAGAGGGAAATGATAGGGAGGAGGGACAAGAGTATGAAAGATGATGGAATGAGACAGAATCATTACCCTATGTACATGTATGATTATACCAATGGTGTGAACGTACATTGTGTACAACCATAGAAATAAAAAGTTGCACCCCATTTCTGTACAATGAATCAAAATGCAGTCTGTCAAAATTTAAAAAAAAATTAAAAAAGAAAAAAAAAGACTTAGGTGCCAACAGCATAGAATTTTGATCCTTTATTTCTGAAATTAATGTTTTTCATATTGTTACATCTCCATCAGCTGTATTTGGACAATTGCATTGCAGATTTTCCTAAAATGAAACACATTTTCCTAAAACATGATTAAAATTATGTCTGCTTCAACCAGTGTTTTAACAGTGGGGCTCTACTCCTTTGGTTTTCCTTTACTTTATTAAAAAATTATATCATACTTGGAAATAACCAAAGAAAGGGTATAGCATACACTTTTAAATGCTATTCTCATGCACTGATTTATAAGCACATCCTGGGATTGCTTAATTATCCAGGAGCATGTATCTAAATTTGGTTTTTCTATTTAGCTAGTAGATAAGAACCCACATACTGTGAAGTCACATGTTAATGCTTGAATTACTACCCAGTAGAAAAATATAATCTCCCCAAATTATAGTTTTATTGTCTTACAGAAGGCATTAAAGATACTGTTACATAATTTAACAAGTCTATAATGACATCCATATTTAAAAGTACAGCTTTTTTTCTGATGGTTATGTGAATCTTGGTTTTCAAAACTGGTTGAAACCAGATTCATCATTGTCTGGTTCTTTCATTAATTAATTAAATTATCTAAAATATATTTATTTTCTATTTATATGTGAATCGTGTGTTTAACCTTTGAATTTACTCTTTGTACAGTACATTATTTCCTTCTAAACTGCCCCAAAATTACAAATTTTTAAGGCTTTATTTATATAAAAATAAGTTCTCTCCTTGAAGGAATTTAAAATATTTTAAACAAGTCTAAATATAAAGCCTAAATTTTCCCTCCCTCTTCTTGAAACCTACATTATGCTACTATGATAGATTACTTCCCAAGTGCAAATCATTACTATTAGTTTGGAGTGTATCCACTTTAATTTGTTCTATGCATTTATATATATCCATATAGTGTGTGCCTATATATTAATTTAATTTAGTAGCCTATTGGGCTACTCTATGTAACTTGAAGGTCTTTCCATTTCCTTTCTCATTCTTAACAACTGCAAAGAGCATGCCATAACTTGTTTAAGCATTCATCTAAAAAGAGGTATTTAGGCTGCTTCTGATGTTGCATTATTATTAAATAATGCTAGAGTGGACAGTCCTATAAATATTTTCTTGCCATACTCTAGGGTCAGAATAAAAACTGCTTTCCAAAAGGAGTTTCTCTCTCTCTCTCTCTCTCTCTCTCTCTCTCTCTCTCTCTCTCTCT
>JAJEJO010004415.1:269549-337861 GCA_020662805.1 Glaucomys volans
CTCTCTCTCTCTCTCTCTCTCTCTCTCTCTCTCTCTCTCTCTCTCTCCAAATAAATAAATAAATAAATAGATAGATAAATAAATAGATATATACTAACAAATGTTATACATATAACTAATAAATGTTGAAATGTAATATTTTCTCAAACTCTTCAGTGGTTTACTGCTATGAAGCAATGTTTTCCAGGTGTAAGAGTCTAAAATCTTCAAAAAATAGGAAAACAGAGTTTAGAAAAAAATCAACCTCTGAAACTATATCTGGTTTACCTGTGCAACCTTATAGACACTTTTATCAGTTTCTTTAAGTTTTCCTTTATTTGAAATATTGTGACATATGTAATTCTTAGAAAATTAAGGAAGCATACTTTTGATTGTTTTTTCTTTTGTATGGTAACCTTTGTCATTAGCATTATATCTTTGTTGGTCCAGGCCCCTGTAACAAAACACCATAAACAGCTGAGCTTATAAATAACAGATTTATTTCTCACAGTTTTGGGAACTGGGAAGTCTAAGGTGGCAGATTCAGTGTCTGGTGAGGGCCAATGGCCTGGGTTATTAACAGTGACTTCTTGATGTGTTTTATATGGTGAAAGTGGGAAACAGATCCTTTGCTCTGTTCTAAGAACACTAGCCCCATTCTTTAGGGATTTGCCTTTATGATACCTCATATTAAGTGCCTCATACCTAGTATCATAACCTTGGGGGTTTGGATATTAACATAAGATTTTTTGGAGACAAAAACTTTCAGTTCATGGCACATTGTGTCTTTGGCTTCAGACTCAAGCTCATTGAGCTAAGTGACAGGTATTATTTAAATTTTCTAAACTTCTATTTTATATAAACAATTCTAGAAAATTGTGTGGAGTTTTTTATAAGTTAAAATTGTGTTTTATGAGATTCTACACTGCAGCAGATTGATCTTCTTGAAATATAAATCAGATCATATTTCTTCAATCAACAAAATAAAAATGTGCTTAGGTATTTCAAGCGAAGAGAAAATTAGGATACAAAATGATTGAGAAGGGCAAAAAGGTGAGGTGGCATTATTCAGAACAGAAGCTATAGGGTCTACTGTGCTGCTAACAGATTGAGTCTGCATTAACAGTTCAGGAGTCCATATTTGTCTACTATTGCAAAATAAGCAAACTTCTGCCTTTAATTACTCATGTCTTATTGACAAAACCAAAACCATACTGGTGACTTAAGGATCTGACAGTTCCATTTCTAAGATTCCAGCCTCTTAAATACAGATGAGTTGCAAACTATGGGAAATGTTAAACAATCAAAGAAAAACTTTATTCACCAAAAGAAAGAAGATATACTTTTCCATATCTCTTCCATCCACATCTTATTTCTTCTTTACACCCAAGTTAAAAGGATGTAAAAAAGAAGTCAAGTGCCATATCCCTAATACAATGAAAATTCAATATTCTTCGAACTCCGTACAGTGTCATGCACATCTCTTATCTTGCATGATAGTAATTTCTCAGCACCGTGTCTATTCTCTCATTGCAATTAGGAATGGAAAACCAGCATATAGTTTAAAACGAAGACCAAAAAATGTATGGATTCAACTTTTTTTGTTGTTCTATATTTATCTGAAATAGACTTATATGAACTCATTGATGAATCTTCACTTGGAAGAATGAGTTCAGTATTTTCTCTTTTCCAAAACACGATTGAGATGCTCTATTGACCAGACGTAAGACGAGGAATAGTTCTATTAGGCAACGGTTTTTCAAATCATGATATTTTGCCATGTTTTTTTGTTTAAAAATTTTTAAATTTGTTCTAATTTGTTGCACATGACAGTAGAATGCATTTATACATTTTGAAATATCATATATAAATGGAGTATAATCTCTCATTTTTCTGATTATGCATATTGTAGGATCACATGGGTCATACAGTCATATATGTACATGAGGTAATAATGTCTGTTTCACTCTACTATCCTTCCTAACCCCAACCTCTTCCCCTCCCTTCACTTCCCTCTACCTAATATAAAGTAACTCTATTGTTCCCTATCCCCTCCCCTTACTGTGAATTAACATTCATATATCAGAAAACTTTCAGCCTTTGGTTTTTTGGGATTGGTTTATTTCACTTAGCATGATATTCTCCAACTTTATCCATTTGCTGACAAATGCCATTTGTCTTTAAAACTGAGTAATACCTTATTACTGATAAAATCTGTAAGTTTGCAATAACCGAGCAAAAAATTAAATGAAAATAATTTCATTGTACATATGCTTTTTTGAATAGTTTATGAAGGAAAGAGTTATGTAGGAAGGATATAATGATGTTAAGTTTTGAAGTCAAGAGAATGTTGCTCATCATATAAATAGCAATAAATTACAGTTTTCTAAGTTCTATTTTTTATGTAAAATAAGAAAAGCTATTGGGAATTGATTGAAATAATGTACATGAAAGTATTTTGTAAATTGACTCAAAACTATTTGATCATAGTTATAACAAATTTTATTACTATTTAATAAGCATTCTTTTCTTCAAATGTATTCAAGCCAGACAGGAAAATTTTAACATTATTAACTCATTAAAACAACCTGATATCAAAGCTCCTATTATATTTCCATTTTATAGATAAAGAAACAAGCATTTAGAGAGCTCAAGTTACTTGCTCAAAGTTTTACAGTTCATTGATGATGAGCCATGGTATAATCACATTTCTTTCTGGAACAGATGTTTCATTATTATCCTACACGTCAGACTCAGACTTCTTTATCCCATACTAGCAAGGATGGTAAAAAGTAAATTAATCAAAACATGGATAACAATGGGAATCATAAAACTATATTCAAAATTGAAACATATATACGTATATTTTTGCCAATTTATAAATATGAATTTTGAATCATTTTCTAAAACATGAAGATTTTATTCATTTACAAGTTTTAGTTTGTATTTCTTTAAATTGCAGCAAGGAGTTAGACAATTGCAGAGCCATCTGTGTGTAGAATTTCTCTTTGGATGTCCAATAGAACTTTCTATGATGATAGAAATGGTATGTTTGTGCTGTTAAATTTGGTAACTATGAGCTGCATATGGTTATTGATCACAGAGCAACTTAGGAACTTAAGTTTTAATTTTTTATGCTAATTAATCTGAATTGACAAGCACTGCATGTGATGAGTAGCTATTGAACAGTGCAGCTCTCTATATTCCCAACTCACCCCATCCTCCCCCACAAATAATTTACCATTTCATTCTTCACATCTAAATTCAATAATGCACTGGAGAGTTCTGTGGCATACTAGACCATTCCAAAGCACTTGAATTTTTCACAAGCAAAAATACCAGCCTTTTTTTTTTGGCAGCTTATGCAATAATTAGCATGTTTGCTTGATTGCTGTAGGGAATTCCAATATCATAAAAGGCAGTGAAACGATGTTTCTGACTCCTGCAACTCTACTGGAAGAATCAGAAGTGTCCAAAGTAGAGGAAGTGCAATGACTACAAGTAGTCAGTGAGTTGAGCTTCTGTAAGAATTTTCTACAGGAGAAAAGAAATGCCTGATACTGGATGAATGAATTAGTTGGAGATGAAGTAAAACTAGCCCTATTTTACTAAGATCATTACTCTTGAAAACACACCCTTAGGAAAAAATCAAATAAACAAATAGAAAAATGAAGAGTTACAATATAAAATAATATCATAGTGTGAAAGTCATTTATACACATATCATCCACATGTAATAGTTAAATAAAAAGTGTAAAGTCAAAATATTGCAAATAAGAAAACATAATTTACAAAATTCTTTCAAAATTACTATTTTCTTACTGCTACTCATTTGTAAAATATATTACATGAGCCACTTATTCTATGTGAAGTCATGCTGATACAAAAGAGGAAAATCCTACTGATGTGCTTCATGAAAAATTCCCAAAAACTGCCTGCTGAGCTGCTGTGAGGATATGACTGGCTCAAAATGAATCCCAGGTAGCTCTTTCCCTCCATCCTGAAAGTGCCCTCTCTCAGTTACTACACCTGCAGAAACAGGTGTAGCCAGGTTATAAAAGGCAGCTTGATTGGTTATGTGCCAGATCAAAGTACGGTGCATATTTGAAAATAGAAAAATGTCTGGGAAATAGGAGGCTTAAACAAATGTGGCCCTGGGGGCAGTAATAACAGATGTGCTGACAATTTATGAATATTTTACTCCAAATGCTCTCTTGTTCTACTATTAAGTAAGGAATTTTGTAATGCCAGACGCCATGCCACAATGCCTCCTGCTTACTCAGAATAACTTGCAGTGAAATGGGATTCTCTCAAAAATAAGACTCAGGCATGTGTGTTTGCTGGACTGATTCTGTTCATTTAAAAGAAGAAATGCTTGTGTTTTTGCATAAGGATGCACATATCCACTAAACTGATACAATTAAACACATTTTTTAAAATAAAGTCAGGTCATTCACAATGGCATGCATACTTCATACACAAGTACAGCATGGAAAATTGTTTTTGGTGGTCTGTTGATTTTTTTAAAACCATTTAATATATTTAATGAAGAGTGAGTTTCACAAATCTTGGAAAAAAAGGAACTGGTAACATTTGCCTGGGTCACAGCGTGGATGGATCTTTTAACTTCTCCAAACATCTGCACCAGTTGGGTTGTTCTTTATAACCTAGGAGTTGGTGTAAATAGACCATAGTAGGAGAGAATCCTGAAGTGTTTCTGCATCTAGTACTGTCGGGGTGCCCACTGGACAGGGCAGGCGGCGCGATTGGGGCGGCTGGCGACCCCCGCGCCCCGGAAGGAAGGCGCGCGCCCGGCCCCTCCCATGGAGGTGCCTCCGGCCGGAAGAGGTGGCGGCATAGCGGCTGGACAGCTGCTGCACAGCCACAACGAGCCATGCTGACGTGGACAGCTCCCGCCCCCCCCCCACCTTCCGGAGGGTGGGTGGGTTTGCCCACAGGATGTCCGTGTCAGGCCGGCCCGAGGCCACGTGAGGAGGCGGGCCGGCCCAGACCCCCTCCTCACGTCTCGCCTGCCACGCTGGCCTGTCAGGGTACCCGGGGCCCCATCCTAATGCGGAAGTCTTTGCCATTGGCCAAGACTTCTGCATGCTCAGTGCGTGATCACTGAATGCCTGGGCTCCGTGCAGCTTGCAGTCCACGAGCTAACCTCGTGGACAGCTCCCTGATTGGTTGCTCCTGCACATATATACCCGGCTACTTCCCTGGGGGGAGGGAGAAGAGGGAAGATCCTGTAAGGAGATGGCCATCGTGTGAATAAAGCTTCTGACCAGCCTATGTGTCGCGTCTCTCTGCGGGCAGGGATTCGGGATATAGTACCTCTTCTCCAAACCTGAATATGAAATCTGTACAACCAGTTGTATCATTTTATCAGATTAAAAGGCTATATAGTATTCAAATTTTTGTGACATATATGTTCATTGGACTGATTTGGATCTATGGAAGGTCAAAAACAGTCTTTCCCAAACATTATAAAATAAATTCTAATGAAGTAAAAGAAAATATCATGAACCATTACAATCTCAAAATTAGCAGTCTCATCAAAACGTTCTAAATGACCATGAGGGGACCTTTGAACATTGCAAGAACTTTAATAATCAGAATACAATTCAACATTTAGTAAAAAACCTCCACTACAAAAGTTTTTCTTTTCTTTCTTCTCTTTTCTTTTTTTTTTTTTCTTTTTAAATAAAATGCTAGCCCATTTGTGTTTTTTGTAAAGGAGAGAACTGATTAAATTGCTGAGAAGTGAGAAGCCAGTTCCCCATGGCTGATAGTACCCAACTGGCATTTTATCATGAATAACAGCTTTCCATGTTGACTATTAGTTGGAGTCATTCGGGAATTCATGAAGAATGGACAAAATTTCGATATTAAAGTTAGAGCAAAAATATGTTAAAGAAAAAAGAAACAAAAAGCAAGGTTGAAACTCTATACTTATCACACACTGCAGAAGCATGATCCAACCTTGATCATGAATAGTCTGTTATTATTGGTTTGCATAACAAACATATAATAGGGATTTTTTGTTAATCTGTGGTTATATAGCTAAAATAGAGACTATGCAGTGGAAAGAGTTAAACACCATTAGGAAAATACTTGACATGCTGAATATAAACACACATTGTAGAAAAATATTCCTCTCAAAACCATCAAATTTCCTTCCGTTTCAAATTCAATGCCAATTCATCTCCAGAAGTCTGGAGTACTAATGCTTTATTGTAAAGTTTTACAGAAAACAACTTTATTTTTTTAAAAATTTAACTAAATAAATGTGTGGCCAAAATCTGATTCTTTGCACTTATTGAATATATAGCCACCATTTTCAACTACTACTCTTAAATTACTTATCCCCACCAGCAAAAAGAAAAGAAAAGTCTAATATGTATGAGTGAGATTTATAATTCATAACAACAGTAAAGGCAGAAAGATACATATTTAAATTGTTTTCAAAGGAATTTCCCCAAGATTACAGTTATATTATTCATTTTTTTTTTTTGGTTTGATAAATTACATGTCATGGTAAGTTTTTGCTTATTGTTGAGGGGCTTGGGGGCTTACTTAAAATATCTTTTCTTTTAGTTTTTTATGGTTACTTGGATATGTTGACAAGAAAGAAAATATATGAGGGCATTTTGATCAATTTATGATGCTTATATGATGTCATTATTTAAAAATCTAATAGCATTTCCTAGATTGTTATATATTATCATACAGTCACACCAAAGGAATGTATGTTAATGTTGCCTTTAAAGAAGAAAATAATTTTTCCACCAGAAATGATTTTCTATGTACTAGAAATCACAAATAGGCACAGCTCTGAAGGTAGATACTATTTGAGTAAGCAAACTCAGTCAAGCCAAGAATGGATTCAAACTTTAAATGTAGCACAAATCTCCACATTAGATTTTACTTTTTAAAAATGTTCTAAGTTAATTAAGCAAGCTATATTGCTGATATTGTAAGCCTTTTTTCCCCTGTCTTACCCAGTATTGTCTTTTGAAATGCAATCATTGGGGACATCAAACTTTGTGTGATGGGGAAGTATGTGCTGACAATTCTCCTGTGATAATGAACCCATGAATAATGGATTTACTAATCTTAGAGGCAAACAAACCAAAACAATACAAGATAATTAAAAAAAAAAGAATCTTGTTTGAAAAAATAAAAAATAATTTGTCTCCCACTGAAAATATTAATTAGTTATGTGAATGGTCTAAACTTTTCTAATCTAATTGTTATAGGGAAAGACCATCATCATTATGCTAATAACTACCACTAAAATAGTCAAAAATATGGATATGAGTGATTTAGTAGGAAACAAAATTATTTATAGCCAAACTATAATGAAACTAATAAAGATTTGATAGCTATTATTGAATCACAGGCCATTTATGAAATTGCAGAAATATGTTTTAGAACTTACACAGTGCACTTCTTGTTTTAGCCATATGTATATAATGACCCACTTTTTCCTCTGTAGCTTTCATTTTGAAGCCTTAGGGGGAAAGTGACAGAGTAGGAACCAGATGCCTCATTGACATTACAGGGTAGGTAAATTGCAGCTTGCAGCAATTGTTACGGTTGGGCTTATGCAGTTGTCATTTTAATTCAATGAATAAGAATCTGTGTTTTTTAGGTATCCAGTACAGTGCAGGACAAATTAAATTAGAATAGAAAAAGTAACTCTCTGAATAATACATGTACACACACAAAGTCTGGGCTGCCATTTGGGCATAAAGTCCGATTTGTTGTTAGAATTTCTCTATTACTTCATGACATAGGTCATTTTTGTTTCTGGTACTATTGGCTAACAGTGGTTGTTTTTGAAATAGCTAGAGACTCAGAGTTTGATTTCAAGAGACTTCATAAGCTCAGTCTACTTTTCAAGGATTTCACTAATAATAGACTGACATTTTCTTATTTATAACTATAACCAGCTATTATTAATTCGAACACCATTCACTAAATATTTGCCTTGCCCTGGCTACAAGAAAGAAACTACATTAGGCATTTAAGTGAGACAGATGATCCTGGATCTTCTGAGGCTAAGAGCTCACATCAAAAATCTGACTGTGTCCATTTACAATTAGGAAAATTAACTTCTTAATTCATTAAATTCATATCACTTTAAAATTCTGTGTTTGTTTTTAGACATAAACTTTAAGTAAGGAGTTTTAAGTCAGAAAACTTAGGTTCTAAGATAGAGTCTAAATTTCGTACTATTTAATCCAAAGCATTTGCAAACATAATATATGCAATGCATGTGTTAGATATGGTGAAGAACACAAACTGAAATAATTCTTTTCAGTTTACAAAACTTCATTTAATCCTAGCAACAATTTGAAGTTTACAGATGTAAATATTGAGCCTAATAACAATTTGAATTAAACCTATAATTGTTATATGTTGGGAACTTGGTGGAACTGGTCTTCTTTTCTATTTCCTTTTTATTGCCAGCTTCTAATCAAAACCTCCTTTTGTTTTCTCTTCAGTAACCCCTTCCTTTCAACCAGTTCCTGTCTTCATCTACATGGGTGCTATAACAAAAATACCAGAACTGAGTGACTTTTAGAAAACCGAAATTTGTTTCTCAAAGTTTGGTGTCTGTTGATGGCCTATTTCCTGGTTCAAAGATGGTTGCCTCACTGTGTCCTCACATGGTTGAAGGGGGTAAGATGTCTTGTGCAGTTTACTTTCAAAAGCACTAATCACATTCTTGTGTTCATTACCTAGTCACATCCCCAAAGCCCCACATTGCAATCACCTTGGTGATTAGAATTCAGTATAAGAATTTTGGAAAGCATAAATATTCAGACCCCTACAGTTCCCAATACTTCACCCCAGCATACCCGACCTTGAGGACTTTCTGTAGTCAGGTTTTTGTAACTATAACAGAAAACCTAAGGTAATCAACTTAAAAGTAAAAGGAGGAAAAGTTTATTTCAGCTCACACTTTCAGAGATGCCAGTCTACAATTGATTGGTCCCGTTGCTATGGGTCTGTGGGTAAGCAGCACATTGTGGTGAGAAGGCCATGGCAGAGCAACCTGCTCACCTCATCATTGTCAGAAAGCAGAGACAGAGAAAGACACCAGTACCCCACAATCCTCTTCAAAGTCATACCCCAGTGACCTAAGACTTCCCACTAGGTCCTAATTCTTAAGGTTCCACCAACTCCCAATACCACTATGGACTTAGGACCAAGACTTTTCATATGAGGTCCTTGGGAGGATGCTTACTCAAACCATAGCAACTTGTCTGTCCATCATTCGGCAGTGGTACCAAATCATCCCTTGCCTTAAAGCTCTGTGTACCTCTCTTTAATTAAATTTAAATGTTATGGTCCTAGAGATATCCCTGGCATAAGTACATTTTCTGTTTCATGAAAATATAAGGGAAACAGATTTACCATTTTCCCCCTTACTTTTCAGCAGCTCTTCAGTGAGACTCAGATTTGCTCTAGTAACAAATCACAGATTGTGAATCGGCCACTAGTGTCAAAAGACAAAATTGTAACAAATCTAGTTTAAATATTTAATTGGCTTTTTATTAGCAACTCTAGGGTAGCCTCTTCTTCTGTAAAATAGAATCAGTATTCCAATGAACTGAGTAGAACTAGGCAGAAAAGGGGATGAAGAAAATGGAAAAGGAGCACATGAAGTGCATTGGTTGGTATCAAGTCACTTCATGTTTCTTTATTTGTAAAAGTCTCCTGATTGCTCTGAAAGCCCCATGAACAACACTTGATGATATGGAACGTTAGCATGAGCGACTCTGTTTTGGTTTCGTTTGTTGGGGCAGCATGCAAGAACTCAGTTTAATTTAATGAACTAATTCCTATAAACATTATTTAACACCATCTCTGCGATAGCTATGTTACCTATGTTTGCTATAGATAGAACACTTTGTGTTTGTATGTGTGTGTGTGTGTGTGTGTGTGTGTGTGTGTGTTTTACTTGTAACTCTTTCCTTACTTTAAAAAGTACTTTTTATAGTATGTAATGTCTTTCAAATGAATAACTGTATCTATTGTTCAGTGCTTTGTACAAATAATCTTCCAGCCTTTCTGGTCCACTCTCCTTTTCTCCAATGCTAGCAAAGAATAGGATTTCTTTCAGGATCACATCTTTACTACAAGTGGCATATATTTAAATGAAATAAACATTGAAGTCTTCTAACTGAAGTACATGAAATTTAGATTGTTTACTGAGATTTTGACAAATAAGTGTTTCAGAACAGATATATTACACGTGGGAAAACATCTGCTTTAGCAAAGATGAAAGTTGTATGAAATTATTATGACGATGTTCAGAGGGTCTTGCTGAAATTCTTGCAAAATCATTCTGTGACAAAATATTCACTTATACTCTCCAAGTGTATTGATACCTGCTATTTGTCTTGAAGAACCCTTAAATTTGACTTCTTGCCCTCTGAGAGTTCACAGTCTAGTGCAAGAATATGTTACATGTATGCTGGCTTTTAAATAGGCTCCGGGAGCACTGATTTGGGGCCACCACCTCAGCCTGAAGCCTTTGGTTAATGAGTCAACATCTGTTGTTTTTGCCTAACTAGCATTCCTTCCCTTTAAGGACATTGTTTCCATTTTCCTTTGGGTAATTTCCTTTACTCACTGCATGTAGTCTATGGGGAATGTCAGTATATTTTGCCCACTTTGGACAAGGGATAAAATGAATACATAAAGCAAACTTTTAGTAAAAGCATACTTAGTACTGATGTATTATGTATGTTTGCATTTAAATGAATATGGCATATTTGGAAAGAATCATGAGTGTCTTCTGTCAGTGTTTGCTTCAAAGGGATAAACCTGGTGGTGGCTAGCAAATAGTGATGAGTTAGAAACATTTTTTCCTGTTTAACCTAACTTTTTAAACCTATGAAAATTTTCAAAGTATGTATATATAACTTATGCACAAAATAATTAAAAATATCAAAGTAAAACGAAAGCATCATGATGATTTGAGAGAAAAATGACAGGTTTAACACTAAGTATTCAATTGAATCACATGGAATTGATGACACTTAACTCTTTTCTCTTTAAGGCTTTATGATTTCATATGGGTCCACCAAAAACTTTATTTTTGCTTAGCCAGTAGTTCTGGAAGGAAAGATATAAGGAGAGAAAATATAATCAAGTCAATAATTGCTAATTATTTTTATCATTAACTTAGAGCCCTTTGTTGTTTTCCTGTGTGATTAAGTTCCATCTCTAATTAACTATCTGGGTCTTCCATATTTTGACTCAAGGTAATGCAAGGCCATAGGTTCCATAAGTAATATAACTAGCAAATGACAGAATTATATTTGAGACCCAAGTACTTCTGCCTTGAAACACCATACTTGCGCAGTTAGACCAACCTTCCTTGGGACCAATAGTGGGATGGCAGATGTTTTCAATTCCTGGTCCTGTAATCCATTTCTACCTTATTGATCTTTGACAAATCACTTAATCTTGTGTATATCTTGGTTTCTTCAGTCTTGAAATGTAGGTAATATTCCTTATTCTGGCCTCCTCTTGGAGTTTATAAAACTCAAGTAAGAGAATGTACACAGAATTGGGTGTGGTGGCACAGGCCTGCAATCCTAGCTACTTGGGAGTCCAAGCCAGGAGTATTGCAAATTTGAGACCAGCCTGGACAATTTAGAGATCCTGTTTCAAAAATAAATTAAAAGAGTTGGGATATGACTCAGTGGTAGAGCACTTGCCTAGCACACTAAGGGTTCAATCCCTACTACTACTATTACAAAATTAAAAAAAAAAAAGAAAGAAAGAAAAAAGAAGAGAAGAAGAAAGAAAAAAATGCATACATAGGAGTAGGAGGACTGTGGATACTGTAATACTTAACCAAATGCATATTGTTATTATTGGTTATCATCATCATAATCCATACCAGAGATCAGCAGCAATTTGTAGGAGGAAACAAAAGAATGTAGATAAAGGAAGAATAATAAATTAAATTAAAATGTGAATAATGTACTTGCTTTTTAACAAACAACAGTAAACACCAGGGAAGAAATACATCAGACATCTAATTTCTAAATAAACAAGACAATAATTATTCTTAAGGTATTTAAAGTAATTAATGAGAATGATATTTTGTCAATTTGAAACACCATGCCTTTATTTTATGCAAAACATTAGAAAAATTTCAACATTCTGAGTATAATCAAAGGCTTCATAAATTTTATAAACTTAATTTGATTGAAACAGATTTAAATGAAAAGAATATTAACAAAGGCTTTTTTCTTTTTTCCCCTATACCACATTTGGAATGATAAAAGTGGGAATATAAGCACAATTCTTTTAATATGAAATAAGACTTATGTCAGCAAGGACCAGAAACAATCAGTCTTTACACTTCCTCCCAGGTTCTTTCAACCAAAGAGCCAAAAAGACCAATAATCACTAGGCCTAAAGGCCAGGAGTCTGGTGCTGCCCTGGAATAGGAGCAGGCCCAGCTGCAGCCGTCCCACAGGTTGGAGGCCCAGGAGTGAGCTCTAATGTGTGCAGCTGCAACACTGGGGGCTATAGATTCAGTCACAAAACCCTTGGGAGATGCTTGCCTCTGCCTGGCCTTGGGCTGCAAAGTAGCTTGCTTCTCAATATTAATCAATCAGGAAGACAAGGCAGCAGCAGCCAAAGGTGGTAACAGCAGCAACAGTTACATTATGGCTTGGATACGTACTTTTACCAATGATCCAGTGGCTGTAACCACCTCCCTATGCTGTACCATTATTACTGAAATGACATCAGCTGTGAATTAGGGCTCCCTCTGTGAATATGGTGAAAGTTTCTCCTAAATTGGGGTTAGGACTCCAGATATCTAGTTTTCATTTGAATTCAGTGGAGTGTTGGTAGCAGTGTGAAGCAAGCTTTCTGATTTTACAGGACTCGTGTTTAGCTATTCTAATAGTGACAGAGATCTTTGAGTTCTTTCTGTGTGCCAGGCCCTGTTCTGAGTCCTTTGTGTGTTAATCATCTAAATATATGACAACCACTTAAAGCAGGCATATTATCACTTCTATTTTTCAGATCACAAAACCAAATAAGACACACAGAGAGCAAATCAATTCACCCCCAACCATGAAGCTTGTAGACTGAGGAATGAAGGTTTGAACCCATTTCATCTGACCGCATATCCTACAGCCTTGACCACTACACTTCAGTACCTCTTTAGACCTGAAAACTGGTTAATGGAAAGAAAATTTGATCCACTGTATTGACAATGGCCCCTCTATATTATCTGCCTTTACAGAGGGAAAGCCACTGAGTAATCTAGGAACTGTGAAGAGCATATGCCAAAAATAAGCAATGGAGTATGAAGTTTTTTTAAAGAAATTTATTTTATATATGTAAATTGAAAGTCTCAAGTAGTCTCCTTGGCAAATCTTAGAAATGTGTTGGTCATTCTCACACAGGTACTTTGGAAATCTTTCTATTTTGAAGTACATGGTGTGGGGCCCCACTACTTTTTAGCATATATAGGGAGTCTAAATGCCTTAAATAAAATTTCAACACTGTGAAACACCAAATTGAGGTTTCCAGTAATTTCTGAGAAGCCATAGGCATAAGCCTTTTTTTTTTTTTTACTTTAAATATCATGAAAGTTTCAGAAGGATGCTAGTTTTCCTTTCTGTGCTCTGGTATCACTAAGAAAGGAATTTCTATTGTATTTCATTTGTCAAATTCAAGGAAAAAATAACATGAACAGAAAAATTAACTCTGTGTTTTATATTATTACATTCCTACTGCCTGGGATTTTTTCCTCAACATAAAAATGGAATTAAGTAAAAATAATGAACATGGAGACCAATTTCGGGGTTATAATGACTGCTTGGGAAAATCTGAGACTTGTACAAACGCTAAGCCCAATAAACCCATATCAGTCAGTAATCCCAGGAAATGTCCTGCAATGAAGTCATTAGTGCTCCTCAGAAAAAAATGCATGCTTTTAGATTTATTTCAAAGTAATGGATTTGTTTTTATGGCTGATGTTATTTGAATTGCTACTACAAAATATTTGTAGAGAATGAATGTCAAATACACATTGATCACCTTGATTAAGTTGTTTTTGGATTCTTTTTGACTTATAATCATTTACTGCTATTATTGCCAAAGAAAGCAAAGAGTAATTAGATATGCAGTTGTTAAAATTCAGCCCTCAAAAAAATCTGTCATTTTCTATTGGAAGAAGAAAGCACATATAGTTTAATTCTACCTAAAAACTACTGGAAAAAAATTTTAATGCCCCCCCACACCAATTTGAATTACTTATTAAAGTTTAATTTAGATAATTGAATGTCCTTGGAAACACATTTCAAATATCTGATATGCTAAATATTGTTAACAATCCTTTAATTGTCATGAAACTTTCTAATATTTTCTGTCAACCACTGATCTATGTTTTAAACATTTATTAAAAGTTTGACCAATTATAAAATTTATTAGTACATAGACTATGAATATTAAGAGTCCAACTTATTCTTTGAGAGTCAGTTGGAAGTTCTCTGCTCATACCTTTCCTGTCTGCCTCAACTTAGGCATTCACAGCTTCATGGTTAACATGGAAATTTTCATGTCTTGATTTAGTAAGCTTTTGCTTATGTATGTCTGTGAAATGAAATCAGAGTTGTAAAATGTTCTTGCTGTGGATCTGTACACAATTCCTTACACATTGTGTGTCTTTAAAATATATTTTAAGTGATGATCAGTCAGGCTTTTGCTTTTACATCTTTTACAGTGTTATTTCTTTCAGGGTATTTTTGAAGTTTGGCAAAGATCATTAAAATAAGTAGATGAGACTTTGCAAAATCCTTTTTATTATTTCAGATCTTCCTTTTTCACAGTTATCTCCAGCTAAAATAATATTTCTGTGCCACAGACTTTCTGCTGTTACTAGACCATATAGGAAAGACCAACAGGAGATATTTTCATCTGAGTTTGGATTGGTCTCAGTGAGCGTTAATGTATGGAAACTGGTGATCCTCTGCACCTGGCACCTGTGGAGCAGAGTTTTCTACTAAATGGGACCCTAAAATTTGTATGCTCTTGTTGAATTTACAGTTCATCCCTAGGGGAATGAGATTTACATCAGGAAAAGGAAGAAGAAATTGGTTAAAAATAGAGTATGCCTCTTTCAAATTGTATGAAATCCATTCAAAAAACCCTTCTTAAAGAAAAAAAAAAAAAGAGCACGTGAAACTGTAATAGGTTTCAGTGTCTTAGAGTGAAAATGGGTTACAAAATGATATCCTTTACAAGGTTTTAAGAATCTCTACTTGAGGAGCATTTTAGTTAGTTTCATAAAATATGTATTTGGTTTTCCCATAGTAATAATTTTTATGCGTACAGAAAAGGGGATTTAGGGTCAATTGGGGCAATAAGAGCAACCAGGGAATGAATCAGGAAGAAAACTGAAGGGTGAGAAACAGCTGGAATGTGCATTACACTGGGGTGCTCTTTGATGCAATCATTTGGCAAGAACAACAAGCCTCTTGAGAGGAGAGAGGGAGAAAACAGTTCAAATGAATGCAGGAAACATACAGCTCATCTGTCTCCAATATACTGATGCAGTTAGCCACGTAGATCCATATATGTAGCATGAAATTAGGTGTATCCCAACAGATAAGAGATTCAAGATAATTTTGTCTTCAAATTAATTTTAGAATAAATTTTATAATATAAAGAAATTTTATAATTTAAGAATATATGTAGACCATACTACACTTCTCCTTCTAGACTCTTTTGATATATTGTGTTTATTCAAAATTCTACAATGTTAATTTTCTTCTGCAAACCAAAAGAAACAATAACAAAACAATATATGATATGTAAATAAAACCAAATACAATGCGAAATTCAGTGATGGGAATTTTACCAAAAGAAGGAGATATAGGATAAAGGAGAGAGACCATGTGAGGAAAAGGATAAAAGGAGAAAGCCTTTCACAGCAGCATTCCACCCGGTTTTCAAACACTGGCCTTGTGATTCTGTTTCTGCATAGCGATAAGCAACCATTGCTGCATATTCTGTGCAACCATTGTTTCATTAATAATTACCTGGGTATTTGAAGAGTTTGCTCCTGAGATTCTGTAACTCACGATTCTTTATCCTTTTTGTCTCAGTTACTTGACTTTGTATAGATTTATATAGTGACATAAGTGTCTATTACTTTTAGGATTCATAAATAATAGAGCCAAACATTCACTAGGGGATATGTTTGCATTTTATTCTTCTGAAGATCATGAATACAGGAACATAGTCTATAGTATATATACTAAGATCAGTACCTAATACATTATCTGGCATACAAAAACCACCTAAAATGTGTATTTTGTGTTGGAGCAACATAATGGGTTCAAATTTTGAAAATTTATTAACCAGCTTCACTGAGTCCTACATTGCTGTTCCAGGTCTGAGGCTCACATCTCTTCCCATACTTTGAATAGAAAGTTAAAAAAATACCTGGAAAACTTTAGAGTCATTAAATGTATTAATAAATGTCAGTTTAAGAATAGGAAAAGATTTTACTAATGAGAGTTGCTGTCAAAAATTTTTGAGTGATTATCCTTATGTGACCCACCAGCCCTCCAAGCTAATTTTCAAAGGAATGGGTACCAACTCTCTGTTGATTTCACTTTAGCAGTACTGAAAGTTGCTTTCATGAATGAAAAGAAAACTTGTTCTTAATGTGACCTGCTTTGTCCAGAGGCTTTGTTTGTCAAGTTCTGTTTTAAAGCTGAATCTTTGTTGAGTTGCCACTGGCTGTAGTAATAGAATCTTTTGCTTTAGTCAAAGGTGATCTCACAGTAGCAAGTGCTATTTCTTCAGGGACTTCACAATTAGAAACCTTCAACTGGTTAGTGTCAATAAGCCAAGCCCTTCTGACAGCTGCTATTCATGAATCCATTTTCTGCAAATGGAAAATGTGGAACTTGAGAGACAATGCAGCCTTTATTATTTGTATTTAATTATGCTCTAGTGGGAAATAATGGCTGTAGATTATTCCCCTTTAATGGCCAATTTTAGGCATTTTGTAGCAAGCAACCTCAGATCAGCTTCCTGACAAAGTCCAATTTTGCTGCCTCAGGGTAAATGCTCAATTTTCCTAATATTAATTTAGACAGTTGCAGTTTTCCATCTAAATAATTAGTCTCTATATGAAACTTGGGTAATAAACAAAGTTTAAAATAAATAATAAATGAACTTCTTAAGTCAATAACATTGATCTAGCACTCTCCTAAAATCAAATTCTGAAACAGCAATTTCTTTTGATTGGAATTATAGTATACAGCTAGAAAACATGATTGACATTTTACATTTTTGGTCAGTTACTGAATATAAAATTCCTTTTAAGGTTTGGAGTATTTTCTGTATTTGCTTTAATTATACTTAAGACTATATAAAAGTACACCCATTTGTGCTTTTAAATAAATGCACAACCAGATGGGTATGCCAAAATCTATGAGGATGCATATCCTTAAAATTACATAACTGAATTTTATTTTAAAAAATTAAAATATCCTTCTTAAAATAATGCATTTCAACTTTCCAGATGCTGAACAATTAGAGTGGGGGCAAAGAAGCTATGGGGAGTAGCGTCAGTAGTCAAACCAGTCAAAATAATAGAATAATGGTCATATTTTCCATTTTTTTCTTTTTCTGTCAAAAGCAACACTGTCTGTTCTACCTTGTAGAATTATTCCCTGTGCAAAATGATGATGTTAAAGTGGCATCTAGGGTTACCCACCAGAATCTGATAAGGTTCATCTTTTCAGTAACCTGAATCCTTTTTCATGTGACTTTTCTGAGTTCTGTGATAGTAGGACTGTGTTCATTACCACTAAAACCAAGGTATGTCTCTCTCTGAGATTCTGAACAGTGAAGCCAACTTATCTGATAGGAGCCCTGATTAATATAACAACAAGAGTAGCCCCAAGGGCAGTTTGTCCTTGAATATGATCAGAGGCAGATGATCAGTAATGAACAGTCTGCTAAAATACACTTGGAAACCTTGTGCGATGGGAAAAACTTAAGAACCAAATAGATCACAATGAGTGTGTGGGAATCCAAGTTCATATCTTCCCACTATAAATATGAAAAGGATGCAACCTATCCAGCCCTTGGATTTATTCTTGGCTTCTGTGTACCCTGTGAATGCCCACTATCCTAGCCTCCATGAAGGCCTTGGCCAGGGTCCCTTGCAAACTTCTATGTTTTCCCTTCTGCACAGACCTGCCATCCAGAGATGAAACACATCTTTTCTCCCTCTCCTTTAAAAATGTCCCCTTTCTGATCTTTGAAACCAGGATAAACTATTTAGAATATTAAGCAATCCTGCAGGTTCTTGCTCTGAAGACCTCAACTCACTCTTGTCATCTTGCAATGAACGGTGCTATCCTATGCCTCTCCTGATTCTCCTTTTTTATGTTCTCACTTAACCTCCAGGGCTCCAATTTACATGGCCATTACTACCCTACTCACATGTGCAATCCTTCTTCTAACCTCCTAAAGCATTTATTATTTGTATCTATAAACGATTCTGGTTATTTACTATCTTAAATTATTCATGAACACATCTTATTTTTCTCCCCAAATTGAAACATCTCTGAGGGAAGAAAATATGCCAAATAAATTATCTCTCCTTACATAGCACAGGACACAGTGACTCTTACAGGGTCAGTGCACAAGTATTCTAGAAAGACTGGTTGTTGGAAATTCATCTTTGAAGTACACTTGATGGCTTTGTTAACATTTTAGTGCTTTGTGTCAGTTACAAGTTGTTATGGTTTAAAAGTGTCTTTCAAAACATGTGTGAAACAATCTTTGATGCAGCATTGTGGGATGTGGAGCCTAATTAGGAGTGATTAAATCACAGGACATCACCTTTATGGAGGAATTAAGGCCATTATCACAGGAGTTCCCTATAAAAGAATAAGTTCGTTCCCCTCTGCTCTCTCCTTTCTCCCTGCCTTTCACTGTGGCATGATGCACCAAGAAGGCCAATGCCAGATGCCAACCACTTGATCTTTGACTCAGCCTACAAAACTGTGAACCAATACATTTCTGTTTATTATAAATTACCCACTCTGTGGTATTCTGCTTTAGCAACACAAAAGAGACTAAGACACAAGTTCTTAACAGGATAGGCACCAGACCCCCTCTTGGGGCAAAAGGAGGAAATGAGCTTACTTGGCATGGACCATTTCTTCCTCACTGGTAACCCTTCCATGTTCAACTTCTTAATGCTGTCCTACCAACAAGATCCATATGCACAGAAGAATTTTTGCAGTACTGTACCTGTCAATTATTTTATCTTTACTAGTTGTCTTGATTTTTGAACTTTTTCATTACTTTGAATGATCATGTGTGTTCTTCGGCCCATTTTGTAAATCTACATTTACATTTGTTAAGAGGGTAGGATCTGGAATTAGGCTTTATTTTATTTGTTAATTTCTTATTTGTTCTTTTTAGATATACATGACAGTATTGTAGTGTATTTTGACATATTATAAATACATGGAGTATAACTTATTCTAATTAGAATGGAATCAAACTTTTTAAATTAGAATTTAACCTGAGGTACTTGCAGCTGTTTGTCAACAGATTTTTTTTTCTAATGTGATGGCATAATTACCATTAAAATGAGGCTAGTGATGGTGTCATCTTCATAAGGTTACTTACTATGAGTATTAAGTGACAAAATAGAAGTGCTTAGTCAATGACTGATATATTGTATGTGCTTAATAATTTTTAGTTAATGTCCTTTGATAAATGTCAAGTCTAAGAATACAGGGTATTCTGTCGAGTCTAAGAATACAGGGTATCAGCTATATTACTTCTCAATCTCTCTAAATTCCTATGTCAAAGCAATTAAATATTAAAGCCAACATCCTTGAATAGCCTAGTTTATAAACAAAGCTAGGTGGCAATGTGTTCTAATGGTTCCCAAAAAAGTGTAAAAAAATTCCCAAAAGCTGTATGATCTATACATCATCGATATCTGCGCAGGAAGAAAAAACCCTGGTGGCAGCTGAATATCCTGAGAATAAGGGAACATATAAATAATACGCATAGACTGGAGATCACAATAGGCCAATATCAGAAGTTCTGTCAAAGTTCAGGGGTTTGTCCATGCTAAATAGCAGGTTAGCACCAGGGGCACATAGTAAAATCATCTGAAGGGGCAGGAGCAGTCTCTCCCTGAGAGCCCCCAAAATGATGCATAAGGACTTCCATACTTGTCAAGTCTTCATACTGAGAAAAAACAATTCTTAGAGAGGAATAAAAATTGAGGAATATGGAGACAAAAGAGATAATAAAAAGAAGTTCATGCAGAAGTGGGAGAGGGCAATTCATAAAACTCAGGAGAAAAAGACTATTGTATATTTGAACTATATTGAATACAGAAGAAAAAAAATTCCCAAATGCCAACTCAACCCATGTTTTAGTCAACATTTTGCTGCTGTGACTGAAAGACCTGACAAGAATAATTTTAGAGGAGGAAATGTTTATTTTGAAGCTCAGGTTTCAGAGGTCTCAGTCCATAGACAGCTCCATATCTTGGGGTTTGAGTGAGGCAGAACATCATGGCCAAAGAGCGTGATGAGAAAGCAACTCAGGGCATCAAACCAGAAGCAGAGAGAGAGCTCTGCTCAACAAGGACAAAATATACACCCCAAGGGCGTGCCCACAATGCCTCACCTCCTCCAGCCACAACCTACTTGCATTCAGTTACCATTCAGTTAATCCCTATCAGGGGATAAATTTACTGATTGGGTTAAGGCTCTCATAACCTCATAACTCACTCATTTCACCTCTAAGTTCTAATGCATTGTCTCACATGTGAACTTTTAGGTAACACCTCAAATCTAAATCATAACACTCAAGTAACTGATGAAAAATACTTAAAAGTAACATGAGACAGAATAAGATAACTATAAACAATGAAAACAAGCCAAAAAAGGAATATCCTCTTTAGGGTAAAACAGATCAAAACTGCAACCTAGCATCCCCCAACCATTTAGAAGACATTTAAAAAGGTTCATATTATGTCTCTCAGGGCTGACATAACTAAACACTAACAGCAGGTGGCTTAAAACAATGCAAGTTTATTCTCACAGTTTTGAAGACTGGAAGTCCAAAGCCAAGATATCAACAGGGTTGATGCCTCTGAAGCCTCCAGAGAAGGATTTTTTCCTTGCTTCCTCCAGGTCATGGAGGTAGCTGCTTTTCCTTAGAGGGTAACTGTGTCACTTGAGTGTCTGTCTCAACCTTCACATCTCCTTTTTTTGTGTGTCTCTGTGTCTCTCTTTCTCCATGTTGTAGCCTTTTCTCTTCATGTTAGTGTCCAAATTTATCTATTCTTTTTTCTTTTTTATCCCCAGTATTGAAAGTAGAAGTGCTTTACCAGTAAGTTACATCCACAGCTATTTATATTCTTATCTTATTTATATTTTTGGTAGGGTCTCAATGCTGGCTTTGAATTAGAACTTGCAACTCTCCTGCCTCAGCCTCCCAACTACCTGGAATTATAGGTGTGCCCCTCCCCACGTGGCTCACTTGTCACTGGATTAGAGTCCACCCTACTCCAGTGTGACCTTAACTTTATTTATATTCATGAAGATCCTCCTCCCAAATAAGGTCAAATTCACGGTATTTGAGGTTAGGATTTTAGCATTACAATTAGGGGAGACATAATTCACACCCCAAAAGGTATATAAGACATGAATTATAAGAATGGTTATATAAGTCATAATTGTAAAAAGACATGATGATGTAATTAAGAAAAACACTAGAAATTTAAAAAATAAATTATTTCAAAATAAAGACTAACTTTACAGGACTGCAGATGGAATTAACACTGCAGATTATGCATTAAGGGACATATTTAGTAAAATTTCAAAAGAAAAAGGAATAATTTTAAAAAGTGGGAAAGGTAGTAGTAAAAACAGGTAATAATGACACAAAATGCTGATAAACAGAATCCCTGAAAAAAAAAAAAACAAAATCAAGGGGGTAAAAAGTATTCTAAAGTTTTACCTAAAATAGACTCTCCTGAAATTAAAAATAATTAGCTGTTGCTTCTTGGAGAAATGTTTGAATCTGTCTGAGGCAAAAAATGAATTAGACAAACAGAAAATTTTGTGGTACTAAACAACAAGAAAATGGTCAAATGCTACTAATGGCAAGTCAAAAGGACTCTACCTAAAACTTGAGGAAGCTTCAATGGCCAATTACAGGATAATTTGAAATTCAAAGATGATAATAACTACAATGCCTTGAGAACTAACAAATATATTTAAATTCATGTATTCACAGCAATTCATTAAAATGGGAAGATGAAAAGGGAACTAATTAATTATCCTGAAAACCAACAACTGCCTTTACTCCACCTTTACCTACGTCAACTGTTTTGCTGGATAGCCAGACAGTAATTGATGGAAGTGTCAGCTCATAAACATTACCAGCTAATGAGTGAAAAATAACTGTAGGATCACAATATCATTGTGTTCAACTCCCAAGAAAATGATGCATCTACTTATAACCATTGGCAGCCAAAATAGCTGAAAAGATGCTATCTCGGGTATCATCCAGATTAGAACCCAACTCTTGCCAAGTCTCTGGGTTCTGCTGCCATTTGCAGGAAAGGATGAGAGCAGAGGAACATGTTGAAGATATCAATGGTGTCTAATCAGCAAAATCCAGATCAAAGTTTTGAATCTTCCATAAATAAATAGATAGCTTAATATTTAAGAAAGAGAGGAAAGAAAGGAAATATATATAGACAGAAACAGATTGAAACATTTTTTTAAAAAAATGAGCAAGAATAAACTATAGTGGCAAAGCAAAAAGTTTGGATGATAAAGCTACAACATTGATGGAAGTCATTGTTAGAAAGGTTATTGATTACTTTGGGGAGGAAAGGTAGGGCTGACTGTGATTATGCACTTCCAAGGGGCTTTGTGGATTGCCTGATAAAGTTCTTCATCAGGATAGTGAATGAAAAGTTTTTCACCTTACAAGAATTCACAAAGCCATATATTTAATTTTGTGTATTTTTGTGTCTGCATTTTATTTTGCAACACAAAATTTAAGAGGACTAGAGGTAGTAGCAAGCAAAGAGAGAAGATCAAATTACCATTTCCAAAAGATTCCAAATAAATGATTGCCTATTTTTCTAGACATCAGGTAGCCCCTATAATTTATTAATTTTCTATTCCCAATTTAAATAGCAAATCGTCCAGAGCCAATAGTAATCTGAGACTTCTCAGGAAATAATCTACCCTCACCTTTCTATGAAATGACTTCTATTCCAATATTCAATATACCCTCATGAAGCTAACAGGAAGTGAGAACTGAGATTTTATGTTGTATAAATTATTTTCATGAAAATAGCCAACTAAATAAACTCATCAATATCAAATGACCTTTAATTTGTATATTTTACATGAATGTTTATATGTAAAGAGAAAAAAAGGGATGTCTAGTTCCTGAGAGGCATTTTTTTAAGGCTCATATGATGCATTAAATTAACTTAAAATGAAAAAAAAATTAAAAATCATCTTATGAGTCAAAACAGGCTGTCATCAGATCCAGGGATTTACATTCACACACCCAGACACACAGACACACAGACACCCACACATATACACATAGGTGATCCTTTTAAAATATATATTCAGTTAGTTATCTTTCCATTGTTCTTAATTAACCATCTCCCTATGTACTTTTCTTATATTCCAAATGAAGTGCATTTTATTTATTTAAGAAACTCAGAGGAAAGAAAATTGGAAAGTAAGCATCAACGATAACTACAATGGATGATTACATCTAAGAAATGTACAAAGAGATAGGAACTTGAGGGAAAGCTCCTGATCTCCTAGAATTCATGTTATCAGTTGGTTTACATGGAACCACATAAACTGCAAACTGTATTGCTTTTGTTTAAGCAAATTTGAGTTATTTTTTGTTATTTATAAGACATCTCTCTCCATTTACTGAAATGATTTTGCCCCTGTGTAAAGATTTGTGGTTTTCATTATACTTGTCATACATATTTCAAATTAATTGTATTCTAATTTGTTTTATATAATTGAATTATTGGAAATTGAATTTGGGGCCTTTATTTTTGTTATATTTATTAACTGGTTGTTCTTGATAGAGATGAAAGCTATCGGATATGATTTGTTTTCTAATAAATTATCTTAGTAAACAATCATATATCCTAACTTTAAGACATAATTCATTTAAAGTACATTATTAATTTAAAAGCTATTTGTCATGAAAAACATTTAAAAGAGAAGAAAGCAAAAGGAAGAAATACTAGGGAGAAATACTATGCATCAAAAATCACACAAAAATTTTAAAACATATTTCAAATTTGGAATCATTTGGAATGTTTCCAAAGTTGGAAACATTCACATATAAAAAACTCTGCATCTGGTAACTGAGAACATTTCTTTGTAATACAATTTTTTCAAGGTGAATGTCTTAGTTATTTTTAAGGAAAAAACATATCCTCCTCAAATAATTACTTATATTCTTTTTTGAGTTTCGATTCTTTTGCAAAATGTTTCCTGAAGAATTTTCAGAAACATATTCAGTGATCAAATAGAATAGTGATAGTAGAATGAAATATCTTCAAGTAAGTACATATTATCTTTTTTTAAATTTTGTGAAAGTATTTCTAATACTGTCCTCTTAGATTTGATGTAGGTTCTTAATATACACATATATATGCATCTGCATGTGTATATATGGTATGTACTATATGCTTGTATATATATGCATATATATATATGTCTGAACATGTGTGTGAAAATATTGCATGTATATTCTCAATTTGCACATAGTAATGTGGTTTTTTTCCATTTTTACTCTATTTATACTATTAATCACTCCCATAAGTCCTTTGATGTATTCATTCAACAAATCCTTATGGATGGCTCTCATGTACCAACAAAAAAAAAAAAAAAAAAAGAAAGAAAGAAAGAAAGAAAGAAACAGAAAAAAAGAAAAAGAAAAAAAAATCCCAGTTATTTTAAAGAGATATAATGTAATTCTTTTATTGAACATATATATCTTCATGCAACAAGAGATGTTGATCAAATAATCACAATAATGAAAGTGCACTTGAAAATTTGCAATTGCAAATAAGAGCACGTGCATGTATGTGTATACAGTGTATATAAGCATATATATGTACATACATATATATTTATTTACCTCAAACTTACTGTGTGTCAAGAATTTTTACAAGTGTTTTAAATGTATTTTCTTACTTAAACCCCCAAACAAGCCAGTGACAAAGATGCCATTATCATTATATCTATTTTAGAGCAGAAATAATAGAAGGAGAGATAGGTTAATTGACACAGCAAATCAGGGACGGAGCCAAGATTCAAACACAATCAGGTAAATTGAAATAAGGGCCTAATAATGAAAAGGAACATAGCTGCTTTGGAAAGACATTTATTCTGAAATCTATCTTGAATCATCTAAAGATAGGCAAAATTTAACAAGGAAAAGAAAATAATTAAATGTATGCACTCCTTACTAAATGATCATACATCCCAACTTTAAGAAATTATAAATTTAAAGTACATTATTATTTTAACAACCATTTGATATAAGAAAACACTTAATTGTGAACTTCTAATCCTCCTGCCTCAGCCTCCTGAGCCTTTGAAATTATAGTCATGCACTGCCTTCAGCAAGTGACCTCTTTCTTGAGAAAAGTACTTTAGCTGTGTGAAAAGGGTGTATGTCTTCATTTCTCCTTTGTCTATTCAGACGTAATGGAAATGCACCCGGGGTGGACATGAGTCCACATCAGTGTGAAGATGTGAAAGCAACATGCTTTTCCGGGTTAAATTTCTCTTTATATTTTGTTAGATTCAATTTTCCTGTATTTTAAGTTTTTGGCATCTGTAGTCAACTCTCACATATTATGACATAATCTTGTACATATTGTACATGTTTGTGTATGTAAAATCTAGTAGCTAGTATAATTTTGTACATAAAATATATATTATATAGAATAGTTTACACAATTTATACTTAAAATTTATTAACATTTGTTTACAACATTTTAATTCTTTTTTAGGGTTTCCAACTCTTTACTTCCCTTAAGTACATTTTATTTCATGGTGTCCAGTTTAGCAAATAAATCGTATTTTTTTAAAAAAAGATAATATTTAAAAATGAAGAAAGAAAGAAATCCTGTAGCATAAAAATTTCCAGCAAATTTTAAAAGGTCATTTCAAGTTTGCAGTGTGAGAAGAAACATGGCCAGTTCAAGGAACTAGTGGATACTCTTTGAGACTGGAAAGAGACTCTACCTTGAGTTTGACACTGAAAGTTTAAACAGGGGTAAGCCATGCAGGGCTTTGTGAACTGGGTGTTTTTTGTTTGTTTGTTTATTGTGTTTTGGTTTGTTTTGATCTGCTGGGATCAAACCCAAGGCCTTGCAAAAGCTAGGTAAGTGTTCTATTATAGATGATACTACATGCTCAGCCCAAAATATTTTGATCTTTATTAAAAGAACATCAGAAATTAATTTGGGGAAGTTTTAATTCCATGTGGAGAATATAGAAGAATGAGAATATAAGGAATTGATATATATATGAGTTTTTTTTTTTTTTTTTTTTGAAAAAATACTTTGCCTAAGATATGGGAGAGTTGATCAAAGTGAATACAGGGAAATTATATGAAAAAGTATTATAACAGTGTAGATGAGAGGTGATGGTAGTATTTATTAAGATGGTAATGCTGAATATGGTGCAAAACAGGTCAGTTGGAGCAATATTCAAGATTTGGAGATAAAACGGAAATGAAGGTGAAGGAGAGTTCAGGGATAAGAAAGACACAGACTTATGGTCAAACTACTGGATTTGAATGATAGTGCTGTTGTCTATTGGAGAAAAATACAAGATGAACAGTCTCGGTAGAGGGTGATGGTGGCAGTAATACTCAACTCTTTCTTGATAAGCTGTTTAGTTTGCCTTTGAGTCATGCAAATAGAAGAGATTGCTAATGATGTACATAGAAAATTAAGAAGATCTAGGACAAAGCCTTGCGGAACCCAGCTATTTTAGTTGCTGGTGGAATTGAATAAAATACAAAGGAGACATATTAGCATCCAAAGTGATTGAAGAAAAACCCAAATAGGGTCATATTTTAGAAGTCAAGGGGCAATAGTGCTTCAAGGAGGAAAGAGCTGAGAGGTCATGAAAAGATGTGAGATGGTAAATGCTTTTTGAGTTTAGTCAACTAAAACTTCCTGAAGATTTAAAATTGTTTTGATGAACTGCTCTGTGGAATTCAGATAAGACTGTTGATTTGTAAATGGGAGGTGAGGCAATGAAAATACTGGGTAATGAGAATGCTTTTGAAATGCTGGCTATGAAGAAAAGACTAGAATGCTAATTGAAGTAGCATCTCTCTCTACATCTGTCAAGTCATAATGAAATATCTTCAATTAATTTAGTGTTCATAGGTGTCATAATCTAACATGTTATATGCTATAATAATATTAATCAAACTAATAGACAATTTTTATGATATTTAAACATAAACAGCTGGTGAAGTTGAATATCTTTCTCATTTTTATATCTCTATTTTTTCTAGCACAGTTACCTGAAGCAAAACAGGCGTACAATAAATATTCATACAAATGAACGGAGCTTAGTATTCAGCTTATGGCTTAAAGAGCACACAGAACATTTTAAAAGTTCTCACCTCCTAGTTGCTTTAAATTATTCCTAATTAAAAATGATTGCATCACTATCCTATGTGCTTTTATGTAAGAAAGTTGCAATATAATTCTAAAAACAAATGTAAATTCTTACCTATGTGTACTTATTATTATTTGAAAAAAACATTTAAAAATTGATATTTGCAAAACACTTAGCATAAATAAAATGTGTAATCATTGGTAGTAAAGAAATTTTCAAGGGTTTGGGGCTAAGTAACTAAGGGAGTACTCATATAATCTATAACATGGTTTAAAACATTCATAAATATATATTTCCCAATAAACTTGAACTGTTCAAGTAAACAAAATGATTCTTTTGAAAACTTATAAATATGTATAACCACATAAAATGTACAAATATATGTAATATATAAAAACTACTTAAATAATCCACAGTATTTACTGGAGAGCTCAGAACAGCTCCACAGTGGAATACTTCATGAATACTCCCATACAACATAGTGACAGTTTGCAGGGCCACTGTTGAACAAATCAAATATTTGGAGGCTCAGTTAAGAATATAAAATGGCCCCCAAAAGTTGTTTAAGCCATAGCAGAGGGAATAAATGGGCCTATCATTTAAAATACAAACAATAGCCGCACCTTTAGATCTACTTACAGGTATAAAAACAGAAGACCTAATGCAGCCCTATGGAATAGCTCCTTTATGTTATTCAATTTAGAATGAACTTAATAACTCATTGGGTAAAAATGCATTGGATTACTTGCTCATGCTCAACAAAATATTACAAATATTACCATTAATATTAATAATAATTTCTTGGAGTTACCCAAATCAAAGCAGATATAGAGTTCTATGTTTATGGAAATATGTATGTTTAAAATAAGCTTTTAAAAATTTAATTGAAGCTAACTTTTAAAAAATAACAGAAATGATATTCCTGAAAACCATAATCCCAAAGGAAAATTAGTTATATTTTTGCTTTCAAATTTTAGTCAGAAATAAAACTGCAGATTTGGATTATATCTAAAATTTTATATTCTACTTTATCCTCAATCCTGTCAAAATTCCTTAGCATTAAGATTGGGCCAATGGATCACTTCATGGCATATAATTATTACAAAATATTCTGAAACAACAGACATTTTAAATTTGTCTGATAAGTATTTTAGTCAAGTACCAGTTATAAAAAGTTGCCCTGTACGTGACTATCTTTCTGAAATTTGAAAGATACTTTTGAATGAGAGCATGTTCACAATATAGCAATTGCCCTCAAGGATCATTTGAAATTTTTAGAATTTCTAAGACTTACATAAAATTGACGAATGTAAGAATATCATATTATATACTATGAGGTAATAAAATACAGAAAGATCAATTCTTACCGGTAATTGTCCAATGAAAGACATGATTATTGAACATCTATTGCATGCCAAAACTAGGTAGAGTGTTTAGTATCTGATCATTAATTTTAAACTGCTGAAAAAGTTTTCCAGTTAAGTACATTAATAGTACACTTGAAGATAGTTATGCATATTTCACAGTTTCTGTGAAATTCTTAGAATAAAATGTCTCAGTAAGTATTTTTTATTGAAATCATAGAAATGTTATAGTGGATAATAATGTTAAATGATGGGTATGGTTTATAAAAATTTATTTAACCATGAGGTATACTGATAATAACATAAACCTAATAACCAAACACAGTAATGGCTACTCTTTTTAGTTAGGCTTATGTATTATCTAAAATTTACTGAGGTTAATTAGGTTGAAAATTGTATATAATGAAAATATATATTAATAAAACATCACTACTATACAGGTTGCTTCTGAAAAGGGCTTATTTTATTTTTTTTCTCTTTATAAAACATGGGTTTGGAGAAAGGACTAGACATGATCAAAGTATAACCAGATAACATAAAATCATTTCAGATATATAAGAGGGAAGATCACCAAAGGGGAGAAGCAATGTCTACTTGTTTGCACAGAGGTAAACCAAGCAATGCCTTTTCTTTCTCAACTGCTCCTAAGATAGAAGTTGTATTTAAGTCTCTTCTGAACTCTGACATTTCAAATCCAAGAAACAACTATGAAATTCTGATTGTATCTTAATAGAAATTCATTTGTAAATTTTTCCATAGCTTGCCTTACTATGTCACTTCATTTTCAATAATTGCTTCTACATTTATTTTGTGCTTGCAGATCCCTTTGTGTGGATAAAGTCTTTCACGGCGGTGTTGATTTTTCCATAAGTTCATTTCATGATGTAGTATGCCTCACTGAAATTTGTTCCATAATCACACACACCCCTTCACTTTTGTACTTCGTATTTCTCTTAATAACTCATCTCACCTCATGCTGCCCAGAAGGTCAAGAATTGCTTGCCATTTAGAGGTATCTTAACTCTTTCGGGTCACTAGAGAAAAGCAATTTATTAAATGGATTCTGGGTACTTGATACGAGTTAATGCGGTTTCAAAGAAGAGATTTGTTTCTATCTCACTCAAAGGATCAGGTCAAATAGCATTTCTGCCTTCCATTTCCTACAATTGCTAAAGATATAATTTGGATTCCATTTTAAACTAAATCCTTGGATGGGGAGGGATGTAAGATAGCCCAAACTGAGCTGTCACTACATTTTGTGCTTGTGTTTTATAAGGCATAGGGTTATAACATCTTGCTCCTGGGGTTAAGCTCTCAAGATGGGGTATAGCTTTCTCTATCAGAGATGTGAGACTTTAAACTCTTTCTCCACTCAGAGACATCTCATTCTCAATACGAAAGCATTTAGAAGGGGATGCAGACATTATTTTCACACTTAAGAACTCCTCAGTCAGCCAAAGAGGCTAGTCGAAGGTCACTCTTTTTCTTCGCTCTTTGAATTTCACATAGCTTAAATGGTAAGAAATTTAGCTCCTTCCTTGTATGTTTTCCTACTTTAATAGATTTCTGGGGGTTGCTTGTTGACAGTTAAGTAGCAATATCTCCACCAAGCAAAGATCATATTCCCATGTAATTATACTGCTATGCAATTATAAGTTCCATAGGAACCATGTTATGAATTCTGCTTTATCTGTAAATGTTTGAATCATTTATATTGGTTCCACTTACTTTCCTTTTCCGGGTCCTTTTGTGTGATTAATACCTTTTATTGGTGTGTCTATTAATTAAATTATTCAGGCTAAATTATTTTCTATGAGATTGCAAGCCCAACCACAGGTCACATTTTAATGTATTTTCTGAGTAGCTTATGATAGAGCAGGTGAGTTATTCCAGTTCAGCATCACAGGAGTGCACAAGTGCAGAGGCTGGGCTCCAACAGGGAAGTGAAGCAGAGGTGGGGTAGCTACAATCCGGACAGGCCAAAGGATTGGAGCAGTTTCACAAGTGTTTCTTATGCCAAAATCCTGTAGGGAACTCTGAGCCAGAGTGGAAAAAAAACATGTCATGTGTCTTAGATGTCAGCCCTGCAGTAATGAATTTTGCCGAGTGAGACTTCTCCTCCTCGTGCACCAGTCTTACACACAGTCAAAACCAAAAATTCAGAGGAAAGCAACAGTGGGATGTCAAGGCAACATGAAGTGGGAAGGAAGATCAGGCATATTATAGGAATAGCTTTAGGAATAGTTCAACCACATCCCACTTTGTGTTTCAAACGTCAGGGGCTGCCTGCAGGAATCAGCAGCTTTCCTCTGCATATATATCTGCCCTCCACCTGAGCCAGGTGTTCTTAATTGCCAGTTTATCCAAGCAAAGTTTGCTGGGATTGCTTCTTGTATTTATCAATGCTATGTTAAACCTCTGAGCTTGCAGCCAAAAAGAAAAAGTCAAGCATCAAGCAAAATTTCGTTTCAGGTATGAAAGTTCTTTCTTGCTAAGGGAATTGAGTATCTGTTCTCCTTGTTCAATAGTTCCTGAAGGTTTTGTCCTTTGGCCTGTATGATAGATCAATGCAGGTGAGAAAAGGGACTGCAGTGAGATGGTAGAGGTGATTATAGAGTTCCAGTACCCATATGATTAGCTACGGTAATGATCATAATCATGATGGTTAGCCTTCCATTGTGCTTAACCTTTGTATAAAGTACTTTGCTTATTTTCTCAATCAATTCTTACAGAAACACTATAAAGTCTCTGTTATATGCCCTTTTACATGGAAGAGAAAGATAAAGAAGAGAGACCTTTAGTGTGCCAAAAGTATTACTTGAATATATGAATGGAATACAATGTGAATATGTATTGAACACCTTGATATAGCTCTGGTCCTTGTGGAAATGGTGTTGCACTACATAGAATGAAAAGGCAGGAGGGAAGAAAGGAGTGAACATTGAGTTCTGGAGGTAGGTGCAGGGCTCAAAGGAGAGCAAGCAGTATAGCCCTAGGCAGACTGAATCCTGAAATCAGTTACAATATGAAGAAGCAAGACAGAGTTGGGGAAGTCAGAGGGGAAAACGGGCATTTTTAAGCATGAAATAGATGAACTCTGATTCTTTGTAAGGATGTTTGATCTCTGACCCATTTTATAACACCCACTGCCTGTGGGTGGCCCAAGGGTTAACTGTGGCCAGAGGGGACCCTGAAGCTTTTGGGTAAGTCCTTCTGGAAGAGAGGCCAGAACTGAAGGTGCTGGAAATAATTCAACTTCCTGAGAGGCAAGGTTTGCTTTGTTTTTGAATTTTCTTTTTTTCTATTTGCATTTGGAACATTCTACTTTGTTCTGTATACTCTGAAATTCATGTCCAGGGTTTTATGAATCTTTTGCTTCTGGTATTTTTGTTTTGTTCTCTCTTCTCATGTGCCAGGATTTGACTAGTAAATCAGAATTTACCTGGTTACCAACTGGAAATTGCTTTCACCAAGAATCTTACCAAAAAAACAAACAAAAATATTATGCCTTGATTATTAGTCTCTGCCCCACTCCCCACTATTTATCTAACCTTCCAATACTGCTTGACTGAACAGTGTCTGTTATTTTCTTTGGTTTTAGTTCTGACAATGATATTCCATTGTAAAATGGTTTCTAGGATAATGTTTGTGATTTGTATTCTGTGTTTGTATAATCCACTCACATTGCTCAAGTAATGCAGTGCTTTTTAACACATGGCATGATTGAAATGAAAAGGAACTCATTTCTTGGTTACCTGGGGAAAAGGACGGATAAAAATGCTCCCCTTCAACATCCCTGGACCCTGGATATGCTTCCCTCTTTGATACTAAGGTAAAGATCCTTGGGCTCATACCATCATTTCCTCCAACATAGTGTGGACATAGAGACACTGGCGGGGCTCTTTACCTCTCCCATGTCAGGAACAGACAGACTTGTAGATCTGATCACAAAATGAAAGGAAAGAAAACCACAGATATATAGCCCAAATCTTTTTCATTCATCCCAGATCTTTTTTATTCTTCTCCTCCTTTCCTCCCTCTTTCATCTTCTGTCCATCAAAGAAAGCCTACTAACACTGCTAGATCCATACAGCTCCCACATCAGACCTGGTGTAAATACACAATTCTCCTTGACTCAATTTCTTCCAAGTTTCCAATAGAGAAAGGGGATTTCACTATTTGTTGTTATTGCCACTTTATCTTACTTAGGAAAATACATTCTAGAAAATATGGTTTGTGGTACTGGCAGTGTGTAAGCAGTAAACATTTGTTTCATAATTTAGCCAAACCATACTCAAACATACAACTCTGATCATATCAATGAAAAATTGTGCTTTTATTTTGAAAGTTAAAAATCCTTACCATTTGTTGGTTGATTTTACCCACTCACACTTTTTACTCTTAAAATGGGTACCATGAGACAAACATCAAATGTTTAAATAAACATATCTACATAAGTGACTTTTAAAAGATTTTAGGTGTTGTATTTCTCATACCAACTCTCAAAGTAAACCGAAGTGAATTTATTTCTTTAAATTTTAAAGAAATAATGAACAATAGCAATACTAGTACAATTCAATATAGCTAAGTTATGGAATCAACCCAGATGTCTGTCAATAGATGAATGGATTAAGAAATTGTGGGAGAATACACAATAGGGTTCTATTCAGCCATAAAAAATAGTGAAATTGTGGCATTTACCAGTAAATGGATGGAAATGGAGAATATCAGGCTAAGTGAAATGAGCCAAACTCAGAAACTCAAAGGTCAAATGTTCTCTCTCTTATATGAAGTTTGAGTAAAATAAAAGAAAGGGAGAGAGGAGGATAGGATAACATAAAGAACCAATCAAATATAAATCAAAAGATGAGTCAAAGGAAGTCTAGTAAAGTAGAGGAAGGAGAACCAGAGAGGGGAGGGAGGATGGAAGCCAAATGGGGGAGGGCTAAGAGGGATCATGAACTGAAATTGATTTCCATGCATATATGAGTTTGTGGTGATGAATCCAACTACTATGTACAACTATAAAGTTTTAATACAAAATAAATTTAAAACGGCTAAAATGAAAGAAGAAACATTCTAAACAGTTTCTGATACTTTCCCTAAATATTTTTGTATAGTATTTTTCTTAATAGCAAACATAGAATCAGAAGAACCTGGGTTAGTGCACTGCATCTCTTACTCACTAGTGAGTATTTGGGTAGGGGTCACTCTCTAAACTTCAGATCTTCTGTATGTAAAATTTGCACTCTATGTCTCATTCACAGGACTGTTGCAAAGAGTGCTGGTGGCACTGAAGACAAGTAGTAAGCTCTGAACACATTAGCCACTATGCCACACAGACCATTCTATGGGGTCATGAGGAGAGGATAACTCAACAGGACTGAAGATTCATTTCCATTAGAGAACATAGGACTATTACTTGAATAATTCAGAACCCAAGTCTTCAAGGGTCTGGTTTAAAGTGCAAGTCCTCCTTGGGAGTACAATGGAGCAGATTCAGGGCAAAAATTAGAATTGACACAAAATCTTTTCCCATTCCAATTGTAATTGCTTCCCAAGAACTCCTCTAGTTATCCATCACAGTCTCTGGGATACCTTGTTAGTCCCAATGGGGTCTGGTCATCATTGATTCTGAATGCAAGCATTGAGAATTAGAAAGACTAACTTGCTTCAATGTGCCATCTTCAAATTTTATCTAATGTGCCATCTTTTCAATTTCTACCTAATAGAAATGGAATTGAGGTTTGAGATCACCCATTTCTTCTTCCATCCCTGTCTTTCTCCCTTATACTCCTCATTCCACACACATGCACATGCATACGCACGCACCTTTAAGTATGCTGAACTTCTTTTCATTGTGACTTCATAGAAATATGGGATTGTTTTGGATTCTTCCCTGATAAATATATTAAGATAAAATATAAAGAGGAAATATATTCAAAGACACTGAGATATGAGTGATCTGCTGAGAATTACCCCTATTGGAATAGAGGAGGAAATCTCTCTGATTATGATGTGTAAATGTGCATGTATGAAAATTATGTAAATCTTTGAACATTTTAATAGGAAATGGTAATATTTTACAAACAGGAATAATAGTGGCATTCTGTTTTCAATCATATTTAGAATGAGGCTAACTCCAGTAAATGTCTGGTTCAAAGATAGACTGTAGCACAATTCTAAAAGGGCTTTTTTGCTTCATTTACTAAGCAATAGAACTTGCAGGTATTGTGAGCATACTATTTATATGTACATATCTTGTTCTATGGTTTATATTCATTTAAAATCACTGCTTCGACTATCCAGAAAAAAGAACACAGAATTTTATTCGAGATAAAATTTCCCTTTCTCTGTTTTCTTTAAGAAGACTCAGTTGTTAACCCTAAGTGTTTTTTAATCTCCAGTTTCATTTTCTGTAATTAGGGATAACAAATGAAAATCTTCCTTCCTAGGACAAAAGTGCCAAGTAGAATAAAGAAAAAAGCCCAGAAGAAACTGCAAAATTCAGATCCTCGAAGTCATGTATAAAGCTTTGATTAGACTCACTGGTACTTCAGAAATCAGAGCAAGAGGATGAACCTACTGAGACACAGACTAACAAATGCATAACATAGAAGAGCAGGGAGAGGAGAAGGGCAGAGACGAGAGTTTTGTCATTTTTTTTTTTTAACCAGAACTACCCTGTATCCTGAAGCTACTCACTTTAGAAGCAAAAGTGAATTAAATATTTGAGAAGCATTTACATAATTTAGGCATAGAGATTATTAATAACCACATCACGTCACATTTTTTTCAAGTATACCTTTTTTGTTTTTTGATTTTATTTTTAACTTTAACATTTTATTTTGTGAAAAAAGGACAGATTTAGTGAATTATTGTAATCTTGTACATAAAAGTCATAATTTTAATGCTCTTCATATCCATGCTGAAATTTTGCAATTTGATAAAAATGAAAGGAACATAAATTTCTCTGAAGGAATTTTTCATGGCATTATATATGCTTCATGAGAAAGTTTCAAACACTTTCTCAATGATCACAAGTTACCAGAAAATAAAAGATTAAATTTGTACAGATATTGATCTATTTTGTAAGCCACAAAAAAATCTGTGAATTCAATTAAATTCCATAGAAATCTGGACGCTTGGTCTGTTAGTGATTCTGTTGATAGTTTTAGAAATGTCTCTATATGCAGTCTACTAAACTCACCAGATCCTAAGTAAACAAAACATTTTTAAATAAGAAATTTATGTTATAAGGATACATACCATTGGTTATCATAAGATTTATATATTAATGGGGCCATAGGGGTAACTCAGGGGTAGGGTACATGCTTATCAGGTATAAGGACCTGGGTTGAAGCACCAGCAACACTGCCCCTCAATTATTTATATATTATCTAACTTGCTACAACCCACTGTATTAGCTAATTTTTAATTTTCATGTTGCTCTGTTTTTTACTTTAATTTTCAGATATGTGCAGAAAAAGTCCAAATAGTTGTTATGATTAGGTTTATTGTCCCTAAAAGGACCCACATGTTAAGGCTTGCTCCTCAGGTTGGTGGTGCTACTGGGAGGCAGTGGGACCTTTAACAGGTGGGTCCTAATTGGAAGTTTTCCAGTCTTATATGGGCACTTCCTTGGAGGGGATACTGGGACTCTGGCCCCTTTCTCCAGTGGAAAGCTGATTAACACAAAACATTGGTATTGAGAAGTAAAGCCATTGCTGTGTCTATACCTGACAATGATAATAAACCTTTGCAATTAGTTTGTGGATATTTGAAAAACTTTGGAGGAATGGACTTGTGAAAACCTAAAATGCTGTAAATTGAGCTTAATGGGTCATTTCAGTGAGGAATTTAGAAGACCAGAATATTGATAGATATGCAGACAAAAAAATACTATGCTCAAGAAGTTTCTTATGGAAACAAGGACTCTATGGGGCATTAGGTTAAAGGCAAGTTTTTATACTATGGTGAAGATCATGTGCATGCCTGAGACTTTATGGAAGGCTGAGTTTAACGGTGACAGACAATCTGACAGGATATTTCCATGCAGTGCAGCATTCACGCAGCAGGACAAGTATTACTGGCACATTTAGATAAATTTATTGTTAGAATCAGAAGGAAAAAGCAGAGCTGAGAAATTTAGAATTTTGAGTGGAAAAGAAGTACATTTAAAGACTCTGTTAAGGAGGGTGAGCTTGCTAAAGATAGTAACACCATTGAAAAGAAGACAAGTACTTTGCACCAGGTCAATAGGAAGGATACCTTGATGGTATTTCAAGAAGGAGAATGAAGGGAAGGGAGGGAGATAGAAAAAGGAAAGACAGTGGAATGCATCTGAAATAATTTTCCTAAGTACATATATGAAAATAGTGTATAATAAAAACACTATTCACTATATGTGAATAGTGAATCCCACCATTGTGTACATCCATAAGAATGGGGTCCTAACTACAGTAATATATATTCCATGCTTGCATAATTATATCATAATGAATTCTACTATCATGTATAGCTAAAAAAGAACAATGAAAAAAATGAATTAGCAAAACCCCACCCATCATAGGCTCAAATGCTGAAACTTGTTTCAAAGATTTTCATTTGAGAAGAGAACCTAGCTTGCTCAGGACTTTATAGGGAGTTATTTTCCCTGGGTTTTTTTTCCCATGCTCAGCCAGGAAGGGACTCAGTTCATTGTAGCCATGATTCTAGAGGGTCCTCCAAATGTTCTTGCTGGCAGCAGACCTGGACTTCATCCATCCATGATGAAGCTGGTTGTGAAGGCATAGAGAATGCAAGTGTTGGGGTCATGGAGGATTCACCAAGATTTTGAAATAGCCTGGGAAGCCAGGCAGCATGTGGCACAGTCAGAGGTCCCTGTAAGCAACCCTAATGGAGCTATGCTTGAAGCAGGGAAAGTGAAATCAAAAGCTTCAATGGAGACTTCAGGAAGTTCGAAACACCAGGAATATGAAACTCTAAGAGAAGCTATAGACAAAGAGAAGAATGATCTCAAGAAATGGTCACGGAGGTTGCAGTGGGAAAAGGCCCAGGAGCAGAGGTGCACAAACTCTTTGGAGCTAACTTTATACCACAGTGTGCCCTGGACGCCAGATGTGGAGCTGTAGGACTTAATGTTTGCCCTGCTGAGCTTCAGTATTGTTTTTATCTTATTTCTCCTCATTATTTTTCTATTTCTCTTGTTTGAAAAGAGAATGTTTACTCAGTGCCACTGTACGTTGAAAGTAAGTAGCTTGTTTTACCATTTTATCAATGAATTTACATTGCCTTGAGTCTCAGAGGAGACTTTTTACTTAGACTTTTGGGCAATGCTGAACAATTAAGACCTTGGGGAATCTTGGAGATGGACTAAATCCATTTTGCCCTTTGAGACAGAAATGAGTCTTTGGGAGCTGAGGGTGGAATACTATATTTTGGATGTGTCCCCCAAAGACCCATGTGTTACAGGCCTACGTGAAAATCTTAAATTATTTAGGGCATGGCTAGAAAGGGGATTTTGAGGCCCTGGTCCCTCCTCTTTTCTCTCTTTCATTTTCCAACCAGTATAAAGCATGTACTTTGCCAGGAACTTCCACCACAGGCCCAAAAGCAATGGGTCAACTGACCATAGACTGAAATTTTCAAAACTGTGAGTCAAAATAAATCTTTCCTCTTTTTAAGTTGATTTATCTCAGGTATCTGTTATGGCAATGGAAAGTTAACACAATAGGAAATTTATGCAAACCACAGAATGTGTGGGGAATTTCCTCATTGATCTATTAATTTTATCTTATTTTCTCTGTGTACCTTGATGTAAAAGTTCATTCTAGGTAAGAAAGTGTGATTTCAGAAATTTTTTTTATTCAAAGTAAAGTAAAATTAAAGAATGATACATTTCTCATTATTGAAATAAGCCGGTGGCTTTTTTTTTTTTTTTTTGGTCCTGGAGATTGTACTCAGGGGCACTTGACCACTGAACCACATCTCCAACCCTATTTTGTATTTTATTTAGAGGCAGGGTCTCACTGAATTGCTTAGTGCCTTGCTTTTGCTGAGGTTGGCTTTGATCCCATGATCCTCCTTAGTCCCCTGAGCCACTGTGATAACTGGTGTGTACCACCATGCCTGCCTAATATGGTAACTCTTAGTGGTGGTGAGTTTAATACCCATGGGACATTTTTGATTGTACAACGGATAGTGGAGGAAAGGCCAGTGTATATGGGAGGCCAAGAATGTGATATTCTATCTATAGAAGATAGTACAGACTAACAGATACAGTATTTCTTAAAAAAACACTTCATATAATTTGGAATATGCAAGAGTTTGCATTGTAGTTGTTTGTGTTTATATACTCTAAATATGATAGTGAAATAATCAAACTGCAATAACTTTCCTAAAATTATAATCTAGGATATAAAAATCAGCAAAAAATGTGGTACTTTTAAATTAAGATGATATTTGGAATTTTACCAAGTGGTATTGCATGAACATCAATCAATGAGACAATGTTACTCACTAATGGATTCTGGTGTTGAAAATTAATGATAGCCACTTTAGTGAACACTGTACATCAGCCCTGCATATGAATTTAATACACAAGGGTATTTATATATGTACTAATATTTACCTACCAACTATTTTTTTTTCAAAAAATTTTGGGAATTTAAGTTCATTAGTTTCTGTTGGTACATGCTTCATAGAATCAGAAAGAAATTATTAGTTAAATGTCAAAGCAGTGAAGTTTATTGTATGTAAGGAATGTAGTAAAATTTCAGAGCTTAAGCAAAAGATTCATTCTCATCTAATTATCATTATTCTATTTTAATTGGAAGCTACACAAATGTCAGACATTAAATCTAAGACAAATGTCAAGTGAATCCCACACCTGTACAGTAACACCTCAGGTATCCACAGATATTTTAACTGATCATTAGCAATTAGTAGCATTTCTCTATCCATCTAATTGTTCTACTGATCTTTCCCAGGTGATTTTTCAGTTCCCTCAATACACTGGCTTGGAGTTGAAATTCTGTTGGCTTTTTATCTTACAACCATTTCATTAGGGTTTTAGGCTGGCTGAGCCCATTAAAATCGCTACTGCACACTTGGACTGTGTTTACCCATGTGAGGCAAAGTAGAGCACAGAGCAACCACTCATAATTCAGGCCCAAGAAACTCTTTTGCCTGAAATATTTAAATAGTTCAGACTAAGTGTTTTCTCTGCTTGAATTACAAGAATTACTTCAGTTCTCCACTTAAGTTTAAGTGAAGTAGTCTGAGCCCATTTGAACAAGTTGAATTATCTGTCTTTGCAAGAACCATTTCCTAGAGCTATTGTAAACAGAAGCAAAGCAGTCCTTTCTTAGTCCTTCTTGTACATCTGTATTGAATCTCCTTCGACCAGTCGATCAGACAAGGTAAATGAATCTTACATAGGTTCAGTATTTCATTCCATTAGGATAGGAGGGAGGATCATCTATAGCACTGGGATTCTAACCTAAGTTCCCCTGATGCCAGACTTATTTTCCCAGGAGTATCCTGCATTGCCCTTAGGACTAACGCTAAAGAGAAAGATTAGTTCATTTCAGATCACAGATGGCTCATTACCATTGGTCCAATACCGCAGCAGCAAAACAAGCCCCATTCCCAGGTATAGTGTTATCTTAGCACTCAGTACAGAAAAGTGCTTTCTGCACCATTGACAGGAACACAATCAGCTTCAAGGTGTCATAATTAATTATTAGTGATTAGTGCAAAGTGTCACAGCAGGATAATGCAGGATCAAGGAGAGGCAGATGTCTAGAATAATATGCAAACTCTTCAAAAAATAATGCCCACAATTATTTATCAGACATAATCGATGACATAAAAATGGGTTTAAAACAACTTCATTAACTTCTATTTGTATTCCACATGGACTGCCTAAACCTCAGTCATGGTCACTTATGCCCGTCTAGCCATGGTCTCTGCTTGCCAACACCTCTCATATAGATGCTTAGAAGTTGAGACAGTTTGGGCACCTGTATAGCATAATAGCACAGTGTATTCTTACATGGGATTATATTAAACTCAGGATTCTTTCCCTCTCCTCAAGACTTTGATACAAATCAAGGAAAGTTTATAGTTTGAGAAGTGAATATATAACTTATTTATGCATGTTGAACTTTAGCTGATATTTTACCTCATTAAGAGGTCTGTGTGTGTGTGCATGCTTATGTAAAGATATGTGTGTTATTCTTCTAGTGCAGATATTCTCCTAATAAAAATAGCAAACATTAATAAAGTCCCTATAACATGTCAGGCACTGAGTAAAAGCACTTGTAGAGAGAACAGCAATTTAACCCCCAGATGACTCCTTATGGTATTAATATAAACATTTTAAAGCTGAAGAATTTAAAGCTAAGATAAGGTAGGAAATGTACTTGAGGGGTCCTAAAACGGAAATGGCAGAGATGGAATTGGAACTTGAGTAGTCTGATTGAAACATCCATTAAATATTTTATGTGGTATTATTAAAATGATTTAGAGAAACTTAAACTTACATTTTGAAACTGATCTCCATTATCTCTTATAAATTGTAATTCCCTGATGAACTTTAAGGAAAATGAAAATGCAAAAAGTAATTTTATCTAATTTAACTTATAAGTAAGTTTTTTTAGCTTCTGGAAAGTATGAAGAGATCCAGTTTATATAATTTATTAAAATAAAATAACATTTGCCCAATATATCTTAATAAGTTTTCATATAGCAGGTTGACTTCAGTTCATGAAATAATGTGAAAGAATTGAAAATTCCTTTTTTGTGTGTGATGGTCAGTTGTGGTCTTGTACTAGGTCTTTCATGAAGATATCTATTATAGGCATCAAGGAGACAGTCTTATTTGGTCACTTAGTAAACCTATGATAAATGTTAATATATTTTCTAGGATATTATGTGATAATGATTTTTTTAATGTTTTGGGAATCAGAAATTTATATTGATTTAAAAAATTGCTTATTAGTTACTAAAAATTGTTTTTTTCTCCTCAAATGGTGGGTTATAGCAATCTAACTGGCCTAAGACATCCATTTGGACATGTGGTTGTTGTATGTTTCCACATGTGATTGTAGTCTCAAATACAAAAGACTCTGTGAAGAATTCATATATCATATGATTTGAGAAGATGGGAGCTGTGTGGAGTGTGCCCCCATCTCTTATGGGCTTGTGATGGATTGACTTTCCTTTCTGATGAACCCAGGCACCAGGCGAGGCAGCTCTGCAGGAAGCTATTACAGTACTGACCAACTAGAAGTGCTCCTCACTTGTCTTCTGTACATTAATCAAATGACGACAATGATGATGATGATACCAATAAATTAGAGCCTGAGTGACAAAAGACAAAGTCAAATAAAAATAAATGAACAAACAGCTTTCCAGGAAGTAAATTGTGGACAAAGAAGGGGTCTAGACTGTTACTGGCACCAAGAAATGAGTTACCACTTGAAACTGCAAGTCTCTTACCATTTTACTTTCTGGAAAGCTGAAAGTTTAGATTTGCATTGCATGGAGATGCAATCTCTAGGCAGAGTAATGATTCCATTAAATCTGATGATTTTAACACTTGTAAATTTCTGATGTGGATTAGAAACTTTTGTTTACTCAGATTGCTAACTACATGTTTCTTGAATGCAGAGGACAAATTTGTCATAACTGGCCACCATTACATGTTATTATTTATAATCTGAGATCACTAATGAGAATCCTTGAGTAAGTAATTCTTCAAACATTCAAATATCCCTTGACCAGTTTTGAAGTGCTTCATTTTCTATAAAGCTTTTTGCAGAAATCTTCAAGGTAAGTGTGAATGTCCATTTATGAATGAGCCAGCATGAAGGCCTTTATCTCTTGATATTAATCTTCTGCATTATAATAACACAAATAGAAAATGCCAAAACTTTGCTGAAAAGTTTAATGTCTTACCAAACAGTTCCATTTTTAATCTTTATGTTGCCCACTGTATTTAAATGTCAAACTTCTCATCTTCCATTTGCTTCTTTTCAGTGACTTAATGGCAGTTTCTCTTTTTAATTATTGATTTAATGTAGAAACCAATTATAAAGGGAATTTGATAATCACTCAGTGATTGACATGTGGCAGGTTAGGATTGATCTATTCAGGTAATATACTAACATCTTGAATATAACATAAGATTTCATTTATATTTTCAATATGTTGCTACATGTGCTCTAATTTCCCTTAGTTCTTGGTTTGATTCTTTCAAAAATGCAGTATACATATGGAGATCTTTTACTAGCTTTAATCATTAATCATATAACTTTCATATTTCCATAGCCTCAAGAATAATAGACTCATATATAAAAATTATTATTTTTATACTGATTTCATCTCTAAAGAATTTCTGAGATTTTCTTTCTTAATTCATTTTAATTTAATTTATTTTAACTTTGGGGGGGTGTTTTATGGTCATTGAAACAATTATGAAAAGCAATGCAGAAACAAACTCACTGTGGTCATAGTAAACCTCTCGCTTGGTTGTCCCTCTTTTCACTGCCATGCATTGTTCTCCCAAATATCTTCCCTTGCTATGATTATTTATTTTTTCACAAGCCTTAAGGGATTCCAAATTCGATCTAGGAGAAAATAAAAATTTCTTATAGGAAAATGAGTTGTTGAAAACTGATTTTATACTCTACTCCTTTGGAGATGAATAGTTGTCTGCCCCCATAGTTCTGGCTTTTAATTCATATTTTGCAGTAAGTACAGTCCCTCACTTTGGGCTTTGATTCTTTTTTAATTATCAATTTTTTTTTTAGTTTTACAGACTGCATTTTGATTCATTGTACACAAATGGGGTACATCTTTTCATTTCTCTGGTTGTACATGATGTGGATTCACACCATTTGTGTAATCATACACGTACATAGGGTAATAATATCTGTCTCAGTCCACTTTCCTTCCCCCACCCCCTCCAACCCCATTTCCCTCTACACAATCCAAAGTGCCTCCATTCTTCTCTTACCCCCTGGCCCCCACATTATGTATCATCATCCACTTATCAGGGAACATATTTGGCCTTTGGTTTTTTGGGCTTGACTTATTTCACTCAGCATGATATTCTCCAACTCCACCCATTTACCACCAAATGCCATAATTTTATTCTTATTTATGTCTAAATAATATTTCAATGTGCTTACATAAAACAGTTTCTTTATCCATTCATCAATCAAAGGGCATCTAGGTTGGTTCCACAATCTAGCTATTGTGAATTGAGCAGCTATGAACATTGATGTGGCTGCTTTACTGTAGTATGCTGATTTTAAGTTCTTTGGGTATAGGTCAAGGAGTGGGATAGCTGGGTCAAATGGTGGGTCCATTCCAAGTTTTTTGAGGAATCTCCACACTGCTTTCCAGAGTGGCTGTACCAATTTGCAACTCCACCAGCAATGTATGAGTGTGCCTTTTCCCCCACATCCATGCTAACACTTATTATTGCTTGTGTTCTTGATAATAGCCATTCCAATTGGGGTGAGATGAAATTTTAGGGTGGTTTTGATTTGCATTTCTCTAATTTCTAGAGATACTGAGCACTTTTTCATATATTTGTTGATCACCTGTATATCTTTTTCTGTGAAGTGTCTGTCCAGTTCCTTACCTCATTTACTGATTAGGTTTTTTTTTTTTTTTTTTTTTAAATTTTTTTTTTTTTTTCCCAATCAGTTGACTGTCTTTTCACTTTCCTGATGGTGCCCACTGAAGCACCAAAGTTTTTAATTTTGATGAAGTCCAATTTACCTATTTTCTTTGTGCTTTTTTTCTTTGTACACTAATGGGGTACAACTCTTCATTTTTATGGTTGCACACAATGCAGATTCACAGGATTCATGTAATCATACATATACATAGGGTAATACTGTCTGTCTCAGTCTACTATCTTTCCTTCCCCCACCCACTCCCATCCCATTTTCCTCTACACCATCCAGAGTTCCTCCTTTCTTCTCTTGCTGCCACCCGCTTCGCCCCTCCCCACCCTCATTATGTATCATCATCCACTTATCAGAGAAAACATTTGGCCTTTGGGTTTTTGGACTTGGATTATGTCACTTAGCATGATACTCTCCAGCTCCAACCATTTACCACCAAATGCCATGATTTTATTCTTCTATATGGCTGAGTAATATTCCATTGTGTATATATAAAACACAGTTTCTTTATCCATTCATCAATTGAAGGGCATCTAGGTTGGTTCCACAATCTAGTATTGTGAATTGAGCAGCTATGAACATTGATGTGGCTGCTTTACTGTAGCATTCTGATTTTATGTTCTTTGGGTATAGGTCAAGTAGTGGGATAGCTGGGTCAAATGGTGGGTCCATTCCAAGATTTTTGAGGAATCTCCATTCTGCTTTCCAAAGTGGCTGCACAATTTGGAAACCACCAGCAATGTATAAATGTACATTTTTCCCCACATCCATGCCAATACTTATTATTGCTTGTGTTGTTGATAATAACCACTCCAATTGGAGTTATATGAAATCTTAGGGTGGTTTTGATTAGCATTTCTCTAATTACTAGAGATGATGAGCACTTTTTCATATATTTGTTGATCGCCTATATATCTTCTGTGAAGTGTCTGCCCAATTCCTTAGTCCATTTATTGATTAGGTTCTTTGTATTTTTGGTGTAAAAAATTTTAAGTTCTTTATAAATTTTGGAGATTAGTGCTCTGTCTGAAGTGTATGTGGAAACAATTTTCTCCCACTCTGTAGGCTCTCTTTTCACATTACTGATTTCACATTATTGATTATTGATTGCTGAGAAAAAGCATTTTAGTTTGAATTCATCCCACTTATTGATTCTTGCTTTTATTTCATGTTCTCTGGTAGTCTTGTTAAGGAAGTCTGGTCCTAAGCCAAGAAAATGAAGATTTGGGTCTACTTTCTTTTCTTTTTTTTCTATTTGGTGAAGGATACCAGGTCTAATTCCTAGGTCCTTGACCATTTTGAGTTGAGTTTTGTGAAGGGTGAGAGAGAGAGGTTAAAGTTCATTTTACTGTATATGGGTTTCCAGTTTTCCCAGCACCATTTGCTGAAGAGGCTATCTTTTCTCCATTGCAAGTTTTTGGCTCCTTTATTTAGAATGAGATAACTCTACTTCTGTGGTTTTGTCTCTTGTGTCTTCTCTTCTGTACCACTGGTCTGCCTGTCTACTTTGCTACCAATATCATGCTATTTTTGTAACTATTACTCTGCAGTAGAGTTTAAGGTCTGGTATTGTGATACCTTTTGCATCATTCTTCCTGTTCAGGATTGCTTTGACTATTCTGGGTTTTTTATGCTTCCAGATGAACTTCATGATTGCTTTCTCTGTTTCTATGAAGAATGTCATTGGGATTTTAATTGGAATTGCATTAAATCTGTATAACATTTTTGGAAGTATGGCCATTTTGACAGTATTAATTCTGCCTACCCAAGAACATGGGAGATCTTTCAATCTTCTAAGGTTTTCTTTAATTTCCTTACTGTTCTGTAGTTTTCATTATAGAGGTCTTTCACCTCTTCTGTTACATTGATTCCCAAGTATTTTACTTTTTTTTGAGGCTACTGTGAATGGAGTGGTTTTCCTAATTTCTTTCTCAGAAGATTCATCACTAATGAATAGAAATACATTAGATTTATGCGTGTTGATTTTAAATCCTGCTACTTTGCTGAATTCATTTATTAGTTCTAGAAGTTTTCTGGTGGAGTTTTTTGGATCCTCTAAATATAGAATCATGTCGTTGGTAAATAGTGACATTTAAATTCTTCTTTTCCTATTTGTATCCCTTTAATTTCTTTGGTCTGTCCAATTGCTCTGGCTTATGTTTCAAGGATGATGTTGATTAGAAGTGGTGAAAGAAGACATCCCTGTCTTGTTCCACTTTTGGAGGGAATGCTTTCAGTTTTTCTCCATTTAGAATGATGTTGGCCGTGGGCTTAGCATACATAGCATTTACAGCATTGAGGTATGTTCCTAATATCCCTATTTTTTCCAGTGTTTTAAGCATGAAGGGATGCTGTATTTTATCAAACACTTTCTCAGAATTTATAGAAATAATCATGTGATTCTTAACTTTAAGTCTATTAATGTGATGAATTACATTTATTGGTTTCTGGATATTGAAACAACCTTGCATCCCTGGGATAAACCTCACTTGATCATAGTGCACTATCTTTTTAATATGTTTTTGAATGCAATTTTCCAGAATTTTGTTAAGGATTTTTGCATCTATGTTCAGCAGGAATATTGGTCTAATGTTTTCTTTTCTTGATGCATCTTTGTCTGATTTTGGTATCAGAGTGATACTAGCTTCATAGAATGAGTTTGTAAGGTTCCCTCCTTTTCTATTTCATGGAATACTTTGAGGAGTGTTGGCATTAGTTCTTCTTTAAAGGTCTTGAATTCAGCTGAGAATCCATCTGGTCTTGGGCTTTTCTTGGTTGGTAGACTTTTGATGGCTTCTTCTATTTCATTACTTGAAACTGTTCTTTTTAAATTGTGTACATCTTCCTTATTCAGTTTGGGAGTATCATATGTCTCTAAAAATTTGTCAATGCCTTCAGGATTTTCTATTTTGTTGGAGTATAGATTTTCAAAGTAACTTCTAATTATGTTATGTATTTCAATGTCTTTCGTGATCTTTCCTTTTTCATTATAAAGTCTAGTAATTTGAATTTTTTCTCTCTTCTTCAATAGTCAGCTAAAGGTTTCTCAATTCTGTTTACTTTTTCAAAGAACCAAGTTTTTCTTTTGTCAATTTTTGAATTGTTTCTCTTGTTTCAATTTCATTGATTTCAGGTCTGATTATATCCTGTCTTCCACTGTTTTTGGTGTTGATCTGTTCTTCTTTTTCTAGGACTTTGAGATGTAATGTTAGGTCATTTAGTTGTTGACTTTATATTTTTTTTAATGTATGAGCTTAATGCAATGACCTTTCCTCTTAGTACCACTTTCAGAGTGTCCCAGAGATTTTGATATGTTGTATCATTTTTCTCATTTACCTCTCAGACTTTTTTTGTATTTCCTCCCTAATGTCTTCTGTTATCATTGCATCATTCAATAGCATATTATTTAATCTCCAGGTATAGGAGTAGTTTTTGTTTTTTATTTTATCACTGATTTCTAATTGCATTCCATTAGGATCTGATAGAATACAAGATAGTATCTGTATTTTTTGTATTTACTAATGGCTTCTCTGTGGCATGGGATATGGTCTCTTTTGGAGAAGGATCCATGAGTTGCTGAGAAGAAAGTATATTCGCTTGATGATGGATGAAATACTTTGTATACATCCATTAAGTCTGTATCATTGATTGCATTATTTAGTTCTATTAGCTTCGTTGTTCAGTTTTTTTCTTTTCTTTTGTTTTTTTTTTTTGGGAGGATCTATCTAGTAGTGAGAGTGGTGTGTTAAAGTCACCTACTATTATTTTGTTTTGGTTTATTTGATTCTTAAAATTGAGAAGTGTTTGTTTGATGTACATAGATGCTCCTTTTTTGGTGGACATAAATATTTAACATCTTTATGTCTTGCTGGTTTATGCTTCCCTGGTGAAGTATGAAATGCCCTTTATCCCTTCTAAGTTAGGTTTGAAGTCCACTTTATCTGATATCAGGATGGAGACCCTTGCTTTTTTATTGAGTTCCTATGCATGGTATGTTTTTACTCATCCTTTCGCCTTTAGTCTGTGGATGTCTTTTTCTACGAGTCTCTTGAAGGCAGCATATTGTTGGGTCTTTCATTTTAATCCAATCTGCCAATCCATGTGTTTTGATTAATGAGTTTAGGCCATTAATATTCAGGGTTGCTATTGAGATATAATTAGGCAGTTTGGCATAGTTTGGGTTTTTAACTTGACTTGATTTCTCCTTTGATTTGCTTTTCCTTTAGGGTAGTTAATCCCTTTGCTGACTTGTATTGTTGTTTTTCATTTCCTCCTCATGAAATATTTTGCTGAGAATGTTCTGTAGTGCAGACTTTCTATTTGTAAATTCTTTTAACTTTGGTTTATTGTGGAATGATTTTATTTCACCATCAAATCTGAAGGTTAGTTTTTCTTGGTATAGGATTCTTGGTTGGCATCCATATTCTTTCAGAGCCTGAAATATATTGGTCCAGGCCCTTCTGTTAGGTCTAAGCTATTGATTGTGTTACCGAGTTCTATGGTTCCTTTGTTCAGTTTTTGATTTGAAGATCTATCCAGTAGAGAGAGCGGTGTGTTAGTCACCCAGTATTTTTGTGTTGTGGTCTATTTGGTTCCTGGAATTGAGAAGGATTGGTTTGATGTAATGGATGTGCCATTTGGGGGGGTACAAGACATACAATCATTAGGTCTTGCTGATTGATGCTTTGCTTAAGCAGTATGAAATGTCCTTCTTTATCCCTTCTGACTAACTTTGGCTTGAGGTCAACTTTATCTGATATAAGGATGGAAACCCCTGCTTTTTTACTGAGTCCATGTGCGTGGTATCTTTTTACCCATCCTTTCACCTTAATCTGTGGATATCCTTTTCTAAGAGATGAGTCTCTTGAAGGCAGCATATTGTTGGGTCTTTCTTTTTAATCCAATCAACCAGTATATGTCTTTTGATTGATGAGTTAGGCCATTAACATTCAGGGATATAATTTGTATTCCAGGTCATTTTGGCTTATTTTTGATTTTTAACTTGGCTTGGTTTCTCCTTTGATTTGCTTTTCCTTTAGGGTAGTTAATCCCTTTGCTGACTTGTATTGTTGTTTTTCATTTCCTCCTCATGGAATATTTTGCTGAGAAAGTTCTGTAGCACAGATTTTCTATTTGTAAATTCTTTTAACTTTAATTTATTATGGAATGATTTTATTTCATCATCAAATCCGAAGGTTAATTTTGCTGGGCATAGGACTCTTGGTTGGCAACCATGTTCTTTCAGAGCTTGAAATATGTTGTTCCAGGCCCTTCTAGCTTTTAGAGTCTGGGCTGAGAAATCTGCTGATATCCATATTGATTCCCCCTGTATGTAATCTGATGCTTTTTCTCTCATCCGTTAAAATTCTATTTTTATTTTGTATTTTAGGCATTTACATTATAATGTGCCTTAATGTGGATCTGTTGTAATTTTGTACATTTGGTGTTCTGTAAACCTCTTGTATTTGATTTTCCATTTCATTCTTCAGGCTTGGGAAATATTCTGATATTATTTCATTGAACAGGTCATTCATTCCTTAGGTGTGTATCTCTGGGCCTTCCTCAATCCTAATAATTCTTAAATTTGGACTTTTAATTATATCCCACAATTTTTGGATCATATTCTCTGTTTGGTCAACTTTATTTTCAAGATTAAATATTTTGTCTTCCTTGTCTGAGGTTTTGTCTTCCAAGTGATAAAGTCTGTTGGTGATATTTTCTATTGAGTTTTTTATTTGGTTTATTGTTTCATTCATTTCAAGTATTTCTATTTGTTTTTTTTGTTTTTTTTTTTTTTCAGAGTCCCTATCTCTATATTGAAAAGATCCTTTGCTTTTGGAAGTTGCTCTTTTAACTGTTTATTGGAGTGATCATTCATTGCCTGCATTGTCTGTTTTATCTCATCCTTTGCTTCATGGATCATTTAATTATATAGTTCTGAACTCCTTTTCTGACATTTCTTCCACCATGCTGTCACTGAATTCTATTAATATAGAATCTGGGTTTGTTTGGAATACTTTCTTCCCTTGTTTTTTCATGTTGTTCACATATCTTCCCCTCTAGCAGTGCAGATCTGGGGTATTGCAGTTTCCCCCCTGTAGGCTTATAGTGACTTTGCAGGTTTCAAAAACCTCTTCTTTCAGGGGGAGATCAATATTCACAGCAACCATTGCAGACAATATGCAGCCCTAAATTGTGGTCTTGTATGGGCGTGTGTGGGTGTTTTCCTCTCTGGAGGGGGTAAGGCTGATGGAGTAAACAACACCTCTGGGAGACAGGTTCTGTAACACAATCTCAAATTCATTAAGGAAGTACAGTTCTTTTGTAGAAGAGAGGAGTCTGAGAACCAAGAAACCAGTAGTGTAACATGATATCTTGTGAGGATGGTCCAATTAGGAGTTACATAGTTTTGCAAGGGGAGGAGGGAAGAGAGGAAAATAAGTGAAATTCTTCTGAGGTAATGGCTGTCAGCAGGTCTAGTCACTTCAGGGTGTGCCCCCAAGCATGAATAATCCTGAGTGCCCTTCAGGATTTGTATTATTCTGCAACCTAAGGTGACATATACCTCAGTGACTTCGTCCTACATCCCCGACTAAACCAAATAGATCCTATGAATTTGTAAAGGTATTGTCATAATAAACACAGAGGATGAGTTCAATTATTATCTACAGTATAAAAAATAGATTTTTAATGAGTTTCACAGTTTGTAATGGTGGTCAAAGAGAATTGAGAGGAATGTAGGATGTAACTGTTAATGGGATAAGAAAAGAGCTTATAGAAGTACCAAATCATAGGATGACTGAAAGCAGAATCAAAAGAAGTTTGTTGTTAGCACAAGAAAAGGGAGAAAGAGATTCTGATGAAACAGGTAAACAAAAGGAACATAGAGAAAGAAAAATAAAGAAATAAAAAAAATTTTCAAAAAGCGGAAAGAAGAATCTACACTGTAATAATCATATACTAGTCAAACCTCCCAGTATTCAGTAGCCTGATGCATGAGAGGTTCCTGACAATGAGCTTCCAATCTCCAGCAGGCATCTCAGAATAGGAGTTGTTTCACCTAAAGATGGTGACTTCCACATCTGGAATAATCCAAGATGGCTACACTGGATTCTAAACAGTGTTAGGAAATGGGGAGCCACAGTACAGGGAGTGGGTGCTTCTGGGTCCTGAAGGTAGAATGTGGTTGGTTGGGCCAGGGTAGCACTAGGGGTCCTGCAGGTCCTGGTTATTGTTCCAAAATGGCAGCAGCCATGTGTAACCAAACCTGGGAGTACAGTGGCATTGGACTTCCAGGCAAAAGCAGGCAGCCTACAGGCTAATGGGGGACAAGCAGCAGGTGGATCGTGGGCAGTAGGTGATGGGTAGGTGAAAGGCAGGTGATGGGAAAGCAAAAGGCAGGCAAATGGAAAAATGGCGGATGATAGGCAGTAGTCAGTAGTGATCGGCACTCAAAAAGTAGGTGATATGCTGGCAGACCACGGGTGATCACGTTGGACAAATGTGGTAAACGACAGAGATCCATGAGCAGCAGAGACTGCCTCACAGAGAAATAGATTTTCCTCTGCTTGAATCCCAAGTTACTGAGCAACAAGGAAAGCAGCCTCCCTCTAGTCTGCCATCTTGGGTCCCCATTAGGCTTTGATTCTTTTTTTTCCTTCTCATTTCAGCACCTTTCTCAGGCTGCTTTTTTTGGGTAAACAAAAATTATAGTCCATTCCCACCGCAGGCCTGATGGTGTGGGACTGTGCTCAGTGCTGGAGGATGTTCCTCATAGAAATAGAGAGAGAAATCATGAAATTCATTTGGAAGAATAAGAGACCCAGAATAGCTAAAGCAATTCTTAGCAGGAAGAGTGAAGCAGATGGTATCACAATATCAGAATTTCAACTATACTACAGAGCAATAGTAAAAAAATGACATGGTATTGGCATCAAAATAGGCAGGTAGACCAATGATACAGAATATAAGACACAGAGACAAGCCCACATAAATACAGTTATCTCATACTTGACAAAGGTGCCAAAAATGTACAATGGAGAATAGCCTCTTCAACGAATGGTGCTGGGGAAAACTGGAAATCCATATGCAGCAAAATAAAATTAAACCCCTATCTCTCACCTGCACAAAACTCAACTCAAAATGGATCAAGGACCTAGGAATTAGACCAGAGACACTGCATCTAAGAGAAGAAAAAATAGGTCCAAATCTTCATCATATTGGCTTAGGACCAGACTTCCTTAACATGACTCCCAAAGCACAAGAAATAAAAGCAGGAATCAACAACTGGCATAGATTCAAACTAAAAAAACTTTTTCTCAGCAAAGGAAACAATCAACAATGTGAAGAGAGATCCTACAGAGTGGGAGAAAATCTTTGCCACACACACTTCAGAGAGAGCACTAATCTCCAGAATTAAAAAACTTTGCACCAAGAATACAAATAACCCACTCAATAAATGGGTTAAGGAAATGAACAGGCACTTCACAGAAGAGGATCTACAAGCAATCAACATATATATGTAAAAACGTTCAACATCTCTAGTAATAAGAAAAGTGCAAATCAAAAGTACCCTAAGATTTCATTTCACCCCAATTAGAATGTCTATTATCAAGAATACAAACAATAATAGGTGTTGGAGAAGAAGTGGGGAAAAAGATATACTCATACATTGCTGGTGGGGTTGCAAATTGGTGCAGATGCTCTGAAAAGCAATATGGAGATTCCTTAGAAAACTTAGAATGGAACCACCATTTGACCCAGCTATCCCACTCTGTGGCCTATACCCAAAGAACTTAAAATCAGAATACTACAGTAAAGCAGTTGCATCAGTGTTCAGAGCTACTCAATTCACAATAGCTAGGTTGTGGAACAAACCTAGATGCCCTTCAATTGATGAACGGATAAAGAAACTGTGGTATATTATACACAATGGAATATTACTCAGTCATAAAGAAGAATAAAGTTATGACATTTGCAGGTAAATGAATGGAGTTGGAGAATATCATGTTAAGTGAAATAAGCCAATCCTGAAAAACCAAAGGCTGAATGTTTTCCCCAATTAGTGGTTGATAATACATAATGGGGGCAGGGGAGGTAAGGGAAGAATGGAAGAAGGATAGATTGTGTAGAGGTGGGGTGGGAAAAGGGCGGGGGTAGGAAAGATAATAGAATAGATAATAGAATGAGACAAACATCATTACCCTATGTACATGTGTGAATACACAAATGGTATGACTACTTCGTGTACAACCAGAGAAACGATAGTTGTACCCCATTTTGTGTATAATAAATCAAAATTTAAGAAAAAAAAAAAAATAGATGTAAAAAAAATATTCTAGTCCAAAGCAGAAGTTTGCAACTGTTAAAAAAAAAAAGAGAGAAAACCCATCAAATCCTCAACCCCTTCCCAGGTCGGCTTGAGGTAATGAGAAACAATAGTGGAGAAAGGTATTTGATTAGCTCTCTCTTTCTTTCCTACCTTCACTCCTGTTTGAGAATTTCCTAGAAATTACAGGCTCAATTATCTGGAACAGGTGCTTCTGTACTTGGATAATGAGACCCTTAGAGTGGCACGTTTAGAAATGTTGGTGCTATCCTTGAGAGAAAATTCTATTCGTTTTTCAAGGATCACCCCACTTTTTCCCTGTTAGGGGGCTTCTCAGCGCCAGCTCAGCTAACTGATACAACCCTTTGAGATCTGTCACCCCACACCCACATCTGTTGTTTCTCTCTGTGCTCCATACAAACTAATTCTACTGAGGACAGTCCTTTTGGTCAGGTTTTGTTTTTTTTGTTTGTTTGTGTTTGTTTTGTAATTACTCGCATATGCCTATCTTCTGTGGTTGCATTTTAGCCCAAAGGAAAAGTACTTTTCTTTTCATGGGCAGATGGGTTTCTTTTCATCCATCTGTCATTATAGCAAATATCACAACCTTCTTTCCTTTACATTTTCCTAGTCGTATGTCAACCACAAACACCTGTGACCCAAAAATTCTTGAAGTTCTCCTCCCATGGCTTCAAGTGGGAAGAGATAGAATAATATAGCTCTCTTATGACTCTATCCAGAGAAACTGTACTTTTAGTCTTCTTTCTTCTGACAAACCTTTCCTTCTACTTTATATAAATGAATATCAGAAGCTATGGTAGCAAATTAGTTTAGGGCTATATTCTAAGTAGGGCACAGACATTCTAGTTATTCTTTTTAAATATGTGTGTGTGTGTGTGTTAGGGTTCTCTGGAAAAGCAAACAAACAAACAATACATGCACATACTCACATCTATATGTATATATTTATTATGGGAGTAGGTTTCACATGATTATGGATCCAGAGAAGTTCCATGATCTTTCATCAGCAAGCAGGAACTCTAATGTCCAATGGTAGGAGAAGGTGACTCTCCCAGCTCAGGAAGAGAGACAGATTCACCCATCCTATGTGTTTTGTTTAATTTGGTCCCTCAATGAATGGGGTGATGCTCACTCACATTTGTAGGTTTGACTCAGCTTTTCTCAGTCTACCAATTAAAATACTTATCTCTTCTAGAAACACCAACATAGACATACCCAGAAATAACATACCACCTGCCTGGACCTCCTTAGCCCAATGGGGTTGACATATAAAATCAATCATCATGGTGCAGATTTGAAATCCAGTGTCCTCTGATTTGAGACCTAAGCTGAAATGCCAAATCAAGAAAAATAACTGCTTGGCATCTTGCTACACAAGCAATGAAGGAAAGTCCAAAGAAGTTGAAAAACGTGTATGTTAATGAGTGTGCCCTATATCAGCGCTATTTTTTGTGTTCTGAATATATATTAGCAAATTATAGTGAAATCTCATTTGATTTCTTTGTAGTTTAGATATTAAAAGTCCTCACAAAGCACCATGAAAAGGTTGGCACTGTCGGGAGGTGATGGAACTTTTAAAATTTGGGGTCTAGAAGATGGTCATCAGGATACTGGGAACATGCTCCCTAAGGGGGTTGTGGGATCCTCGTTCCTTCCCTTTTCTCTCCTTGGCTAACTGACTCTTGAAGTAATTGGTTTGCTCTGCCATGCTTCCACCATGTTGACTTATTCCGACTATTAATATGCTTCTGTGGGAGACATATTTAATTGTGTAAAGTATAATCTTCTTCTATGATAAGGCATTGGCGATAGAATAGCGCGGGGTTTGTTGTATGTCTGCTTACTGTGGTTCACAGAGAGTGTAAGTGAAAAGTGAGCACCGTTAAAGGAGGTAATGGAGGAGGTCAGGCAAAAACAGAATATAGAGGCTCTGGATCTAGGCCAAGTACTCTGGATCCAAAGGATTCACTAACAAATAAACAAAATAACTTAGATATTTAAATTTTAACACCTTTATAATTATATAGAGATACAAAAAGCTCATATACAGTATTGGTTCCTTCTTTATTACAGCAAAAGTGCATATATAGATTTATGTAAATATATATTTTGTGTGAATATATATTTTGTTTTGTTATAGAACTTTCCAGTTATATCCATGGTAAACAAAATAATATACTAAATTCTAGTTTACCCTGTTTAATAAATCATCAACATCCTGTCAAATTTTTTGTCTTCCTTTACTCCTGAACTTCTCACTTGATTACTTTACATACATTGAAATACAATGTGCTTGAAAAATTTATAAATCTATGTGACCCATCCCCCAAATTATGAATGTTTTCAAGAACATATTTTTGTTTTAAATACAGTTAATAAGCTTTATACTGGCTTGAAATTCCATTTCAACTTTTGTGGATAAATCAAGAAACTTATTTGATGCCTGGACAATAAATTTAATAAAACTTATTGTTTGTAGGCAATTTTGAATGTTGACTGAGACTGTCAGAAGTAACAAATAATCTTCTTTATATAGCTTGGTGCTGAGTAGGCTTAAACAGCCTCTGCCTCCAGAATGCAATGTAATTATAAGACATGATTACAACTGATTATAATCAATCAGCATAGTCTTAAGTGTAATTTATATTGCTGCAGCTGTGGTTAGATTAAATCATCACATAAGATACAATTTCTACTAGATATGTGAAATTATTTGAACGAACCCAAATACAGTAAACCCATAATACCATAAATGCATAGCAAGTTTTGCCAATTGTCTAATACTTTAGGACTCTGTTTATCACAAATAATTTTCCCACTACAGAGGATAGTCTTGATTTGAAAAAAATCCATGGTCTCACCACCATTGGCAAATATGACCTCTGGCTATTGATTCTACGCTTGCTAAGATTTTGTATGTGATATGTAGAGACTGTATGGTATTTGAAAAGAAGAATACTATGACTATAAAGGTAAGATTTTTTTCTCCAATTTATTCATAAAACAGGAGAAAGTCTCTAATTTTCACTTTTAGTTTCTATAATGAGACCAACCTTAGCCTTACAGTTGAAGCTCAGATTCATCAAGGATGTATTTGTGGAGACTTAGGAGGAATGAGGATTTAGGTTTGGTCCTTTTCTCAATCAAGTAGCATTACATTGGAACTTTTAGAAAATGAAGGATATAACTTTAGACACTGTGTTAGTCAGGTTTCTATCTATATAACAAATACCTGACAGTCAGCTCAAGCAGGAGAAGGTTTATTTTGGCTCACGGTTTTGAAGGCTTTCGTTTATTATCTGTCACACCATTGCTATGGGGCCTGTTGTGAGATGGCACATCATGGTAGGAGTATGCAGTGGAGCAAAACCACTCTCCCCAGCAAGCCAGGGAAACAGAAAGGGAGGAAGAGGGAAGGACTGGAGTCCCACTGTCCCCTTCAAGGGTATGCCCCAGTGATCCGATGGCTGCCCACTAGGTCGCAACTTTTAAAGCTTTTTACCACCTCCCTCTTGAGCATCAAGCTCAAGACTCAGCCTTTAACACTCAGATCTTTGGGGATCATTTTAGATCTAACTTACAGTAAATACTTTAAGCCCACAACAATTAGGAAAATGAAAGTACTTATTGAGTGCTGAATTAAAAAGCAGGATAAAACCAGGATAAAACTTGTTTTACCACTTCCATGAATCACATATTTATTAGCATTTATTTATAAAGTTGAATTCTCTGAGTTTTAATCACATAAAGATGAAAGAGGTTAGAAATACTTGCATTTTTTTCTAGTATAGGGCTGCTGTGAAGATCAGAAGATATAATTAATGTAAATTCTTTTTGAGTTCAATCAGAATCTAGTAATAGCATTCTGAAATGGTCTGTTTTTATTATTGTTGCTTTAATTTTGTTAAGTCAAAAGTTGCCAAAATTAACAGTATATTAAAATTTTGACAAAAGGTATTTTTTCTGTGCAGTGGATCCTCTAAGAATTACACAATTAACTTAACCCTCATAATTTTATAATCTGTCTGTGGAAAAGAATTTTATGTATATTCTAACTCAGTCAAATAACCTGGAAGTGTGAAGGTTAGTTCTGGAAGCCCAGAGATGCAGCTGTTTGGCAGGAAAACAAGTTCACTATCAAATAAGAAAACACACTTTAAAGTCTTAAGACCTGGAAAAAATGGGTATTCAGCATTCAAAATTAAAATTCTGAAATATTTTGTGCAGATTCACAAAATAAATTCAAAATAAACAATCATTAAAAAAATTGTCACTTGCAAATTAACTTCAACTATCAAAAAAGAAAAGAGGTCCTATCATTGAAACTTTATAACAGTCAGATGTCCTTAAGCATTAGATCTTTCCTCATGTAGTGAATATTTAAGATATTTTTGTTCTTTTAAATGTTTCTAAAGGGACAACTCTTTTTTCCCAGACTTATTAAACACCAACTTTCTCTGAAGATTAAAACTTTGCCTTAAAAAGAATCATGATATTGATTTTGGGTACTGATTACATTTTGAAAAGCAGGAAAAAATAACTCTCACTAAGCCACAACACAGGGATCCTTATTTAAAATCAAACTCATGAACTATTGATATACCCCCAGGTAAAGAGTAGGCTTATATGGAATGAGGAAGATTGGTGGGAGCAAGACACAGATAGTAAATACAGAATCTACAGAGGCCATCTGTCAGTAGGTATTAAAAAATTACCTGCATTTTCATCAATATTTGATTTTTGCTACTTCATAGAACCATTACATTCTTTAAATAAAGAATACAAAGTAATTCCACTCAAAGGCCATATGATAGACTTTTTATAAAAGTAAACCTAACTATACATTTTTTTCTCAGAAATTTCTTGCCCAAACTTTTCCTTTAAAATGTGGGAACTTAAAATTACTGGGTCCAGCCTGTCTTTTTGGGTGCAGCTATCTTAGATACCCTATCACCTTCTGACTCTGTAAACAGGAGGTGATAGGGTATCATAGCAGGGCAGGGAGCCATTGACTTCTCCAGGTAGGGCTCCTTCGTTTGCCAGCATGCAGATGCAGACTTAAGTAAAACCAGGTGATTTAACCCAAAGCTGGCTTATGGGTGTGCCCCTTCCCTGATATCCATATAAGCACCATCTCAGGGAGCATGAGTGGGAAGAGTTAGAGTCTGAATCAGCATAGAATAAACTGAGTTATCTGAAAAGACAAACTTGTGGAAAAAATGTGATACTATTGTCCAGTGTCTATTTTCCATTTCCTGGGGAATACAAGAAGTTCAGACCCATTATGGAAAATAATGAAACAGCATTTGCATGCATGCCTAGCCACAATTTTTATACTTTAATGAAATGTTATTATGCTTCCCTAGCATGTTTATTTTCCTACCTCTACCACAATGATCCTTCACTACGACCTCTCTTCCCAATCATTCTTTCCCTATCTAATTCTTACTCTGCTACTTATTACACTCAGCTCTCTACCCGATTCTTCTTTCTGCCTTACTCAATAAATGTTTGCTGATTTTACTACTAGTGGGTTATCAGATATAGTCACATATATTTTCCAGTTAAATTTGAATTTTATATAAAACAGGAATGAATTTTTAATGTGAGTATATTACAGATGTTGCATGGGACATACTTATACTAAAAAAAAATTATTCATTTTAGCTGCAATTAAAATTTAAGTAGGCACCCTACTTTTTACTTGGCAATACTCTAGTATTTTCTATTTATGCCGTTTTTCCCCTTTAATTATCTAAGCAATTAAAAGAAACATTTCCCTTTATGAAATACACGTTTTTCTACTTTATTTTTAAAACTATCCTAATAAGACAATATAAAAGCCCTCAAACATACTAACCTCTGGATTTATACATGCACGCAAGACAATTCTTCAATGCCTGTGAAATTAAGAATCACACTTTGATTCTCTATACAAAAGCCAGGTCAGTAGGCCTTCCTGTGGTTATTTTAAAAACATAATAGTAACTCAACTCCAATTAAGATAAAAAGAATGCTTTTGATAGAAATTCAGACTGTATTTTCAAAGACTGGCAACCCATTATACGCTTCATCAGTCTCACTGGAGGTGAACATAAAAGTCATTCTCATGGCAACCTCAATGCTCCTTCCATATCAGCTCTGCCTAATTACCATACTTAACATCAAACCCCAAGCTAAGTTAATGATACAATGTTTCAGTTATCTATTCCTGGATAGTAAACCACCCCAAAACTTAGTGTTTCAAAGTTCAACTATTTTATTTGCTCACAGTCCTTCACTCTGGGCTAGGTTCTGAGAGTGTGCTTTGCTGACTGACTGGCTGATGGTCTATTGAATGCTTGTATTCAGGTAGTGGGTCAGCTGTGGTCTAGCTTACTTTGCACCCAGGGACAGCTGACTTCCTCTCCATGTTATTTTGGGTCTCTTTCCCTTTACCTGGACTCTTTCTATGCTTGCTTTATGTGGTCATAAACATAAAGCAAAACAGTTTATCAGAGTTTTCATGCACATAGCACTGGAAGTTACTAGGCCTTCTTAAGGCATAAGCCAAAACTCTTACTTGGGTTAATATTCCTTCTACAAATTCTGTTGGATAAAGTAAGTCAGAAGCCTAACCCAACTCAAAGGGACTACCTAAAAATGTGGTTCATTTGGAACAACCAGTGAAACAGACAGCCACATAACAGATGGTGATTCCCCTAAACAAATTATAAATTAATTTAATCAAGCTTTGATTATGCATTAATGAAATACCTTATATCATTTATCATTTCATTTCTTCCTAAGTATCTAAGAATGGAAGGCAGATGAAGAGCTTCAGGGTCCAATACACCATGTTGGTAAACCCTAGATTTAAACTGTAGATTCTTGTCAAATAGATAATAGTTTGCTTACTTATATTTTATTGTTATATGAACCTTGCAGACAATCATGCAATCTTAGTTACGTAAATCCATGAATTTCTACATGTGTATACTATTGTATAAGCACTACTCATGTAACACTTCAGGGGACCTCTTTTGCCCACCCCCTTTCAGCTCTTACAAAGTAACCACGATCATGACATTATGACCATAGATTATTTTAATTATCTGGACCAAATAAATTGGTTCATTTTGGTAAATGACCATGAGTGCTTGAAAATAATGTGCATTTTGCAGTTATTTGTTGTAGATTTCTATGTAGGTCAATCAGGAAGAGATGCTTAATTGTACTTTTCAAATCATCAATATACTTACTAAAGTATTTTCTGCTTAAAATGCCCAATTATGTTTGTGCATTTGTATTTCCCTTTACTTCTATTAATGTTTTCTTTATAAATGTTGAAGTTATTGCATAAATACACAAGGTTTTGAGGTGCTTTAGCTAGTTCTTGGCTGAATCTTTTCTTCTCACTTTCTGTAGTTGATATCTACAGTGTGCAGTAAACTGTGTTAGGGAAAATAACTTTGTGTTGCCATAACAAATGTAGTAATCACCTGAAGCATTTCATGCTATAAAATTGCAATTGTAAACCTATTCCTACCTGTTCAGTTTAAACACATTGTAAGATGACAAATATAGAATATAACTTCTGAAGTCCCAAAACTAAATAAATTGTATTGCTTTTTTTTTTCCATTTTGGATGATTTTCAATTGTACAGCTGTGGCTAATCTTAAGCACTGATCACAGGTGTTCTATAGCATCTTTTCTCAAAACAAGTACATGGTAGCCATTTCCAGATTATTTAAAAGCCAATTTCAACATCCCTCAGGTCTCTACATGAGCAGATGTCCAATTCTCTACAATATTCAGTTCAAGTGAAAGGTATGTTTTTTCAAGTACTGAAATATCCAGTAGTGTTGTTTGCTGGTAGATTTTCCTTACCGTTTTCTGACCACAGAGCTGATTAATCATCCCCCAGATTATCCTCTTTGAATTAATATCACCCTACTGGAGAGATTTGAGCTCTCTCTATTACTGGTTTCAGCAAACATCCTTAAATGTTAATCCCATTAGACCTACAACTTCCTCAGATAAGAAAAATATAGCTTAACAGCCTTCAACAAAAATTTTTCATTGTTAATTTCTTTTTGTCCTAAAACAATGTTTTAGGACTTTTATTTTCCCCAAAAATTATTTATTTCACTAAAGAGGTTGAATAAGGCTATTTAAGAAATTCCAAATAATTTTCTGAAAAGTTAATTAAGTCTGAAGGTCAAAGTGAATAGTGGGGGCTAGGGATGTAGCTCAGTTGGTAGAGTGCCTGCCTCGCAAGCACAAGGCCCTGGGTTCAATCCCCAGCACTGCAAAAAAAAAAAAAAAGTGAATAGTGTACATACTTTGCACAGTATCTTTCAAAACATTTTTGTCAATTCTAATTTATTTAATTTTGGAGACACACAGACACACAGCTACACATCCTGTGTAATCACATTAATATAATACTATCAAACAACATATTGCTTTGTATTCACAGACTACATATATGCAGTTCAACAAGTAAGAATAGAATATATTTTATTAGACATGATCAGTAAAACCATATTAATAATGTGTAGAGTTAATTGTAAAGACACACTTTACTCTCAGAAATATTGATAATTATAATTTGCTATTTTTAAAATAATTAACATTAAAAACCCAAAATGCCTTGTTGCACAAATTTTAGAAGGAAGGAAATGGTACATCCACATTTTAAATGAATGAACATATTTAATAAAATTTTTGCAATCATAAATTTTTATTCAAGAAAAAAATTAGTATAAATAAAAGCTGATCAGAATTCTGCCATTATTCACCTAAGTATCCAACAGCAAACTGACTTTCTGAGGATAGGATTATCACTTCAACTCCATGGGCATGAGTATCCTCTTCTGTAAAATGGGAGACTAGGAATGGCTGATGGTTTGGGTAATGATAATAATAGAAGCTTATAAAAACCACAATTCAGAAAAAATACTAAAGCACAAGATGGAAGCATATTTGTCTTATGTAAAATGTTGACTTTTTAAAATTAAAATATAAAGAAAAACTAGATGAAAGAAAAAAGATAAAGAAAAACTGAAGGTATTTAAATAAGTCTTATTCACATATACATATTTAATTTCCAAGTTAGTGGACAACCTAGTCCTCTAGTGATAGAACCAGGGGTTTAAAAGTATTTACATGGAAGCTCAGCATGAGGAATTCAATCTCAAATTGGGTTAATTAACTGGATCTATGGAACTATGTAAAGGTTAAGTATAAAGAAAATGTAACTAGTAATTTAAAATTCATTTGCTCATTTATTCTTTTCTAGTTCTATGAAGTGAAATATTATATAGATAGAGAAAAATAGGCTGCTGAAAAAGGGAGATCCTTCCTTCTATATTCTTCCTGACAGAGTATGAAAATATGAATTCTGTCTGACATTTGTAGAAAGAAATTGCTTAAGGAGCTGCAAATTGATCCCCAGGATGCTGGAACAAAATTTCATCCAATCTGAAGATTAGCAGTGAACCCAAGACCAATTCCCATCTCCCACTGCCCCAGTGTCCTGCCTGTACTTTAATTCTTCCTTTCTCTAGAATTCAGATTCTGCAAAGATTGAGGAAGGTTTTCTCACTGCTTTAATGGGAACAAATCAAATAAAATTTGACTTAGGTATGTTTAAGTCTGTTTGAAGGACAACTTTTTCTAATATTTACCAAATAAATGTGTTAGGTTTTTTTGTTTGTTTAAACAACTAGTTTTACACTTACAAAATTTAGTTGTGGTGAGAGTGAGATTTCTGTTTAGTTCAACAAGTACTTCTAAATACTGCCTGATATGTTAGATATGTTCCACATAGAAAGATAAAAAGAATAAAGTATGACTTGAACATTCAACTTTTTGTAATATAGCATGACTTCTAATTGTTTATATTCCTTTTGTGTATGACTGCTCTTCAACATTTTCTCTCTTAAACAGTTGGTAGGCCCATCCAGATAGTTTGATTTCTTTCTGTACCGACATGTTTTTTATTTATTAACATAAACAATTGTTATTAAAGCAACTATTATGCTTTTAAAATTGTGCTGTGATTGTTTATATGAGAAAATCTCATTCATTCATCAAAACTATCTTCATGAATTGTTTGAGGAAAGTGAATAATCCAAGGGGATTTCATTTCAAAGCATAAAAGGCAGAGGTTCACCAGCGCTTGTGTTTGAAGGTTTTCTGTTGTTTCACTGCATTATAATTGGGTTGTAGACTATGACTGACAGTACCCTTCCAAGGTGCTTTTCTAAGATAATGTTTCTCCGTAACTGTAACATTGAAATTTGAAGCTTGAGTTCAAAGTTGGCTCTCCCTCATTCTTACTAGGTTATCTTGGACAAACCTCTTAATATTTATGTGCTTTAGATTTCTCAATTATAAATAGGGATAACATTTACCTCATAGTGTTGCTCTGATGAATAGTTAGTATATATACATTTAATATATAATGAGGTCCTTCTAAGAACATTAAGAGTTAGTTCTTATTATCACTAACTAAAAGTAACCTTTGATAAATTCTCAATGTGATTATGAAGGGATTTATCTTGTGAAGATTTAATAGTACTATCAGCATAAAATGCTTAGACTAGTACTGCCTGACAGTAAATATTAGTTATTATTACAGTAGTCTTATGTGATAAACACCATGGTATGAATCACATAATAATTTTGCATTCAAACAAAATCTTTTGTGGTATTTGCTGTAGATTTGTTTCAGAGCTTTAGGTCATTCTCCAAGATAGAGAAGTGAAAACTTAGGAGAATTGGGGGCGGGGGCGGGTGACAAAATTGAGTTAACTAGTCGTATTTTATGCAAAAATTCAAGAAAATTCTAATGTTCAACCAAAAAGCACATCATCTACATCGACTGTATTAAGAGATGCTGTAATTTTAGAGACAAGTTTTTGTCAGTAAATAAAATATGTTACATACATTTCTAAGGTCCAACCAAATTCAACTGCCTCTTTCCCAACAGTCTCATTTGACAACATATTTCTTCAAATGCACAATAGTTACAGTCCCAGAATTTTTATACTGGAAGATGTATTTGGAATGAATGGGTGGCAGGACTGAGGAATCACTAGGTGACTTGTTTTGAGCAGTCTTTGCACAGGAAACAATAACTTGGTTTCATGGAGACTGAAGACACCTAATATTTATAGAAGTTTAAAGTCCCTGAAAACATCTCCTGACACTGATAATATAACATTAAATATGTCTTTGTTTATGTTATATTGTGCATGTTTATGCTTTGAAATAAAAACATTTTATATTTTATAATAATTTATAACTATTATTTTGCTACTAAAATTGAAAGAGGAGTGGTGAGGTAAGGTACGGAAAACAATATTCAGTCACAATTCCTGCAATGATTAGTTTAGGTGATAGTGATACAGTATTTGGTCCCATTAGCTTCAATTTTCCCACTTCAAAATGACAGAAATATACTGTCTCTAAGACCCATTCTATCCTTGAGCTAAAATTATGTAGTCATACATATATGTATATATCCTAATCATAAATGCAATTTATACTACTCATCAAGGTTTTATTAATTTGATGTTTCATATTTAATAAAGAAAGTAATAAAATATTCCACATTTTCATATATTTCCTAAATACAAAAGGACTATATTATAAAATGATTTACTATATTGGTTACAAAAGAATTTGACATTCCTCAAATGGTACTTTAGTATATGCTACTTAATACTGTGGTCTTAAATGGGATATTTTTATTATATAAGTCAAAGTCAAATCTTCATTTCTCTTTTATTGAAACTATGTTGCTAATTGTCATAGCAATCTAGTGTTATTTTTATAAGATATAGGTTTATACCTTTTTATCATATGATAAAGTTAAACATGTCTGTAACTAAAGAGATACTGCATATCCTGAGAAAATAATAATCTTTGCACATAAAGTTTAAACAGAGAGCATGTTATTTTCAATAGCATATTTGTTTTATTGAAGCTGAAAAGGATGCAGCACCTTGAAAACACTAGTAAGATGATGTCCTGGTTAATTAGAGCCAAAGCAAGAGCTTTCCTACACTGTTGTGTTCTTACAACTCACATGTGTGTGTGCCAGTAATATTTAACTTGTCAGTCAAGATATTTAACAAAATAATCATATTAATGAACATGCTAATGAAAGGGTATACCTGCCATATTTACTTGTAAAATTTGCCAGACTAATTTGAAGCCAAAGTGAAATCATATTAGTAATAATGTACATGTTGCTATAAACACAACAGCTTGGTCATTTCTAGTTTTAATTACCAGTGATATACTTGCCTGAATATAAAGTCAAATAAGCAATGTTAAAAAGAAACTTTTAGGGAACATTACAAAAAAAAAAAAAACAAGTTAAAAATGTCCTTTAAATGGTGGAAAATGAATTTCTTTTATCTATTGGGACATAACACATTTGCATAAATATCAGAAATAATGTTCTTTGACAATAATAAAAATACATGCAGAAATGACATTTTTGATGAAAGAATAACTTATGGGCTTTAATCTCTATTAACATAAAGCTAGTGTTAAGGTTGCTTTTCTTGCTGGTTACTTAAAAATATTTTCATATTTATTATGGCTCATAAGTTATCAGTTTCATGTGAAATGTAAATCCCAAAATCACTTCTTCATAGTTCCTTAACAGCTAGGTCTGCTTTTTGTACTGATTTATGAAAATCCTTCTATGCATTACTGGTGGTTGAAATAAAGTTTCATTCACTTATTGAATAGATATTTATTAGGCATAAACTTACATTGTAAGTTTATGAGTAAACAAGATAGATCCATCCTTCAGACACTTGGAGTTTATACATAAGTAAATAATTGTTGAATATGGGTAAAGAAGTAAAATTCTCAATTCATTTTTAGTAATTCTGTTCAAATATCATTTTAATGAAGAAGACATGTAGAACTCACCAAACTACCTTAGAGCTTCCTATTATGCCTAATTCAGATATACACATGCAAAATTCAATTTATAATTAAATTGGGCCTTTATTTAATGTTTGCTTTCTAGAAAGCAAGATATGTAACATATAAAATATTTTTATATTTTTTCTTATCTCCAGTGATTATAAATATATCTATACAAAAGTTGATGAAGATTACTTGATTATACTAACAATATTGTTTTTGTAAAATGAAGCTAAATAATATGACCACAACACTTTTCTTAGTCAATGGTTCTTTTCTTTGAGCATTTTGAATATGTTGTTGTCATTCCATATTCTCATTTCCATATTTTTTTCCATGGGTAAGCAGCTTTAAATATTATTAAGGATTCTCTGCACACAATGAATCACTACTCCATTGACACTTTATGGATTATTTGTCTACCTATAGTTTGACAATGATGTGTATATGTGTGGATCTTTGAATTTCTTTTACATGAAATTCATTGACCTCAGATATGTAGAACAATATTTTTCATCAAATTGGAGAAATTTTAGATCATTCTTATCTCAATATTTCTTTTACACTTTTTTTTCTCTCCTCCCATTCTGACACTTCAATTATGTGTCTAATGTCATAGCACCTTGTGTTGGGGTTTTTACCCCTTTGCCCTTTCGACCCGCGAAAAGGGGAAAGAAGCACAACCCAAGGGGAAAGAAGCACAACCCGACAAGGCCTGACAGGGAAAGGCAAAGGGCGGCTCACAGCCGGCACCCAGCCCTCCAGCAGAGGACAATCAGAGCATCAGGGAGACCAGTCACAGGCAGGAACTCGTTTATTGAGGAAGTCACACATCTCTTATGCAGGGTGAGGGCCAGGAGGGGACCAATCAGCTTAAAAGTTAGCAGGCCATAAACGGTTCAGGAAAGTTAGCTCCCATATGAAGGTACAACGGGCATGAACTGATCACATTCTGGGAATTATTGTGGGCCAGTCCCCAGTGGTGGACCGATTCACTGTCATTACCTCTGCTAACGCCCCAAAGCCTCAGGTTGTGTCTGCACTCCAGGAAGTGAGGAGCAGCTTAAGAGTTAGATGTCATTTTCCTAGGCTAAGCCTGCGAGTTAAGCTTTGTTTCTCTCTTAGCTGACGTATCCTTCATGGCTCTCAACAACCCTGAACACAATCTCCTCTGATACAATTATGCAAATATTGGTGTTG